>JAPZDX010000009.1:14749678-14762150 GCA_029783625.1 Naso annulatus | reverse complement strand
AGGTTCTTGTGACGGATACACAAACATAACAGAACCATGGCGCAACTATTTATTTAGATCACCCTCTTTTCCGGGCTACCCAATTAATGATGTGCATCTTGTTGGCAAGTGGTGGCGCTTCACAGGGATTGGTGGAGACAGAATTTTTACAAGCTGCTATGGAGGCCCCAGTGGTGGTACCTATTACCCCATTTACTATCCATATTCATTGCCAACAACTGAATCTACGACTGCAACAACAGGAACTGCGTTTGGTAATGTTGGAAATTGCCATCGTTTTCATATTTCGATAAGCATATCCCTGTGTCCTGGAGGATTCTACATATACAAACCATCAAGTCACCCACATGGCAGTATGGCTTATGTAACCCGTAAGAAATGATTATTCATTTCCTCCTTTCCTCTATACGTTATGAAGTCATGATTCAACACGGTGCTGCTGACTGCAGCTAAAGAGACCTACTTTTATCTTTTCACCATGAATGTCTCTTGCATGTTTGTTAATGTATATGTGTTATCTCTGTTTAGATCATTCTGTCTGTGAATCAGACTCCTGTGGTCCACTTGCACAGTGTTCAACTAATGGAGGCTGTATTTGTGTTTCCGGGTATGAAATACCCCCAACACACTTACCCACTACGGATTCATTTGGTTGCGTTGGTAAGACGCCTACATTTATTTCATCTGAACTCTAGTAAATCACAGTGTGATTCATAAAGACTATAATTACATCTCTTTTGCTGTCCAAGTGCATTGAGATGCTCTTAGGCCTATTGTCTGGATTTGGTGAGCGGGAACTGTGTTTCTCACCTCAGACTGTTGTTTGTAACGTCTCTTGGCAGACATAGATGAATGTCAGAAGACTGCAGGGATTTGTGGTCTGTACTCCAATTGTAGTAACACTGTTGGGTCGTACTGCTGTACTTGTTTGGATGGATTCAAGGCGACAAATTCAGAATTACAACCAGGAACGTCCAACCAGTGCATAGGTACCACTTCAAAAAATCTGTCTTTCTCTTCTTGATGCATTTATGTCACATTTACGCAGGTTGTGAATTTTGCTCACAAGTTGCTATGAGCCTATTGTCGATTGCTCTCTCTAGATATTGATGAATGCCTTGATAACATCTGTGGTGATTATGGAAGCTGCCACAACAACCTTGGAAGTTATGTGTGTGAATGCTTCAAAGGCTACCACAATGTCCCTGATGCAACTCCTGTTTGCCAAGGTCTGTTTACAGTAATATTACACATCATCTAATAAATAAGACTAAGTAGTTTCATGTTCTCTAAACTATTGTCAAATGCAGTTTTTATGTATGTGTGGAAATCATACCAGAAAGTTTGTCAGAACTTAAAATACCATCTTTCAATTTTGGCATTAAATCTTTTATTGAAGAAAATATAAACTAACGCATCGCATGCTATTAAGTCTGGTTGTTATTGCAATGCAATAAAACTATCGTCAACTAAATGTAATGCAAATACTCAGTGAAGATCTTCCAAAGTAAAACCTTTAAGCAAATTTTGTTTTTCTTAAACAGAGAGTGGCAGCTGACAAAACCAGCACTGTAAAAATTGTTGACCACTGATTGAATGTTGTCTTCAGCAAACACCTCGATTAATTACTTGAACTGAGATGTCAGCCTGTGCAAATGTTAAAGCCAATGCATCCACAACTATTATAACCACTCAAGAACAAGGTTCTAACACTTGACTTTCTCAACGCGTGTTAGTGAGCCATCCCTCATAGCGAGATAGGCCACCTTATTGTGGAAGAGAAATGTTATTCATACTGATCAGTTTATGTAAAAACTAACATTACTTCATGAAGGCATTTCTGTTGAACTCGTACTTTTATTTTGGAGTAAAACAAACTTTCCCATATTTTCTTTGTATTCACAATTTCATGCCAGTCGTGTTAACTGTTCTCCAGATGTCGATGAGTGTTTCAACTCCACCAACTGCGGCCCTGACTCTGTTTGCACCAACACACCTGGAGCGCATACCTGTGCATGTCTACTGGGTTACAGAGCAACTAAATCAGAGGAAGAACCCAGCGAGACCAACATTTGTATCGGTATTTGAATTCATGCTTTTTAAGCATCTAGGAGCAGAGGATTAGAAGATGGCTAAAAGCTGAAATATGACCCTCATACACAATGTTGTCAGGTTTATTGTTTGTGTGTTGCGTATTTTTACAGATGTTGATGAGTGTGTCGAAGACGCTACCATCTGTGGTCCTAACGCCAACTGCACAAACTCAATTGGATCTTACAGCTGCACCTGCTTTGCTGGTTTTCGGCTGAACGACCTTGGCACGATAGCCAGCGTTGCTAATCCATGCACAGGTGTGTGAAGATCTTGACTGTAAGTGTGACTTTTGATTTTACTAACATGCAGTATGTTTTACTACTGTGTTTTTACTCTCTCCACAGATATAGATGAGTGCAGCGAGACACCTGGCATATGTGGAAGACAAACTGTGTGCACTAATGTACCGGGGACCTTCTATTGTTCTTGTCCTGATGGATTCTTCCCTTCAACTGGAATCGTGTGGACGCTAGGGGTTTCATTTTGTCAAAGTGAGCTGAAGATGCAGCTGGATACAGTATACACAGTACACTGCAGTATCCATATGTGCGTAACGACTGTTACATGTTTTTCTTTTTGGTTCCCTCCGCTCTGACTCAACAGGTCTTCAGGAGATTTTAGATGAAATAACCCCTCCAGAGGTAAATATGAAAAGCAAAGAGTCACTATCATGGAAAGAACAATTTTGCAAACACTAGTAAATGTGTATCCACAATGTATTTTATGGCTTCATCTTGTGGACGGATGCAAGTTACCCGTCAACAGAAGCGTGAACAGATAAGAAAGGGAGAAATTCAGGACAGGATGGGCATGGTCATTCACGATGGGTGTGGCCTCTAGTACATTATTTTTTATTTATTTTTTTTCAAATGAGAAAGTTCAGTTCAGTTCTCTGGGACATCAGTTCTCCCTCGTCGTCAGCATTTAGTGGCACAGCAAGTCTGTGCCATTAACCACACACAGATTCACTGAACCACTACACCCGTAATGTGAGTAGGCAGGCGTGAAAATGTAGGGATATTTCATGTGGCACAAATGTTGTTTTGATTTGCCAAAATGTGTCAAAGTTTAAATACTTTACACAGCAAACTGCTCTTCAGTTTATAACATTAACATTTTGTTGATGTTTGTGTATTTCCTGCAGGGACAGACAAAAGAGAGAGCTTTTCTTGGCAACATGGACGAGCAACTGAAAAATAATACAGGCATCATCTTACCCGAACCTGTGAGTAGAAAACAGAGACTAGCCCTTTAAAGACACCTTGAAGTATACATAGATCATCAAGGTGATTTGATTCAAACAGAGCCTTGCATTTTTTGTATTTGACCATGTTGTTATACATGGTTGGATGCTCTCATACTAACAACAGTCTATATAGACAGTTGAGAAGAGGACTATAACTGCTCTGTTTTTCGATTTGAACAGATAAGGAGTTCATTCTCCAGAACCTTGTTACAGTTATAGTGCAGATCTCGCTTTACATTAACTGGAAATAAGCTCAACTTCAGTTTAACCTTAATGGAGGTAATGAGTGATGACACAGCAACTCCTTTTTCATAATTTTTCCTCTCTTTCTGTCATTTGTGCTCTCTCCGCAGACTGTGGCAAACAGCTTCTCAGCATCTATGGTACCTGTTGTTCCTTATGTAACCTGTGTCACTGAGTCTTTTGAGGATGTTAGTCAATGTATTCCTACTTTTTTTTTCATTATCTGGTGGGTCAACTTTTCACATGTTTATTCTAATAGGAAGTGACAGGTGTTGGCAAACATGCCAGGTCTGTGACGGTGAGCAGTGAGGGAGACGGGGAGACCGGCAGTGTGATCCTGGGCATCTCAGACCGTCTTGTGTCTGCAATGGTGGATCCAAGTCAGAACCAAACCAAGAAAACTGTGAAGAATCAGGTAGTGGGTAAGAGACGTTCGTCTTTGTTAACTGTAAACATTTACTGGAAGTCAGCTTGGAGGATATAAAATTAAGCTGTAATCTGTATTTTAGATTTAAGTCTTGAAACCATTGGGCCTGGAATCCACAATGCAGAGAGGTCTCTTCTCTCAGCAAAAGGAAACAGCATGGAGATCAACCTGGAGAGTCTGGCCAAAAACAACAATGGTGAGAAAAGCTTGTAATAATAATGGCAGTGACCAACTATAAAAGTATCCAATAGTTTTGCATCCTTGTGTATTACAAATGAACTTTATTGTTATTTCCTGCCTTTTGCAATGCAACTTGCATAGTTAAAGCTGGGGTAGGCGATGTCTGGAAATCAAACTATCTGTAGCATGAGACTCCGACGGAAGCAATTCCGCTGCACCCTCCCGTCCATATTTTTGCTCTGGCTAGCATTTTATTTCGTTTGTTGTTGCTCTGTCTTTTAAGCGCCCAGTTTACACCAAAGAATCATAACAAGACGACGTTGCAGGGAAAGTTGCAGTGGTGTAAACCAATCGTTTCAGCTCGACTCAAGCCAACTGACGCTGTTGCCTGCAACTCAGCTTGTCAAGTCGCCAGAGGCCAGTTTCACAATGTAAGGCGCATCACTTGTTTTAACAGCTAATCAGCTCGATGTCAGCTGTTGCTGTGAAACGCAGCGTAGAGCAGCCAGTAGTAATGCATGCTCTCTGAAATGACCCGTGATTGGCTGAAAAGTGCCCATTATGGTCTTCATTTTCAAGCCCGAGTGCAGAGCCAAGGAGAGGTGCGGAAGTGTATTGTTCTTTCAGACCACTTGAATTACAATATGCTGGTAATTGTGAAATTTTTGCCCAATGACACCAAAAAACCCTTACCTACTCCAGCTTTAATCACCTAGATTTATTTAAAAGTTAACTTTCACACTCTAGAGGAAATAAAACCATTGTAGGAAAATGAAAACTATAGACAGTGTTTGGAAAATGACAATAACGGAAAGTATATGAAATAGGTTGCAATAACACTTTGTGTGGTATTTTAAAGTCTTAATCATCTCTTCTATGTGAACATTTTCCAGGTTCTGCAGCAGCTGCCTTTATGACATTAAATGGGTTGGAGAGTCTTCTTAGTCATCAATACTTTAAGACAGAAAACAGGACGGAGATGTACTCAGATGTCATCACTGCAATCTTACCTTTAATGAACAACACCAACCTCACCGAGCCTGTCAACTTTACCATCTATCACAAGGAGGTTCTGTTCAATTTAAGATGAATACTTTTAATATAGCATACAGTTTGCTAGTATTTAAGTGTCGAAAAAACTTTGTTTCCCTGGTTTCATCAGACATTACCTGAATCTGGTTTGGTGACCTGTGTGTACTGGGAGGACAAAACAGAGGAGACAGGAATAAATGGGGGAGAAAAGGCCAGGACCATGCGTTGGTCAGCTGAGGGCTGCTGGGTTGCATCCACCAATGAAAACTACACAGTGTGCAGCTGCTCTCATCTCTCCACATTTGCCCTCATCATGCAGATAGGAGAGGTATTGGAGATTTCTTGGTAAATGCGCATTTAATAATACAGGTCACCACATCCTACGTCAGGTTAAGCACAGTATGAGTTTGCCACTGCGTTTTGTCTTCTCAGCCTCCACCGGAGAATCCATTTTTAGAGTGGCTAAACCGAATGTGTGTGATTGTTGGACTGTTCTTCTTTGCTTTGGCCATCTTCACCTTCCTCCTGTGCAGCTGGAACCCCAAGATCAACAACACAGCCCGTCTTCACCTGTGCCTCAGCCTCGCTTTATCTCATCTGCTGCTACTTTGGAATGACAAATATACTGAACATGAGGTACAATAAGACTAAGATGCAGATGTTTGATTCTGCCTTCAAAAAAAACTTCGAGATTTCTCACACATGTGTTATATGAAACCCAGCTGAAGCTAACCATGATCTAAAGGTGTTTCCAAAAGCATTTTATTCTTTTTAAGATTCCTATCACGTGTCTCCACAGATGGCCTGCACTGTCATAGCGGGCCTTCTCCACTTCTTAGTTGTTGCAAGTTTTGTGTGGATGTCACTGGAGGCGCTACAGCTCCACCTGTTGGTCAGAAGGCTTTCCAAGGTGCAGGTCATTCAGAGAGATGGCCTCCCCAAGCCGCTTCTCTACCTGATTGGCTATGGCGTTCCATTTGTGATAGTGGGTGTCTCTGCACTGGTATATTCTGATGGATATGGTGCTACCGAGGCAGAGGTGTGAGTAGGAAAAGCAGTATAACATGCACTCATTCATATTCTCCTGTATGTCTGATGTACATGTAGGTTGAAAAGGTTCTTTGTTTGAATGTCCCAGGTGCTGGCTCTCGACACAGCGCAATTTCAACTGGGCTTTAACAGGCCCGGTGATTGCTATCCTTGGAGTGAGTATGTTGGATATTAGTAATTGCATCTCCGTGTATTTCAGTCAAAACACAGTCAGCCTCAAACTGGTGTGCTTTTCAAGTTAAAGAAGTCTGAACCAGTTTTTAGTCAATATGCTCTTTAAAACTCATGTATGATAAGAAAAATGTTCATGAATATATTAAAGGTGAAACAAAATATCTGCCATAAAATTCTCTGAATGCACTGCTGGATTTACCATGAAAGCCAATTGAATGTGGTGCAATTCAAAGATAAAATTTGCACCTATTTATTTTCTGTTGGATGTGAGTGAATTGGCTCCCAAAGCATTGTGGGATTTACCTTGCAAGGCAGCTGGATTTGCGAGATCATGCGATCACTTGATCTCATGAATTCATCTTGCCAGGCTTTCACCACAGGCTTGCCAGGCTGAACCACAAAGGTTTGGACCAATCAGTGTCCTTTGAGGATCTACTGGCAGCTAAAGGGGTAGTTTAGGTGTGACAACAATGAGAGAAGAGACTGTTTTGAAAACAGCTCCTGGAGAGGTTGCTAAGATGCCGCTGAAGCATTGGCTGTATTAGAGCTGGAAAGTATTTCTTCACTGAATAAGGAGCAATGCAGAAAATGTTTTCATTCTTCTTCTGACTGGCTTTGACAAGAGTGGTTCTGTGTAACAAACCATTTGGCACGTCAGATTGTGGTGGAGTAGCAAGCAAGGCAGAACTAACAAGAAAACAAAAATTTATGGGTTTAAACATGGCTACTCAATTCAAATGAGGGTGACTAGATAGTGCGTAATGTAACCCCAAAAAATAAATAATAAAAAAGTGATGCAGTGATAGGCTGGGAAGTGTCGTCTCACCCAGCTGTGGATAAATGTCCGTAGAGGAGAAGATGATTATTTTGTGCATCTGTGCGTGTCTTCAGGATTATAGATAAATAAGAAAAGCTGCTTGGCACAAAGTCACACAGAGTTACATATATTGTTGGAGAAAGTCGTGCTTGTTCACACAATTTTGCCGTTGAGCAAGCTTCTAATTAGTTTGCAAGCACTGACACACTCATAATGTTGCAGTGTGCCTTCACTGCCCATAACTCATATCATAATGAAGACACATTACTCTTTATGCTTTATTTCAATTACTGACACCTCCTACGACCAGCACACGCCAGACAAGGACTCAGCTTTCCTACTTTTGACTATGTCTGTATAAGTCCAAATTTATTTATTCTACACAAAGACATATTTCTTTACAAGTTTAGAGTAAGCTTTGTGAGGGGGTGTTTTTTCTTTGTTCTTGGACAATATGCTGTTCTATCTGAGCTCAGCCTGTGTGTCTTTTTCCCTTTCAGCTTAATTGGATATTGTTTTGTGCTACTCTGTGGAGTCTGAGACCCACCCTGGCCAACATGAAAAGTGATGTTTCACAGTCCAAAGACACCAGGTATGAACCGGGAGTGTTAACCATTTGCATTGAGATGGAAAAGCACAATTTTGTGTCAGACCTGAACTGTTTGACTGCTTGTTTAAAATTTGCACATGATGTACACATATACAGTCTAAAAATATACAGCATCACAGGATCTATTTTATATTAATTTGACTGTATTTGTCTTATGCAAATACACAATTTGATTTTCCAAGTTAAGTTTATATGTTGTCAACTGAGTCATATGTTCTTAAGATAAAAACTAACAAATAAAAACAACCTTATTAATAAATAATTCTCTTTTTTTTTTTTACAGGCTGATATTGTTCAAGATTGTGGCCCAGTTTGTCATTCTGGGCTGTACCTGGATTCTTGGCCTCTACCAGACGAATCTCTTCTTTGAGGTCATGTTCATAGTTCTTAACTCCCAGCAGGGTACCTTCCTTTTCATCGTTCACTGTCTGCTTAACAAAGAGGTAGACTTTTTATGCAGATGTCTTGCTTTTGTTAATCTGCTCCCTGATACATTTTGGTAGCTTTATAGCATAGCTCATAATGGGTTGTTGTCCTTTGTATTTTCTAGGTTAGAGAGGAATACATTAAATGGCTGACCTGTTCTTTCAATAAGCACGGAGAGGGAGAATCTGTGGTGAGTTCAACTATAATTTTTGGTACCAGTAACTACTTTAATAATTTTGAAATGTTTCCCATAATATTATTAAACTCCTTTTACTTTATGAAATGTCTTTGTTGTCTTTTATGGCTATTAAGACTACAAAGACACAAACTGGTTTGCTGAACTTACAAATTAACCCTCTACAAGCCCAGAGTGATCCTTGTGTGCCTGCATGTGTGATTCCATTATTTATACAAGGCCCTACTCAAAAAGTCCTGTGTTTTAATGATCTGTAAGGCAAAGGCAAAGGCAAAGGCAAATTTATTTCTATAGCACCTTATTATACACAGAGGTTATTCAAAGTGCAGTCCAGGTAAAAAAAAGGAAAGAAAAAAAAAGAAAGAAAGAAAAGAAACAGCAGAAAGAAGTAGAACGCTTTGTTATAACTGTCTTGCTGAAATCATGTTTTGTCTCATTCATAAATCTCAATTACTGTTTTAAATTTAAAAAGAATATGAAAATCTATTTTAACAGAGAGATGTGCCATCAGTTTCTGAGGATTTGGATAAGGCTGAAGAATGGACAGGCTAATGGTGATGAAATGAGATAAGAGAGACAGAGGAGTCAGTTGCGAGCTTTATCCACCTTGAACCATTTGTTGTCACACATTAATTCATTTTAACTGTTGTTGTTAGGGATGACAGGTCATCAGATGTTTCTGTGTATGTGTTTGTCTACTCCATCTGTATCTACCAACATTCACTTTTCACATGGATGGCCCACACACACACACACGCAAACCCTAAAATAAACTTGGAGTCATCATTATAATAATTATTTTCCTTGTTCATTCCATGTTTTTTCTGTCTAGCTATCTAGGCCACTTGTCTCATCAACCAGAAACCTGAACTCTATAATTATGTACACAAGTACATGGAATTTAGGACTTTCTAATACAACAACAAGTAAAATGTCATCAGCAGAAGAATGTTGCTTGTTTTGAGCCAGACGTACCACTTGCAGGCAGCTTTGTGTATGCTATCCTACAATGAAGGCTACACCAAATTTTATGTACCTGTGCCACTTAATTATATATTATACATTCCTTATAAATCTCTTGAAATAAGACTTTGACTCAACTGATTTTACTCTGCCCTATTCACTGTTTTAAATGTAAAAAGACTGAGAAATCACCCTGACAACAGTCGGGAGTAAACACTGCCAATATTAAGCATTTGGTTTGCATTAGACTGTATATAAGTTTCAACAGCAATACTAAATATAACAATCTGTTTTGGCAGAGAGATGCACCTTCGGTCTCTGAGGATTTGGACAAGCCTGAGGAACAGACAGATGAGAGAAAAAAGGATGCTGAATAGTTCTGATGAAGAGAAACAGAATAGAGCCAAAATAATTTTAGTTAGAATTATTGTTAATGTTTTTATTAATTGTGTTTAATTAATGGAAAGGGTTACATGTATTTCAATGTGTTATTGTCCATTCTATATTCTGGTTTGTTACATGTTGTACTAACACCATTAATTTATATTATAATGTTGATTTTAGAGATAACTTATGAAGCTGAAGAATTTCATCAGTTTGACAGTTATTACATGTTTGAATTGAAAATTGTTACTGAAAGATTATTGAAAGATCAAGCTGTTCTTTTGCAATTTCTTGCCATGTCCTTGTAATCTATTACATTTAACTGAAATAATAATGCAATTACCATAACAGATTAATAAAGCACAGATGAGGGTTTGCACAAAAGGCAGTTACAGTGTAAAAATAGATTTTGCTCCTAAAAATTAGGTGCATAAAATTAAAAGTCCTCACAGTGTTAGGCTATAAAACCCCAAGGAGTCTTTTCTCCACCTATTCAATTTGCTTGGGTGTGGGAGCTTTCACAAACATTTCAGTGCCCACACCCGCAGTCAGTCCCTGTCTAAAAAAAACAAACTTTCTACAAACTAAAAACTTTCTTGTCTCTGTTGTTTCTTTCTCTTTTCATTTGTATTGTATTTACATGAGAGCCTGGACACTTTGAGGTGTGTCAGACTTTACAAGACAAATTCAAAGTGTGGGCTCTAGCCTAGGTGCTGGAGAGGGGAGGATGAGTGGAGGGATATTCAGTTGGTTTCAGTTTGCAATCTCACTGCTAGATAGACTGGATACATATTAAAGCAGGGCAGCTGAAGTCAAGATACCTTTTTGCCATTTATTCAGCAGCACTCGTCAGAAGCTAGCCAGTACAGGAACGGAACTTTATCTATTTGCATTATGCAGAAATATTTATGAGTGTGTGTGTGATTATAATAACTCTGTGCATTAAAATTCTTGTTTAATATTGTGTAGTGCCTGTAAGGATCAGCTGGAACTCCCTGTTTTGTCTGCTTGAGTGCTGATTGCATCCCAGTTGAGTCTTGCAATGATGCTCTCAACTCTGTCCAGGCATGAGGCCACTGATAACACAGCCAGCATTCACACTCGAAAAAATGTTTTCACAACCTTGTATTCAGACTGTTGTTAAATACTGAATGTATCTCATATAAATTTGGACAGTTTTCTACAAACATGCACCACAACTGAGAAATGTAAAAATGAGCATCCTCTTATGTTCTTAGAAAACACCTTTAGGGAATTCTGTTTTAGTAGGTGAACAACCAAATCTCTGTGTGGAGGTTTTATGACAACATGATAAGTTCATAAAGTTTTACATTTTTCACATTCACTTTCAAGCTTTAAATGTATGCATTCTCTAGTCAAGACATTGGAGTGGGTCTTTTGTGTTTTTCTCAATTTTGAATTTTCCCCTTCATAAAACAAATTGGACTACGTTTTGGCCTTTGTTCTTAAAATGTTCCAATTACCACTGATTCCCACTGGATCAGGTTTATACTCCTTGCATAAACAATGTCCATGTACTTTCACAGGGTGCCAAATATTGTCAAAAGCATTTCTAACAACTTACAGAACAGCAAATTTGTTATCTGAATCAATAATGTGTGCTTCTTTGCTGAGCCCAAGCTGTAAAAGGCAATAATGTAAATGGATTGAAAACAGAGTTGTGTAAGCACAAATACTGTCAGGACACGTTCTGAAAGTCTCCACCAAATGTTTCAGGCAATCGTGCTCCTGGGGCTCTGACATGATATTCAAGTTACAGCCGCCTCCGAGAGGAATAATGGACAGGGAGAGGAGTGAGAAAATGAGAGAACACAGTGCTCAGGGTTAGCTTCAGTGTCTCTCACTCTTTGCTCCTCTTCTCAATACTATACTTGGTTACCATGGAAACACACTTGCAGCGCTTGAGTCGTGAGGCCAGTCAGCTGAGATACCTCGTCTGGTAAACAATCATGCAGTCTGAACTGAATGTGTTGGCTATGCCTTTGAGTTTGGTAAATTATGCTAAAGGTGCTAATGGGTGCGAGAAAGTTGTCAGGACCAAGTGTACAGGTAAGACAGCAGGTCTGACACCTTTAAAATTTTCCTAGTGCAATTTCTGATGTTTTATTTCCCCGATGTTTAAGCAACAATATGGTATGAGCATGTTTAATGGGCTATAGGAAGTAAACTGACACAGGTAACAAAATGCAGGCGTAGCCAAATGTTTCTTTCGGTCACAATACAGTCATAAAGGGAATGAAAAGAATCAGTAGGCAGTGTGAAACCTCGCTCTCCATAATTATTAGTCAAGTTGGTAGAATTTCATTGTATATTGTGCCTCCTACATCTTAACTTTATAGTCTCGACAGTCGCAGCCTTTTCATGCCTATAATTATCATCACCATCCTAGGGACTTCTATTTCTAAGATAGACCTAATTATCTTTAATTTCTATAAAGACATCCGGATAATGTGTAAAACACTGCTGTGTATGCATAATGAAAAACCATCCATCATTTATAACCGCTTACCCTTTGCAAGATCACAGGGGGTTAGAGCCAGTCTCAGCTGACACTGAGCAAATCGCGGGGTACATCATGGACAGGTCGCCAGCTCATCACAGGGCTGACA
>JAPZDX010000009.1:14717759-14730192 GCA_029783625.1 Naso annulatus | reverse complement strand
TGGAGGTAAATTATATTTCCCTGGGTGAAATTCCCAGTGTGGCGTTGTCTGGCTTTTTTTTTTTTTTTTTTTGATGTCTACAGTAATATATATCCATACATATTACTACTCTGACATATTAATCTTACCTCCCTCGCTCGCTACATATAGAATGTTTGAACATATGATTCATTGTGAATTTGACTTTTTGTCCTGATCTCACAAAGATCATGCGGCGTGAGGCATTATAATTGGATGTTTGCATAATCACATTACAAATAGGAATTGTCCAGATGACCACTATACAACTGAATGCTTTTGTAATTCATGTGTAAAGGAGATTTCCTCCTGCATTATTTTCCTGTTGAGGACAGATGATACTATAAATCTGTATGCAGCAAAGTGCTAGGAAACATTCAAGCTTTATTAGGTATCTGTCACTGCTCTTGCAGTGCACACAGAAATCACATACAGTGAGATCACAAACTTGCATTTCTCCCATCGTGTCAGCATTGGATCGGGCTAATTAAAAGATGCTTGCATGCTTAGATACAGATGGAGAGGTCATGACTTTTTTCATGCTCAAGAAATTATTTTAGCTGAAATTAGAAACTCAAGTGCAGCAAAGCATAACAAACATAAGAGACTCAAAACATACAAATGACTCACAAGATTACTCACACAGTTTTGAGGGAAAATTCATACATTTTAGATGCAAAACTGAGCAAAGGTCTCCCACTGCTTCACATTTAATGATTTCTGCACATTCATGTGAGGCACATTGAATATCTAAGAAATGCAGATAAGCCTGAATGACCACTGTGCACAAGGAATAATTGTTAGGTATGCAGCAGCCGGCCAGCTGGTTATCGAGGTAACAGCAGAGCCTGAAGCGTACTGTTGTCCATTTTTTATTTGAACCGATCTTACATGGTGCTGTCTCCTCCCCTGTAATTACTTTCCTCTTTCACCCCTCATACTCTCATTCTGTTACATGCTGTTGGGAGGAAACGTGTATACAGAAGACTTCCCTGTGTAGTTCTGTGAAGTGAGCAGTGGGGGTTAAAGATGAAAAATGTCAGAGGCACAGAGCTGTTAGGGACAGACTAGCAAAATAAAAATTAACCCAAAACTTTTGACTCAGATAGGCCAACCAAAACTACTTAGAAATACACCGTCACAAATATGGCCCCTGTTACTTTCAATACTAATGATTGCTTTATATATATATATATATATATATATATATATATATATATATATATATATATAGTTACAGCTATAGTCTTTAGACCATACAATGAATAAAAACTCTGGTAAAAGGTCCAGTGTTTGACATTTAGGGGGATCTGCTGGCAGAATATTCGTTTTAATATTTATTAGTAAATTTGCAGTAACCTATAACAACATAAAAATAATAAATATTTTGTGTTAACCACAAAATGAGATCTTTCAATCTGCAAATGTAGCAAGTCTTCTTTCAAGGAGTTTGCCGTGGTGAACTGCAATGTTTCTACAGTAGGCGGGAATAGACAAACTGGCGCCAAAGAGGGTCTTTTGTGCATTTTGCAAGTTTTGTGTCCATTGTTGGCACTACTATACACTTAGAAAGGGAAAATCAGTAGAGGAATATTGTGTTTACTCACTGCTAGATACTGCTAAATCCTGAAAACTAGGACTTTAAGTGAAATTGTGGAGACACTTGCATAAAATGGAAAGAAAACTCTGTAGAGTGAGCTGGAAATGAGTGAAATTTGGGGCATTTTTTGAACTCAACAGAGCATACCACCTCATAGCCTTGACACCAATCGTTCATTAAAATATTGGACATGAGGAAAAGCACCTGTTGAAATGATTTCACAGTTGCTTGTCTTTTTGGCTTTGACCAACTGAATTTTCAACAAATCACTCATGGAGCCATTTAATACAGAAATTGTAACCATTTCGCAAAGAACAGGAGTGAATTTTTGAACGATCTCTTTATTGTAAAACACGATTGGTTTGATTGATTGACTCTGACATATTTTTTTTTCACTCTAATAGCTGCTCGGAGCCACAGTTATCTGGATGAAGTTCAGAGTAGTGCCACTTGTCCACTCAACAAGTCCATTACTTTTTGAAAAAAATCAGGCACTTGCACAAAGGGTTTAATTTCAGTTGTTCTTAAAACAACAGGCTGTCACACCAACAAGGTGTGAACAGGCTATGGAATCTATTCCACTGTACACTGTAGAAAAACCCTGTATCCATTGATTTGTGCTGACTTTGCCTCTCTTCCAGCTCCTCTTCTTTTCTCTCCTTATGGTTTGTTGTCACTGTTCACCTTGATGAAATGTGTAAGTCATTTGTGCTATCCACCCATGGACCCATGAGAAGGTGTGGGGGCTTTAAAAATGCTGACTGCACTGCACCTATGAGTAAGACTTCTCCTCTGTGTGCGACGTGTGTGTGCGCATGCATATACAACTAAACAGAAGAATAATGACTGATTCACTTCCAACCCTCTCATTGTGTCAGCAGCTGCTTCTCTCTGATGTGATTATGAGTGGGAGAGGTAGAGAAAGATTGAGAGGCAGAGAGAGAAAGTGTACATCTGTAAGAGAGAAATAAATAAACTGAAAGAATATATTAACACTCGATGTGAAGTGCTTAACAGGTGTTGCGTATAAAGTATAAGCAACCAAGTTGCTCCAGGTCCTTTGGGGGCCATGTTGTTTAAGCCAGTGTCTGACTTAAGTTGCATAGTGACATTAACATGTTTCAGATTCTGTGCTGTGTCCTTTGTTCACAGCATTTCACTGTTCTAAAAACACTGGAAGCTGAGACAGTAGTCAAAGATGGTGCCTATCCTCTACTGAGGATGAAATTAAAACCTGAAAACAAATTGCCTCCTTGCTCAGAGATGCACCAACATGCTATCAAAGATGATTTTCTCTGTCACACGTGGATGATGAAAGCAAGCACTTGTTCAAGCTGAATTTGTTGCTCAACTGAAACCCATATCTTAGATTAAGTTGTTTGACTTGAAACTGAGACATTATCTCGCCTTTTAACGTGAAAATAGCAGCCAAATCGCTGTTATATTTCAGGGTCATCATTCCAGGGCATGAGATTAGAGTTGTAAAGATCAAAGCACATGGACTGTCCGAAATGTAAAGGTTTCATTCTCGGGAGTGCATAAATTTGCTCAGTAATTTTTTTGGCAGATTCAGAACAGATGTCTTCTTGCACAGCTTGAAATTGCTGCCTCAACAGGAAAGGTCAGAAGGTCCAACCGACGTATTAGAATTCAACCTCCAGGGATCGTACACATTGCTGGCAAATTTAATAGAAATCTGGCCATTAGTTTTTGACATCTTGCGTAGAAAGTTGACAATTTGACCTGAGGACATACCCACAGGAAAGCTGTTGGACTGTCTAACATAAATATAGTTCAAGCAGGAATTTTCACTACACTTAGGCAAAATTTCCTCGGAGCTCTGGCCATTGTGAGGACCTCTCAGCTGAAATTTTACTAAAACTCTGAGTAGGCCTATTAACACAAAAAAACACATCCATAAAAAATAACATTACATTGTCTTCATTGAGGTTGTTCCTGTGGTCTTTGAAAGTCTTTTTTTTTGGCATAAGGGCACACAATCTAAATGAATAGCGTGAAACCTTGTGTGTTTATATTTCTACAGTAAAATTGTATATGGTTGTTTAGGCCTGTAGGATTCATGCAAAACATGCATCCTTCATCCATGATGTGAGTAATCATGTTGCCTGTAAGCACTGTTAGTTTGAGCTAATAGGATTTATATTTTCCTCAGTTTGTACAGTATGTGTTTTCATGAGGCGTGTCCTCTCCTCTTCACATACATATGCCTACTTACTAGTCATGATCAAGTGTTACACAGCACTCTTTCTCCTCTTAACTTGTAAGGGAGGAGCAGGATCAGCCCAGTATTACAGCTGAAAATGAGATGTCACGCTAAGCTCACTTTGGAGCAACTGGCCGGGTTCTCCCTAACAAATTTAGACTGCATGGGTATATCTGTGGTCGTTTGTGTGTGCGTGTGTGGGTGAAAGTACTGGAGAGAGATCAAGAGAGAGAAAAGGGAGCCCTGCATGTCAGTTTCTCTGACAGTTATTTGCACAAATTATTCATAGGCAGGCAGTGTATTGTGTACTGATGGCTTGAGGTGTGCTGAGACAGGTGTCCAGCTCTGGAGGATAGGTAGCATCTCATTATATATAGTACCTCTAACAGGCCGAGCCATCTGTCACCTTGTACCCTTCTGATGGATCATAAGCCATTACTGTCATCCTGCTTATCTGCCCTGATAATGTTGAAGTAATTTTAAGTGAATGGCAGCACCTGAAAAAAAGGAAGAGAATGTGAGGAGGACAAAAAGAGAAAAGGAGAGATAAAGAAAGAATGATGAGGAGAGAGCATTTAGAACATGAGAAATATGATAGATAGATAGATAGATAGATAGATAGATAGATAGATAGATAGATAGATAGATAGATAGATGACAGACCGGCAGGCAGACAGACAGACAGACAGACAGACAGAGGCAGGCAAGCAGACAGGCAGACAGACAGAGGCAAGCTGGCAGATAGGCAGGCAGGCAGGCAGGCAGATAGACAGACAGACAGACTGACAGACAGAAGCAGGCAGGCAGGCAGGCAGAAATTTGCGCTTCCCCTGCCTTTCCATTTTCTTTTGAAATCCTTCCATGCTGAGCGATGCATTATTTAATGTTATTTTTCTAGTTGCCTCTATCCAAAAATAGGCATATTTTACCAGAGGGTATTTCTATTCTGATACTAAATAAACTGTTCCTTTCTATGAACATTTAAGAAATATGTTGATTGTTGTTATAAGCAATATTGAAATTTTCATCAAACTTGAATTTCCCTTATGAGCACTCAGATTTACTCTACTGTTACAAAAATAGCTGTAATAAGAAAACCACTTTTTCAGTTAAAAAAAATGTTTACTGTGTATGACAGATTAGAAATAAAAATGATGTAACAAAAATATTTTAAAATAACTAGTCTTTCTTTTCTTTTTAAATTTTATTTTGCATTTGCCTTTTTTTCAGCATTAGGACAGCTTTGCCCCAGGTAACTGGCAGAACTACTAAAGACGCATCTCAATTCCAAGAAGAGCAAAAGAAGATTTTGCTGAACAAGCTAAACCACCTGCCAACTCTGGGAACACTGGCCCCCACCAGAAAATCTTCATAAAGGATACACAACAGAGTACCCAGACAAGAGAAAGGAGCACTTTGTGTCTCAATAAAGTCAGCGAAAGCCTGAGTGGAGGCATCAGAACAGAGGAAACAGGTAGGAGATTATAAAATTTTCTTTTTCCTTCAGTCTATTGAGCTGAGAGTTTGTCATTTTTCAACATGGACATCTTGAAGGACTGAAGCTATTGATATGAAGCTATTAAGACTATTAAAACTATTCTATATCTATGACTGAAATCCTCAAACCTATCTTTGTAGCTTATTCACCACATGTGACCCTGTGTTTTCCCAACGATATACAGAGCATGTCTGACCTGTGGTATCATGAACAGACACACAAAGAACAGACCAATAATGATATCATCTTGTGTGCATTCTAAAACACAAACACTACGCTTTATAGTAGCCTGTATTTTCTTGCCCGTGTGTATATTTACATGTGCGTGTCAAAAATGTTACTTTCCGCAAGTGTATGTGCAGTGTGTGAGGATGTGCGAAGCTTCAGGCATACAGTTTCGCATTAGGGTGAAAGCATTAGTTAGTGTCTTCATAGGCATATATTATGCCATCTTTCCCTGCTTTTATTGCACTTATTTTAGTGGCAACACTGTTATTAGTGCTGACAGTACTTCACTTACCACGGCTATTATATTCAGTCTCTGTGTGCATATGTGAATGTGCTGTGCATGTCAGGCAGGGATAAAGCAAAATAAGTAATTGTTGTAATTATTTGATCTTTTTCTCCTCAAGCCTACTGTGTTAGTGATGGGAAAAATCTCACTACTCCTAGAGAAATGTAATACAGAGTAAACTCAGTTAATCTACCTGCATATTCATGAAATATAGTTTCAGCCCCATATTGTGGTGATCTTATGTCATGATGTCAATTAATATTGTCAGGAACATACTCAGTACTCTGAACAATAGCATCTTGAAGTGAACAAAGGCAACCACACATTTTTTATAAGAATGAAAATCATTGGATTTACTTAAAATGTAATTCATCAATTGCAGGAAACTGCTGGATATTTGTTGTTTACCATTATGTGAACAGTAATTCATTGCAACATAACAAACAAACAAAAAAAGAAGAAGAAGAAGTAAGTTCACTGGTGCATGAGATGCACTGGCTAAAAACATAATAGTATAGTACAAACAACTATTGATGAAGACAACGGCAACATGATGAAAAAGTTCAGTGAAGAATTAAATATTGTACAAATTAAGTAATTTTATTGCACATCAAATGAAGGAGTTCCTACTTTTATTGCACTTGTGGAAAGGCGCTCTTAGTCTCTGGCCTGAGGGTTTCACATTCACCGTTGATGGAGTGTTTTGCCAAGTCTAACATAGACCCAGCCTTATGGAGGGCTTGCTTCTCAAAGATAACTGTCATGGGTGTCGGTTGGATGCCTACCACCTTGCCAGCTACTTTTACAATATGGCTCAGGTGATATTTGCTCTTGACGTTTGTTGTTACCATACCAGGCAATAAAAGAGAAGGTAAGTATGGACTGAAAAGAAGACTGGTGAAACAAAAACATTTTTCTATCTATGTTAAAAATATTTTACTTCTTTAGAAAGTACAGGCGTTGCTGCCCTTTCTCACTGATGGCCTCAGCATTTGCATCAAATTTCAGTTTGTTGTCAATGACTGTACTAAGATATTTATGCTCATCAACATGTTTGATGGCTGTACCTTAGATAAGGGTCAGTGAGGTGAGTCACCTCTAAAATCTACTGCCGTGTCCTTGGTCTTTGTGGTGTTTAGTTGAAGAAATGACTCAAAAGGACTCATCTTCTGAAGCAGAAAAGGGGATACCACACAACTCAGGCACATCCCAGTATACAGTACATTACATTATAACAATACACTGAGGTAAACACAGCATTGTGCATATTGTGCATGATAAAGTTGAGATTCGTATGGTGGAAATAATGCGATAAAACTGTCGACAGACAGTCAAGTAAGCTGTGTAACCTACATTGTGCTTAAGGAAGACAGAGAATGCAGGGACAGTCAAGGCTAAAAATAATCCAAACAGTAGTGCTTTTACTATAAATGCATGTAGTTTGCTATCCTGTATTTGTGTTAATTGAACCTTTTTTGTCCAGAAAGTACTGTAACTATATGGACATTGTCTTGCAGTCTATAGGTGAAAGGAACAATTATTAAAGCAGGGCTAGATTTGATTTTCTTTTGCTGTTTTGGAATAAGAAAAAAATGCTTTTTGTTCAGATCACTTTCACAGTCTCAGTGGGACAAAGATACAGACTGCGCCTTTAATATATGACTGTGGAGCTAATTCACAACAATAGATGAGGCAAACAGAGTGACTGCTGTGTTAAAAAAAAAGGTAATTTACAGTGTGACGCATTTTCTCAAATACACAGAATTTATGCAACTGAATGCAGGTTAGGTTTTTTGAAGTCCTTCAAGCATCTTATTTTGAAGCCTCTTTCATCTGTTTATTCTGTTCTGTTGTGCAGTGGAATTTTCTTAAATCTAACAATGAAATCCCCCAAATCCCTGCTGAATGTCAGACATGGTTTCAAGCAGAGATTTTGTGTGTTGCAGTTACACTTCAGCACTCACTCACATGACTAAAGTGTCTTCACATGCACTGCCCATCACTGTGAGTTTGAGCCTCTGTGGAATGCCTCAAATGTGGACATCAGTCAAATGAGTTTGAAGTAGTTGTTTATTTCATGTAAGACAATGACAGTCCCCTTCCCTCTGCTTTCAGAAGTAAGCAGGTTTATCAGCTAAAAGGCTAATATGCCAGCTTGTGCTCTAGCATAACAAAACCTCCCAGTCATTAAAAAGGTACAAAGAAAACCCAAAGCCAAGCTGTAATATTTTAATTAAAATTTGCGGTAACAACAGGACTTAATGAGTACCACACACAAGAAGTCGGAAACTTATTAATTGGAAGTGCATATACTTCAATACTAGTTTGTGTTTCAAAACTTTTTTTTCCTGTGTTTTGTGTGTGTTTGGCTGTATATGTAGATGTAGACCACATGAAGAAATCAGACGTTTGTCTCTGGGTAGACATGATAATTTGTGCTTAATGTTATGCAAATGTAGCCTAGAAATCCAGGCGCACCCTAGCAGCAGCAAATAGATTTGCTCAGCCAGTACGTCTAGCAACGAGCCATAGGGACTTTGTAGGTCCTGAACACCGTTTGTGTTCACCAATCACAGCGCTCTATGTGTTTAGAGAGTCATTGGGCGGGCTTAACGCGATGACGACAGGCCTGCGACGGTGAACAACAAGAAAGATGGTGTTGGCGAAGGAAAAGCAGTCGTTTGAATCAGAATTGGCATCAACTTTGGCAGAATTAGACTTGTCCTTTTCTTTGAAAGTTGATCAAGAAAATGCACTCAAGTCATTTCTTTCGAAGAAAGATGTATTTGCTGTTTGCCTGTTTCCGTCGCTAAGCTATTTCATCTTGTTCTTTGCTCTGATTGGTCGTAGCGCTACCCTATTACATGCAGAAGCAGTTTGAAAGACAGCGCTCATCCCGCCCCTTGGATTGAGCAGAGGTCTATTGGTCGTTGCCAGACTATACATTTTAATGTTATAGTATGGCTTGCCAGGCTAATGTAAATGCATATTTCATATAAAATCAGATGTTGGATGTACAGTTCTATCAGTAGTAGTATTAACTATATGAGCAAATCCCCTTTCCTTGTAGATTCAAAGGCTTTATAGCTCACTTGTGAAACTCTCAGGGGGCTCTGATGATGGCACTGTGAGCTCGCCAGTCCTTTTTAAAGTCACTTTGGTCCAATGGGGTATAGAAGCAAAATGGTTTCTTGGGGCCCCTTGTAGGGCTTTTTGAGGCTGACAAGAGCATTAATTAAATTCTCTGATGCTTTTGTGGAACTGGCATCTAATTCCTGATATTGAGTGCATTACTGTCTTTCTTGTGCTGTATGAATGATCAAAATCAACCTCTTTTAAATGCAAACAACTGTTTTACAAGGGAAGTACAGTTAACATCAGATCAAGGTTAAATTCTCAATGCAGTTTACATTAAAAATATGACCTTAGGTATTACAGGAGGTATTAAAAGAGACATCATACAGTACATGTAGTGTAATAATACTGTTGTAGTGATGATTTCAGTGAGCTAAAGGCACTGACATCATTCCAGGCATACAAGTGAATATTTACTAGACATCAACATTGTTTCAGTTCACAGACAGAGACACTATTAACTGTCATAGGAAGGTAATTATTGACTTACCTGATGAGATGGCACCAAGCCTGTCACTCTTTGGATCTTAAAGTCATATAGTCGAACTATTAAAATTCTGTTAACAAAATTCGGTTAACACTTGTTGCAGGTGCATATGTGTCCCTTAAGTCAGTTGTTTGCTGTGCTCTTGCAACACTGCAGCCCTTCATTACACGTCATCATGCACTATTGTTCCCCAGAGTGATATGCCCATTTTTCACAGACAAGGAAGGAAATTGAGGAAACAGGAAATGAGCTTCGAATGTCTCAGGCTTCTCGACTGTTGAAGGTGCTATTGTTGGCCATATTTTCAGAAACAGCTGTGTCTTTACAGAAGGTTGTGTTGAGGGATATACCTCTCAGCTTTAGTCGTGAATAATGAGTACAGGTTAAAATCTTTCCGACAACAGAAAGTTTATCCACATCTCTGCACATAATAGAAGAGTTTATCCCAAATCTTGAAATGCCTCTGTGAAATGCATACTTTATTAGAACGTTTTTCATGTGCTGCCGCCCAAGTGTCTGCTAACATTCCGATCCACCCAATTTAACCATCAATCTAGCAAATCCCGCTTTAATTATAACCCATGCCTCCTTCTCCCCCCAAACTTAATCAGAACAAATAAAAGAGCCTTTTCAGCTATAATGGGATTATCGATTGGGTGGCAGCCTAGAACTGAGACTTTGTGTATGTTTGTGTCAGGCGATGTGTGTGTGTGTGACAACCAAGCTGTGTGCGCACATACTGTATTTTTGTGTATGTCTGCCCACAGAGCAGTCCGGAAGAGATAAATGGAACGACACTTTGTGTGTGTGTGTGTGTGTGAGTGAGTGTGTGTGTCAGCATTGTCTAGAGTCCTGTCTGTGTGGGTGCTGTCAGTGAAGGGCTGAAGGAATGAAGCATTAAATTACCTCACAGCTTGAGTCTCATCAAGTCTTTGACATGTTTTACTGATGAGTTCTGAACTTATTTTGACTGATATCCACCAAGACTTTCATTACTTTGCTTTTTCCATTATCTAAGATGTCAAAGTGGCTGTAAATTGTCCTCTGTAAGGCTCTTTTGGACCTAAAGATGGGCAGATGGGGAAGGTTTTCTGTAGCCAGGTTAAAATTTTATCTTGCTTAGTAAATGTTGATGTCATGTAGCTAGAAACATAACAGCAACTGTCCATTACCTTTTTAATATCTAGTTTATTTTGTCACAGTGCTAACTCCTTTTTTCTCCAGTGTTTTATGTGTCATATCATATTACACATGCAGATTTATATTCTTTTTAAGTTTGGTGGCTGTTTGTCAACTGCCTACAAGTTCCTTGAGAGCACAAACACGTTTTGAGTAATTCTAAAACCATTAACTTGAGCATGTTTGTACATCAAACCACACAGAGATGGTAGAGGGCCTCTAAACTGTGTACTTTTTTGCCATTTTTAAAATGATTATCATTCAGACACTGTTTTCACACAGTGCATTTTAAAGAGATTTTAGAGGTGAAAGGGCTGTACTTTAGTCTACATTCTTGCTCTTAAAACATCATATTAGTCAACTGATTGTTGTATGAGCAACAAGAGTCATCACTCATTGGCACTTTGATTTCGGCGGGAATTTTTGGAAATGGAAACGAAGAAAATAAGTTTGTGAGAGCAACATGAGTGCAATGACTTTTTGAAGATTTTTAAACACTTGATGAAATATTAATGTCTTTATATGGCTTGAGTCCTCACTTACTCTTTATGCTGCTCATTACCCTGCATTGACCCATGCTTACCTCAGCAGGTTATTGTGTGTGTAAATACGTGTGTATGTCTTTGAGTAAGACTACATGCATGCGCGTTAGTGTGCATTTCGGGTCCCAGGTGAAAAGAAAAATCTTTAAATTGTAATGAACTGGATGATATCATCTCTAGTGTCACTATCAGTCGACACATTTGGATTTTAAATCATGTTCTGACTCATAATATTTGCTTCGCACATCCATGCTTTGGCAACACTTGTATAACTACAGTGTCACGGCCAGTAAAAAGCAAAAAATAGCAGCAACCTGGGGATATTCATGTGCATTAGGCGATATCTGCACTTAAATTCTGACTCTTTCAACTGTCTGACGGTTAAAGGTTGTGTATTGTAATGAGGCATGCAAAGTTGGAACATACCTTCCCATATTCTGTCCTCTGTTACCATCTGTTTCTCTCCTCTTTCATTCACTGCCATTCAGTTTACACCTGCAGGTCTAAACTTTGATTAAAATTAAATTGTGAGAGAGGAGAACTGGATAATTTCCAGAAGAGGAAGACACTGTTTGTATGCATTAAACATATTTATCTATTTGTACCTCTGTACCTCTGTCTGTCACCTGTATCTTATCCTTTCCTCTCATTTCTCTCCATTTGTTTATGAGACACAATGGTTTTTCTTCAAATTTGTACAAAAATAAATTAATAAATAGTTGTAAGGTTTTTTTTTTTTTTTTCTCCATTACTCCTTATCTCTCTTTGACTTGCTTTTACTTTCTCTCGCTGTGTTCCTTCCCCTCCTACTCCTTTTTTTGGTAGTGGCAGAAAATGTTCCAGTATTAATAATCTAGCTCCCATTAGCTTATACTTTTCCTCCTATGCTGCAGTATTTACACCATTACTGAGCTGATGCCTTGAGTCTCGCAATCCATAGAGAAAGAGAAAGTAAACAAAATATATTGGCCTGTTGTTTGTCTCTTGTCTCTCTCAGTTCCTTTCAATCCATTTGTCACTCTGTGTCTGTATTTATAGATGTTTCTGTGTTATTTCACTCCGTCCTGCAATGTTCTCTCACTTGCATGGCTGCATTCAGAAGCACAGAACAGACGGTACACACAGATGCACTCATACACAGATATAACCAGTGACACAGGGGCTAACCCCTACCTCCACATACACACACACACGCACACACACACATGCACAGACACAGACACAGTCATGTCCAAG
>JAPZDX010000009.1:14677250-14687386 GCA_029783625.1 Naso annulatus | reverse complement strand
TATACACAGAATATACAATAAAATTTGATTTTAAAAAAAAATTTAACTAATATATTCCACTCAGGCATCCAGCAGAGATTTTGAAATATGGATTATTGTTTCAGTACAAGGTCAGAAATAATGTGTTAATTTGGTCATACATGTGTAACACTACTGATTTTATCAATTTTAGCTGTAAGTATTTTATGACATTTCTGCCATACAAATCATCCTACATCCCATACAATGGGCCTTTGAAAACTAAAAGAGCTACTTAATACCTCAGTTATGAGCTTGAAAACTGTTTAGTCTAGAAAAATCAACCATGATTCGGATGTCTGTGTGGCTAGGTTGTTATTTGCTCACCATAAAGTTCTCTGAGTGGTTTGTTGTTTTTTTTGTTTGTTTGTTTGTTCGTTTTGCAATCACGGACAAATGAGTATCAAAGAGATCATCGACAACTGTTGAGTTTGGCTTGACTAATGGAAACTGAAAGCATCCATAGTGATTTGTGGGTGCATTCACACCTGTTTTCTAGCTGTCCAGTGGTGAATGGAGAGTACACATTTAGAAGCAGCTTTGCTCTTATATCCACCTGTTGTATCAATCTGTCAAACACAAAGCACTGAGACCACATACTGTTTCATGTTCCCTATGTCTGCTGACAGTTTACTTTGCAGGCGCCTAAAGTCATTACATCCACATGTTAATGTACCATTTCACACATGCTTTAGCTATCACAATTTTCTGCAGTAATAAGTAGATTAAAAAAGAGGACAGACCTGATCCTCTGCTGGTACCTTCAGGGAGCATGACTGAAATAGACTGGAATGAGTTCAATTCTCTGTCGGAATTAAAAAGAACTCTGAATTTGGAGCACAAGGAAGAAATTTGGCCGGTTCATCAGAGAAGAGAGACAGAGAGAGAGAGAGAGAGAGAGAGAGAGAGAGAGAGAGAGACTTCATGCAAAAATGATGGAAATCATGAGAAGATGAAATTGAGATTTGGGATGAATGATATAGGATGAGAGATGACTTCACGTAAATAGACAAACAATATGGTATATCATAGACAGCATACTATAATTGCATTGTTCAGAATCCATCTTGGTAGTTGTGACTATACAACTGCCTGTGAGAAGACGTACTTTAAAATGCGTGTGTTTTGGTGTGTCTGTCTACACATGGGCATGCTTGCTCTAAGGGCATGTGTCCAGTGTGCATATTTGTGTAATGTGTGTGTAATTGTAAGTATGTTTTCTCCAGCTGCTAAACGGGCAAAAGGACAATGTCTGTCATGATGCAACAGGCAGCTAATCTTCTCCTTATGTAAACGCTTGACTGCTATACAAATGACATGCAGATGGAGTAAAGAGCTTAGGTTTGGCAGGATAGTGTCATAACAAGGAATATCTGTGGATGCAATGTGCTGTCGGCATTTGGGTGATTAAAGCTCCACTTCATGTTTAAAAAAGGAATCCTCCCCTCTAAGAACTGAGGAGAGATTGGCAGGTGCACATGAGTATCAGCCAAAGCCTGATGACCTCATGGCCTTATGAGGTGGGGCGCCAAGTGGGGTGACTAAGTGCAGAGGCTATAGTTGTAAAAGGAAACATGCTGCATGCATATTTTATCATAAAGAGAAAAGTGAAGAAACAAGTATAAATTAAAATACAGGAAAATATGGAACAGATTTTGGATCAGTGAATAATTCTGAGAAAATAAAACATTACTAGAGTTGAGTGGAGTCTGCATTTACTAACTGAATTCATTAATGATGTCATTCATTTCTCAGTACATTTGTGAAAGGGTTAGGGTTAGGGTTAGGCAAAATATCTTGTGTGACTCTAAAAAAAAAAGTCTTTGGATCATGTATAATATCTATTAC
This sequence comes from Naso annulatus, assembly GCA_029783625.1. Lineage (NCBI taxonomy): Eukaryota > Metazoa > Chordata > Actinopteri > Acanthuriformes > Acanthuridae > Naso > Naso annulatus. The sequence continues at coordinate 14,685,520 of JAPZDX010000009.1, read as the reverse complement.
AATATCATATACTGCTTTTGCATTGTTTTTATTTTGCTTTTTTGTATTTTCCTCTACAGATTCTTCCAAGGGTCCATCCATTTGGTTCAGTCACAGCCAAAGCCTAAGGAGAGACTATGAAGACAAACTGCATCACCCCACATTGCAGCCCAATAAGATATGACATAACGTGTCCCCTGCTAATCACCATGATGACCAGTGAACCCCTCACCCCTTTTTAAGCACTCTTCTTCTCTTTGGGAATCCTTCCTAGTTACCTTTTGTTCTCCCTTTTTTCCTGAAAAAACCTATCTTCCCTCCTCCCTCCCCCTAGGTTTATCTCCTTAATAATTAAAGATCCCCATCTTCCTCTTTTCTTTCATCAGCATCATGCAGGGTGCCTCTGCCACCTCCACTTTCCTTTTTCTTCTTCTTCCCTCCCTTCTATTCTTCTTTCACTTTCCCAACATGGTCAAAGGGGACTGCTGGCTCATTGAGGGGGACAAAGGCTATGTGTGGCTGGCTATCTGCAGTCAGAACCAGCCACCATACGAGACTATCCCCCAGCACATCAACAACACGGTCCATGACTTGAGATTGAATGAGAACAAGTTGAAAGCGGTGCTGTTCAGCTCTATGTACCGCTTCACCAACCTGACAGACCTCAACCTCACCAAGAATGAAATTAGCTATATTGAAGATGGAGCCTTTGCAGGACAAGCCAACCTACAGGTAATAGGAAAATGAATAATAAAAGCTTTGTTTCAGTGAAATTTCTCTATTTTATATTAGTGTACTGATTATCATTAAAAGTACATAGTTAATGACAGCATACATAACCCTATCCTTCAACATCAAAGTTACTAAGTTGAATTCAGATGTTGTCATTCACAGTACATATTATGATAAAAAACTGGGCCCACAATGTTAAAGAAAAGCCCTAATACTACTTTGTTTTATTCTCAGGTTCTTCAACTGGGCTACAACAAGTTGACAAACTTAACTGAGGGTATGATGAGAGGGCTCGGCCGGATGCAATGCCTCTTCCTGCAGCACAACCTCATTGAGGTAATTGCCAGCAATGCATTCTGGGAGTGCCCCAGCCTCAGCAGCATTGACCTGTCATCCAACAAACTTGCCCGCATTGACCCATCCACATTCACAGTTCTCAGTCGTCTGATGGTATGTGAACTGGCAGCAAATCCATTCCATTGCGGCTGTGATCTTTACAGCTTCCTTATGTGGTTGGAGTCCTTCAACAATGTCACACACACCTATGACCGCCTCCAGTGTGAGACACCCCGGGAGATGTTTGGTTACCCTCTTCTTATTGCTGCTGGTCATGCTGGTCGCAATGCAAAAAATATTTTGTACCATCACTGTCGAGATGGCGTGATGATTCCAGGAATGACGTCCCTCCCACCAGATCTGGATGGTCCTTCTGGGATGGGCCCAGAGATGTTTGGAGGTGTGGGGCCGTACCACCAGCCCACAACCTCTTCATCCTCTACTGAAAATAGCTTCACTCCCAGCATCAAGCTTCATCATGTCTCTTTGTCATCGGCTTCCCTCCTTGTACAGATTCCAAGGCCCTACAGCAAAATGTATATCCTAACACAATACAACCACACATATGTGTCTGATGTTATGAATTTGAAGAACAAGAAGGAGATGATTACCCTCAGCAAGCTCAAACCGCACACAAACTATACCTTCTGTGTGGCATCCATCCGCAACTCTCAGCGTTACAACAATACATGCCTCCAGTTTTCGACTCGGGCTCAAAATCAAGATGACACGCTCCCCACACCATCCACCACTACTCATTACATAATGACCATTGTGGGCTGCCTTTTTGGCATGCTCATTGTTTTAGGCTTTGTCTACTATTGTCTACGTAAGAAACGGATGCATGATGAGAAGAAAAAGTCCATCTGTGTCAAGAAAACAATTTTGGAAATGCGCTATGGACCAGAGGTGGCAGCAGCAGTGGCAAACGATCCGTCTGCAGTCCACAAGCTTCAGGAGCAGTCCAGAGAACATCACCAGTATCAGCACCATCATGGAGGCAAACTCCCCATGTCTACATCCTCCAGCTCGGGAATGCTCCACTCAGCCAACACCAGCTCCTCCAGACTTTCCTCTATCCCACAGGTGGAAAAGATGGCCACTGCCTTTTCAGAGGCAATGGCTACAAGTAAAGGAAATTATATGGATGTTAGAACTGGAGGGGCAGGGATGGATAGGGTGGGAGATGGGGGGCATGGAGGGATGAGGGGGGCAGACATGAGGGACGATGATGGAACTGATGTTGGGGATGACTCAGATGATGACGGCCATGGCTCTGCATCAGAGATTTCCACTATTGCCATGGAGGTGGACAAGGTTAATCAGATCATTAACAACTGCATAGATGCACTGAAATTGGATGCAGCAGCAGTTGCTGCTTCAGGGGCCTCTAATAACCCTACAGCCTCCTCCAATCCCACTTCCCCGCCCCCAACCACCACATCCTCCCTTACTCATGGCCTAATTCCACTCTCCCAAGGTTTGACAGAGACATGCCAGGTCATTGCTCCAAACAAAATACCCCCTCCTCCTCCACTTCCTGCCTTGAATGCCCCTCTTTCTGAGCGCCCAGGTATCAGTGGTGGTGGCTTTGTCGTCACCCCCCCCTACAGGCCTCCTCCACCAGCCACTGCTGTGCGTCCCATTCAGCGACAAATGAGTGCAGATGCGGCTGTGGTTATCGTAAATGCTGTCAAAAAACAGTGCAGCACCACCTCTTGTGGCTCCATGGGTCGAGACAGGGAACGTGGAGGAGCTAGGGTGTATAGTCTGGATGTTCCTGAGCCAAGGAGCCCAGATACCTGTAATCAACAACAGCAGCAGTACCCAGACCGGGCCAGTCCAGTAGGCTGTGGGGAGCCCCTTGAAAGGCTGCCTTTAGTAGGGAGTTGGAGCTGTGGTGGCGGGGGTGGTGGTGGTTGCGACAGTGGTGGTGTTGGTGCCCAACATCAGGACAGCCAGAAGTCACACCATTACCATCAACAGCAGCAAATTCAACAACAGCAGCAGCAACTCGAGGTGCAGCAGGACTATCACTGCTCGGAGCATCGCCACTCCGTCCCAGCTCTCTACTATGAAGGCTCCCATCAGGGCTCCCCAGCCCAGAGAGTTTCTTTCCTAAAGCCCCTGACACGCTCCCGCAGGGATGCAGCATCGTACTCCCAACTTTCACCTGCCCGCCACCATTCCAGCTACTCCGGCTATTCCTCCAGCCCAGAGTACTCTTCAGAGAGCTCACTGCGGATCTGGGAGCGCTTTCGTCCTTACCGGAAAGGCCAGCGAGATGAAGCCTGCTATGTGACCGCTGGAAATGCCCTTCGAAAAAAGGTGCAGTTCGCTAAAGGCGAGGACCTGCATGACATCCTTGATTACTGGAAGGGTGTGTCAGCACAGCAGAAGTTGTGACTGTAAGAGTAGAGATAAGCACTGAAGAACGAGAGAGAAAGCTAGAAACATGTAGGACAAAATTTTGCCTTTGGGTTATCTTTGGCATGCTAGGTGTATAGAATATTGTGCTGAGCGCAAGGACTATGAAACTGTGCCTGGGATCTGAAAGTCATTATGGTGTTTTATTTTACACATCATTGTAGCACCATTTCTGGATCATTTTCATGTTGTATTGTGGATTTAATACTCTTTGAGTGATCACATTTTGTGACCATATGGACAGTCTTTACCAGTGCCATTTTTTCGTCTATGGGTAATCATCACAGAGGGTAAAGTGTTGATACCCTTCATTTTAAGCTTCTGTGATCCAACAAGTTTTTTTCTATTTTGTATTGGGTGCTGTATCCATTTGCAGGGTGCACTTGGATATGTTTAGACTTTAAGTGAAGGAGATCATGTCAGGGCGGGTCTGTGCTCTGTCACAATTGACAATAGGCTGATTTGTAAACAGAGTTGACAAATGGCAGCCCCATCTCTCTTCTATTAGATCGTTCATGCGACTGAGGTATTTGCATTTCAATAGCACCTGTCATACAGAAAGAAAGAGGAAATTGAAAGGAAATTAACAACTCAATAAAGAAAAAACAGTCAAGTTGTCTTGAATACGCAGAGAAAATCATGAGAGAGAGAGGGAGAGAGAGAAAGATTTAAGTGAGACCTTAGCCTAAAATAGTTCTCTTAGATATTCAAAACCTCTCTCCAGCAAAAATTCTTGCAGGGTTTAGTCACGGATGTGTGTAATGTTTTCCTAAAGCTCCCAAACTATACAACACATTTGTCCAAACAATGATCCAATTTGTGAGTGTAAATTAAAAATGCACAAAGTGCAAAATTTTCCTTTAAAAATTAAGGTAGTAAGATGTCACTTACCTGTATAATATGGAATTTTACCTAATCTTCAGATGAGCTCCACAATCCCCTTACAAAAAGGCGTTAGAGATATGACCCATGTGTGACAGAGACCAAGAGATATTGAAAGCATAAGGGGTATTAAAGAATAAAGGGAAGACAAGGAAGAGTATGAATAATTTTCTGCAGCCACTGTGAATGTAAGCAGATTACAAGCAGGTTATGGCAAAATCTATTTGCATCATTCAATGTGAGTACCACAGTACATTCCAAATCCTTTCTCTGACATGAGAACTGAATGAGGTACAGAGGGAAAGGACCCTTTACTGCCAGTGTGTCTGTTCTGTAAGGGAAATTAACACTATTGTTGTCTATTGATAACATAAATAGCCAACTTGTGACAGGCATATTTGCTTGCACTCTTCGCCTCATAATTGTGTTGTGTGGCTGTGGTGTAGTCAGTGGTCAGTGTAAGTGGGTGTTGGCATGCCTTGTCAAACTATATTGTATATGCCCAAATTGACTTAAATTAATAGTTGTCAATATTTTTCCCAGTGACTGAAGTCTAAACTGAATACTAGAATATTAATGGCATGGACAAATGTACAAATATCAACAATGTTTATTGTATTTTCCCTGATAAACATCACATGACCATCACATGACTGTGATGCTCATCTATACCACAGTAGCACAGTGCCTCTTGCTTACACAGCCATAACCTAATCTCCATTCATGTATAATGTTATCCATTCACCTGATCTTTTCTATTGAAATGATCTAATTATGATATTGATTCTGATGATGGATCATCAGCTAACATACACAATCTGAGACATCTTACCCTAAAAATGTGAAAACTGAATCAGTGGTCCTTGCTCCACATTTTTCTTCAGGGCTTTATTCAAGGGGAAATGAAGTTATAGTGACAAGTTTAATTTCAGGAACATTTCTATTTCTCTTTTGATCCTTACTTGTTTACTGTGGATGATGTTATTTGGCCCACCTTCCACCTCCTTCCCTGCTTCCACAGGTTCAATGGGAGATGGGTTTGGCATGAGCAGATTACTGAACATGACCTGTCCTGTTTTATTAAATGAGAAAAGTAAGAAATTGCCTTTCTTGCAGGCAGAACTTTGGTCTGCACAGCACATATGTATCATCAGTGCTTTTCTTTTTTTGAGCTGATTTTTAGCATGCTCTGAATAAGGAACATGAATGAGAATGCAAATGTAAGAAGGTGCTGTGTAATGGTAATCCTTATATTGATTTTTTCCTCTGTTTTTATTTTCATAAAACAACCATCTCAGTCTTATTTTTCTTGTTTTATTAAGTTGTAAACATACAGTCAGGGTCAGACAACATAAACCTTGGAGTTGGTGTTCTGCTGTGAGTCTTTACAGTTGAATGGACCACATCAGACCAAGAGCCTCACTGTCATTGTTTAGTAAAAGCATATCTGGGATGCATCACCTCATTCACTTTCTCTATGATAAAACACAATGTGATGAACATACAGTGTTGGAAATTTTTATTCCCCGCTGATCTCAAATTATCTGAGATAAGAAATTTTCCAAAGGGACATGTTACTGTGATTGACTTTCACCAAATCAGAGAAAATAATTTTCTTTAATGTTATGTTTTAAGAGAACTTAATCCCACAGAGGAAACTTAGAGTGTTTGACTTCCCAGAATCTCAACTGCCATACTAAGTTTACAAAATTGGAAGCAAATTCAGAGATATAATAGCAGGATTGCTCATAATTTCAGCTGCCATTTATGTTCATCTACCCATTAAAGTACAATGTGTATAAAAAGAAATCATTACTTATCATTACTGTTTTCATGTATGACTTTTAATTTCATGCATTTTGCGTTTGGTTTAAGATATTTGACACATTAATGTATTCTTATTCAGGTAATAGATTTTCAGGGAGAGATGTGGGTTCAAGTGCTCTTCTGCTCAATTATCATTAAACATTTGTTTGTTGTGAATGAATCTCTATGACGATATAGAATTACTGGCATAATACAGGAAATTTCGATGCTGCTGTGAGAGATGCCAGTCTTTCTAAAAATTCATAAGCAGTATTTTCACCATTGCTCACATGAGTGCTTGCTGTAGCTGGAGGAAATACACTGTTTCTCATCATTAATATTTACAGTGCTTCAAAGCCTGCTGCCAAAATAGCCACAAGAGAGTCATGCCAATGCAAATTAAGACTAGTTTGCATAAAATTCAAATCTGATAAGCAAATCTGTCTGTAAGTCACTTTTCAAATGGCAGTAGGTTGACGGGTGAAAGAGCAGTGTACATCAAGATGGCTAAGCGCAGAGGAAGCAGAGAGTCAGCCACTTGTTTGAGCCTCAGTCAGACCAAAAGTTAGAGGAGGAGTCTGTTAGATTAACAGATGTATCGGAATGTTAAGTGTAGAAAGCATTGTTAATTCCATTATTTTCTTAGCTTGTTAGCTTGTAACTGCCTGACACAGATTTAGTGTTTTATTTAATGCAAAAGTCCAATTTGTGCCAGAGGTTTCAGTCGTTTTTGCTGTGATGGTTTTTGAATTTGTGAAGTAGCAAATCTAGCTTGCCCCCGGTACATTTGAATCCCAGATTTTATGGATGTGCAAAGACATTGCCTCAGGAATTTGAAAACATCTCTTGAGACAAACTTTAAACAGATGCAAGTCAGTATAGTCTGGGTCTGACATTTTGAAGGACATAAGCATAAGAAAAACTCAATTTTGAGAGTGTCTTTGACAAAAGAGGCAGAGAAACTTCTATTTTTTTTTTTTGTTTGTTTTTAAATTGCAGCTTCCCGCTCAAATAAACCCCTGCTGTTTTTTATTGCTCACTTCCCTCAAGCAGAGCAGTGATTGATAGCTTAGAACAAAACAGTTGCATTACTTGGCCTTGGAGCTTAAGGGGTAATTAATGAAGTTTTGTTGTTTTCCTTTTTCTGTTGTGGTCATTGGGGAATAACTTTATGTCTGCAAATTTTAACTCTACTTGAATGAAGCTTTCAGTAAATCATAGAACACACTCCTGTGTTGTCTGAACTACTAAAAACTCGAGTAGAACCACAAATATTTCTGTAAACTTTGGCAGAGTCATCATACCAGCTTTTTGTTTCACAAAACAACATTTAAAGAAAAAAAAAGGCTCTTCCCTCTCAGCTCATATCCTCGTTGAACCTCTGGAGGGTGGTTTACTTGGAGATCAATGGTCCTTTTTGTAGCTCCGTCCTTGTTGTTTGTCTCGGAGCCACAGGAAAGCCAGACGTGAGAAAGCCATCTAATGTGCTATTAATGTTTAATCCTTTTGTGGGAGGCTGGCTCAGGTTGCTTCCCCTATCTCTTTATACCCCAGAAAATCACAGACGCTTTCAGTGTCTGACATGCTAATCCCTTGATGCTCTCTTATATTTCAAGCCTGGCCCAATTAAACGAAACCTCAGTTTCTTAAATAATGAATAAGAGCCCAAAATTGGGTGTGGGTTTATGTCTAATCATTTTCTAAATTACTAAAGAAGTTAAATGCTTCCATTAGTTAAGACCACAGTAAAGAGGTTTCAGCCTTCCCATGACACAGTGCACTTTTTACCCATATGATCCGTCCTTGAAGCACTTTTAGTCAAAGTGAGGCATTGCTTTAATGAGCGATCATCATCATTCAAGGGTAATCTTAGGATGCAATACCAATACTAATCACTGATTCAGAAAAATTGGTGTGATTCTCTGGTCAGTCTTCTGCTACATCACTTACTAAATCATCTTCTTGCAATGAAGAAGAGAAATTTTTGATAAGCTCTAAAAATGAAAATTTTTGCATGCCCAAAAAACAATACCCCCTGACAGTGTCTCAGGCTCTAATGTATTTACATGTATACAGGCATCCACAATGAGCTATAATAATTGCAGACT
>JAPZDX010000009.1:14605540-14616910 GCA_029783625.1 Naso annulatus | reverse complement strand
TATGTGCCCTCTGCTACATTCATTTATGATTTGCATACACTTTGTACAATGGCGTCTTTCCAATCAGAACACAACTAACAGCTAATTAACATATGCAGTATAAATAGTACATTAAATGTTTTTCATTACAAATACACAGGGAATGCATGGGGGAGTTTCATTTATAGCTGCTCATTGGTACTGGACCCTTGTTTTGGGTTTAGCCTCCCTCCCTGCCACTGACACTGAGCCAGAGTATTGAATTGTAGATTTTGTAGACAGATAAAATATGGATAGAATTATTACAAATCCTGTGTGAGGCTAGCCTCAAAACCACGTTGCTGATGTTAAAATGCATTTAGGGTGTATGCCTCATGGTTTGGAACATATCCTTTTGTGGTCCCTTTAAAAAAACAACTATAGTACCTGGTGTAAAATGCTTAAGAATGAGGAGTGTTATGGTTTGTGGGATGAAGACACTTGGTGGAGTCATAGCAGAGAGGAGGGCGTTCAGAGGGAACAAGAGGGCAGTTTAGCATCCTCCTATCCCAGATGAGGAGGGAGCTGCAGTAGAGTTTGTGCTGCTGTTCTGGCCTTTTCCTTTGTGTCTCTGGCCACCCCTCCTCCTTCCGCCTCCTCCGGACTTTGGCTGCAAGAAAACAGAAACACTTGATGGGTCACCTCCAAAACTTGCATGTGCATTTTAAGTACTTGCAAGCTGTAACAGACAACTATAAAACAGTACATGACAAGAAAGCATTTACTCAAATTGTATCAAGAAACAAGATTGCCAGACTTTGAACTCAACCATCTTCTTCTTTGCTGTTCTTATTCATTTTAAATTGACCCATATTACCTTATTCTCTTTGTTGCCCTCCTTTATTTGAGGATCTTCATCCCCCTCTCCCTTAGGAGGCCAGCCACGCAAGCAAAGTACAGGGAGAGTATGAAGAAGTGATGGGGCATAACAAATTTAAAGTTTAGGATGAAATAAGAAAATCAAAGCGGGATGTATTGGAAGGTGTTAGGAAATAAAGGAAAAAAAAAGGGAGGAGGACACAGGGCAGTCGATAAGTTAGAAAAGAGCAGCAATGTTAGAGCAAGTACTAAGAGTTAAGAAATCCAAACAAAAGAGGATCCTTACCACACTTCATAGAAGTGGTAAATACATTTTTATTGACTCACTGGTTGTGTGGTGTTCAGGCCTGCTGACTGTGCTATCGTTGCTACATCATCACTGGCTGCCGTGGTGCCGTCCTCCTTTCGGATTGGTGCTTTCTTTGTGGACTGCATTTTGATTTGTGGAGGCTTGGAATTCGATGGCAAGTTATTGGTAGATTGCAAGAGCTAAAAAAAAAAAGAATGAGAATCAATTAAGTCTCTGTCATTTAAAAAAAGATCTATTCGTGTTATTAACAAAAATATTTCATCAGCAATTTAATCATAATTCAGCATGAAGCCCTGTCTGGGTAGGATGATTCATAGAGGAGTAGGTAAAGGAATTACTGTTATACCAAGGTGTGTCTATAAGTAATTGATTTCAACAAACTTTTTTTCTCTTATACCAGCAAAAAGTGTTTTCCTCTTGTCTTTTACCTAGTCTTAGACACCTAATGAAGTAGTCTGAGTGGATTCAAATTCTTGGTACATGATAAATTATCTTGGGAAAGGAACCCTTTGTATGCATTTTCTGTTTGTATCGTGGCAACTGATCTTCAGCATTTCAGATTTCTTCAGACAGAAATTAAAGACATTTCACTGAAAACCATTCCATTTAACTAGGGCTTTGTGACATCATTGTACGGGTGAAATATATTTTTAAAATCTGTTTCATCAGTAATGTGCCTCTTGCCACTCCTCGTGTTAGCATGTCCCAATTTAAGCATAAGCTGATCCTCCAGAAGATGCTACCTTGGTGATGGTTCCCACAGCCTTGGTGCGTCCCTCCCTGAACACCAGCCTCTGGTCACAGTGCAGGTACTCAGGGGTTTTGATGAAGCGAAAGTGGACTGAAGCCTTGTCCCCTGTCCTTAAGCAGTCTCTGTTCATAGACAAGATGGTGGCTGTCTGCCTTATGCTGCCACAGTGGACTAAATGATAGGTGAGTATAGAAAGGTGATTGAATAAAGCAAAAGAAAGATGAGGGAAAATGAGTTTCGCTGTTAAGAAAACAGTTTTTAACATTTTTTTTTTTACTTCTTTCAAAATTCTATTACTGTGTAAAATCATGTAGAAAATGATTAAGTACAAATGGTTATTTTAAAAACATAATCATTTTAACTCAGAAAAAAATATAGGAAAAATAAGTATTACTTGGAACATTTGCAATAACAAAGCTGCCACAGAAAATGGCATTTTTCTTTTCTGTGTCAATGCTACCCACCCATGGCCTGGTATCTGGGGGATATCGTAGTAGGATGATGCAGTACCAGGATTTCAGCCTCAAACTCCAAAGTGGCCTGTGGGCACAACCTTGGCGAAACCATCACCATCCCTTTTCTTATTGATGAGCGCTTGATCTGAGTCGTATAATAGAAGAGGTAAAGACAACAGAGGACACAGACAGATGGAGGAACACAGAAATGTTTATTTTTCAACACAGTTTTTATCATTTTTCTTGATCATTTCTGAAGATTATATTGGATCAAAGGGGCATGATAAGAAATGTTTGGAATATCCCATATATAACCATGCTGGTGATACATAACCATCTGCAAAACAACACAAAAAAGCTATGCAATCCCAAACTTGCCCACTTGATGCCACTGTAGGAGATATTCCCCTCCTACCTTTTTTAGGGCAAATGACGCAGTCTGGCCACCTCTGACTTCCTTAACAGGCATTCTCTTTCGGTGGATTGATTTTACAGCAATGGGAATGAAGCTGCCCAAGGGGTCCGGCCCGAGTAGCATTGTATCATTCAGGCGTATGAGTCCACGTAAAGTAGTTCCTGACACAACTGTTCCCACTCCCTGAGACAGAGACACAACACAACCAGTGGTTTAGATAGCATTTAATAGCTACTATTAAGTACAATGTGTGAGGTTGGTACCTGTAGCATGATATGCCTCACTCGTAATTCACACAGTAAAATGCATTTAATGATAAGTATTTGTCACTGGTCAGAGTACCGGCACAGAGTAGGTGTCGTCTATCTGAAACTCAGCGGGCTGGTCGTCTCGATAGGAGGTCCTGGAGGACAGCAGGTTGAGGAACATCTTGAGCAGGTCCATGTTTTCTCCAGTCACATTGGAGATCTGAAAGATGGGACACATCCTTGGAGGACACAACACACACACACACACACACACACACACAGGTTACAAAAGAGCACATATTAATCTTGCTCTAAATCTGGCAGGGACAGATTTGGTACCTCTCTGAACTGAAGTTCGATGCTGTGACTATGACATCATCCTTGTTCTGTACCAAGACTGGGATCTTTCTACAGCCGGGGGACTTCAGTAACCTCTGGAGCAGCTTTAATGTCTCTGTTAGGAGCAAAAGATTTAGAGCTCAATGCCTTACAATGAGAAAGGCACAGCAGGTTTTTGATGGTGTGTTGTTAGAGAGTGAATTAAAACTGCACAGTTACAGAATTGCAAATGGCGTAACAGCATGGACCAAGGAAGTCTTTACAAATACTAGCCATAGTAGCCATAGTTCACCACAAAACTGTGTTTTGTATATCAATTACTCATCCTTGGATGTCTTTAATTGATGCTTTTCCTTTCAGTTTCTCAATATCAAACGGGTGATTTAAAAAAAGCATGCTTTGTTTTGCTGGCAGCCTATAGAGGTATGCTTTTGAAAGCATCATAACTATCCAAAAATGTCCATCCCAAACTCTCAACAGCTTTGTGTGATATAATACAAGTTTTTTTTTCTCGTGTCAATTGCTTAATTCTTACAAAACGCTTATTTTGTCTAGAAAGCTACAAATCAAACACATCCAATCCAATGTTATGTCGCAGTTTTTCAGACAACTTCTTTGTATTTCTTAAGAGAAGAATATCAGGATAAGCAAACAAAAGTGTCAGGTGCAGAGAGAGAGGAGTTTCTGCAGTTTTTGGCGGAACCATATTCCTTTGAGCCCGAGTTCACCAAAATCGTCATCTGCGACACAAAACATTGGATTGGATGTGTTGCAGCTTTCTAGCCAAAATAAGTGTTTTGTAACAATTGAGCAAATAAAATAAAAGTGTTTTGTAAGTTTTGAGGATATGCCACAATGAAGAAGACTTGAATTACATCACACAAAGCTGTTAAGAGTTTTGGATGGACGTTAGATAGTTTTGATGCTTTCAAGATTGTACCTCCATAAGATGGTGGAACGTTGGAAGTTTAACCAACAAAAAACAAAAAACAAAAAAACTTCAATGCAAGACATCTAAGGGTGAGTAACTGATATACAAAACAGAATTTTGCAAAAATCTATCACTTAAACTCTTCTGTTTAGTTTGTTTTAACATGTAAAACTGAGATGTAGTTGAGCAAGTTGTAAAGGGGACTTCAGAGAACTGACCTTGCAGGATGTTAGCTGGACACATGTCTATCTTGGTTACCACTACGAACACAGGCACGTTGAGGGCGAGGGCCAGGCCCAGGTGCTCTTTGGTCATCCCTACAATACCTGCATTACTGCCCACCTGGCAAGGCAGGGAGAGAGAAAAAGATTTCTTTATTTTTAACAAAGAACCAGAAGAGAAAGCATTTTCTTTCGATTGTAGATACTGTAAACATGGCTATTCTCAAATTTGGCTAAGTTGTAAAATGGGTTAAATTTTAATCAAAAGTTCAATGTTTATGAATAGATAATAAACATAAGCAGATATTTTCATAGCTTTTTTTAATCTGCCTCCCATTCATAATATTTAGTTGCAAATCCCATATACTTATTGCCTACACACACCCCACCACACACACCCTGAGCCCCCTTTCTGACCATGAGCATGCAGAAGTCAGGCAGGTGTCCAGTCATCCCAAACACGGTGGTCTTGAGGTATTTCTCATGGCCAGCAAGGTCTATGAAGGTAATGACCTTGGACGACTTCTCACAGATTTTAGTCCAGTCCAGGCTTCCTCCATGGCTATCAGGTTTGTTAACCACCTAGGGGCAAACAGGGGTTATATCGACAGCATTCATACTGCCTCCACTTCCATGAGCTGCTTTAGTGAGATCATATAACGCATCCAGTCAGGGCTATGTTTTAATGTAACTTGCAACCTTATATAGAAAGCAAGCTGGCCTTTCTGTCTCTCTTGTGGTTTGTTGCCATTTTCTGAGGGAGGTTGCCATGTATTAGTATTGTGCTAAAGCCTCTGACAGACAGACTATCTGTATAAAGTATAATTCCAAACTTTAACAACAGCTTTTCTTTCAGATGCATAGCAACCAGTAGACTTCTCTGCTCTGTCACCTCTCTTGCCCTCACCTGTCCCTCCTGGTCAAAGCCCAGGATATCGTTGCCCACACTGCTGGTCCTGCCACTCTCCATCTCATGCTTGTGTCTGAAGAGCTTCTGGCGGGCAAAGCCCCTGCCATTGTCCAGCTCTCCATGAGTTAACACTCCCAGCAGAGTACTCTTACCAGCATCCACATTACCCACCACTGCAACCCTAAATGATAGAAAAGTTCCAAAATATCACCAAACTTAATACGAAAGCCATAACTTTCTCAGATGTCTCATTAATGAAAAGATAACCAAAGCACTGGAAAAAAAGAAACTACCATCAAAACCATAGCAATTTCGAGTTGGATTTAGTACTTGATCATAACCACGACTCCTCTGATCACTCACCTAACCTCCAAGAAGTCCAGCTCACCTACACGTCTGCGGATCAGATAGTCTCGCACCAAACCTGCAGCTTCATTGCGCTCCCGGAGGGGAATAAGATCAGCATCCAGCTGCTCACACATCGAGCACACTGTGGCTACTGAGGCCTCCATATCCTTCTCGTCCAGACCCCAGTCACCACCATCTACAACAGAGAAAAGGAGGAGGGAGAAGAACAAAAGGCGGGTAAACAATTTACCAAGAACCCTACAATTTAATTAGGTTTTACAGAATGCTTTGGCACAGACTGACAAAAAAAAAAAATAGGGGTAAGTGGATTTGAATTATGTGTATCCCTCACCTGAGCCCATCCCAACCACATAGATGGTCTCGCCACATCCCTCCTCCATCCTGTCCCGCAGCTGGCGAAGTAACGAGTCATACTGCTCTCCATTTGGGCTAACAAGTGCCAGCTATTAAGTTTGTGCATGAGGGGGTGAAGACAGACATAGAGAGAGAATTGGCTATTGTTGAAGTTATGACACAGGATGAAAGGTTGTAATATAATAATAAATGCAAACCCCTTGGCTGATGTGTTGCAGTCAGTGATGGTCGATAACTGTTAAAAAGTTGTTGACAATTACATTGTATGTGGTTGTTTTAAAAAGACAACTGACTGGAATTCAGAGTAAGCATCATTGTGGGATGTTTTTACTTCAGTTACTACAACTGTCATATTCAAAATGTAAGCAACAGTAGAGAGTAAACCTCATGGGAATGGCAAGTTCACAGCACAGCTGTTTGTCTTCCCATGACACAACTCAAGGGTACATTTACGCAACACTAATATCCTTGCTGTTATAAAAGAACTAAAAAGCTCCATTATGTTAACTTGTGTAACACTAAAACTGCTTTTCTACAACCAAAGCATTGCACCTGCCACCTAATTCAGTGCTACAATTAAGAACTTTATGACCTTTAAATGGGTCAAACTTACTTCACTACTGTGGTTTAAGTTTTGTTAAGCACCACTTTTCTGATTTACAATAAGCTAAATTGTACAGTGCCCCCCCACGAAGGTCTGTAGGTATTGTTATTATTATAGTGCATGCTTAAACATTTGGAGGTAAAATAATGATGCTACAGAAGAATGTCATTCAGTATCACTGTGTAAAAGGTCCATAGTGTGATGTCACATGGTAAAAAAATAGCATCTACAGGGGTAAACCAAAGTACACAACACAGC
Source organism: Naso annulatus (assembly GCA_029783625.1). Taxonomy (NCBI): domain Eukaryota; kingdom Metazoa; phylum Chordata; class Actinopteri; order Acanthuriformes; family Acanthuridae; genus Naso; species Naso annulatus. Next base: position 14,609,908 of record JAPZDX010000009.1, on the reverse strand, counting down.
TTATCAAAGACTGACACAAAGGAAGAAACTGACAGGAGTCAAAGGTGAACACCTGAATGCCTTCCTGATGCAACCCTGAGCAATCTGTTTATGAGGAATGCAACACCGCTGCAATGTGTAATTTGACACCACAGGACAAAAACCCTAATTGCTGTCACTATTATAGGGCTACCATCATTGGATAACTCTGAATAATTTGACAAATATAAATACAACTTTGGTAAACTGAAAGCTGGTCTGTGTCCTAATTTTATTTTCTTTCTTATTGCTCCTGAGCATAACTGCTGGCCTCTTAGTGGTTCACCAGGCTAGGCTAGGTTAGCCCAACCTGACCACATTATCTTGTTGCCCTGCATTCCACCAGGTTTTGTACTGTGGTTAATATAACACGTCAAACAAATGTTATGTTTTGTTTAATAACAGTTACGTTAATGCTGCACTGCCATGCTAAGACAGTAGAGGTATCATCAGATACGTTTAACTACAGGCTTGCTGTGGCAGTATTTGGTGCAATGTGCTTTGACTGATAGGCAACTTAAGTTAACGTTAACTTCAGTTACGCGCTTTAGCACCAGCTGGGGCTAGTTAGCGTTAGCCACGACTAGCTTTCATATTTAAAGTTAACGCCAGATAATGTACCACCCTGGTTCAAGGAAGTCAGTCGTGCATAATGTTTAAGTGAAACGTTACTTAGCCGTTGTATTGTAAGTGTGGAAGAGCTTACAATAATTGGTAACTGCATAACTAACGTTACATGCAAGAAGCAACAAAATTTCATTCATTCATTCATTCCCAGGAGCAGCAAACGTTAGCTTAGCATAATAACATCAGGGCCTACTAGCCTTAACGTTACCTTGTTGGTGAAGTCAACCGCACGGTCCTCGGGTTCGCCATTCAACATGTCTCCGTCCTCGAAACACTCGTCCCCGGCGTCCTCCCCGCATCCTCCCCGGTCTGGAGCAAATATACTCGCGGGGACTAAAGCGTCAGCCAGCGGTATGGAACCTGGGCTTATACCTGGCTCATGCGCCGCTGTTATTGATGCCATTTCTATGCCAGCCTTACAGTAATAAATTTCAAGCAGTCCCAGTTGTGATGACGGCAGACACACACAGAGACGACACAGAAACGCACACCGTGAGCTCTAACGTCGGTTAAGGCTAGCTATGCTGCAGATATGATAGTTAGGTGACAGTTTCAAGCTGTTTTTAATGCCATCAGTCTGCATCCAAGCCATTTAAAAATGAAACAGCCACAACACCTTATTAATATTAATGAGAAGGTGCGTGTGAGTACGCCTGTTTTCACTTTCTTTAACCAATGGTGTTAAGCCATTGTCAATATGTTAGCAGTGGACCAATACTAGTGAAGGGGTCGTTCATATGATTACGAGGTTGACGTAGGTCGCTCTGGGCTGCAGGGCTGGTGTTGTTGAATGGTGTAATCTGGCTGTAATAACCATGTACTAAATCTTGTGTAGCACAGTGAAAATAGAAATATGCTAAATAATAATCGGATGTCCTGTAGACGTTCTGACAAACCAAGCAGCCAAATTTCATAGAAAATAGGCTATAAGATGAAACTCAGTACTGATAAATGAAACAAGTAATTTAGTTTCAAGAAAGGAATGGGCATTCCCAGGTTACTTTTTTGTCATTGCGATTTCATCATCCTTCAACACTGAGACTGCTCCATCTGTTAACTACTACTACTACTACTACTACTAATAATAATAATAATAATGATAATAACACAATAATAACCACAACATAATAATAATAATAACAACAATAATAATAATAATGCACAATAATAATAACAATAATAGTAATACTACTCTAATTATAATAATAGCTTTATTATTATTATTATTATTATTATTATTATTGACTTTTTTGACTAGGAAACTCTGGGATCCAGTTTCCAAAAATGCTCATTTTACCTTAAATGGTTTGAATTTAGGCACTTTATTCAGTCAGCACAAAGAACTAAATTTATTACAAATGATTAGGGTAGGGATTGACTTTTTTCACTGCTAATAATGTAAGAGGGAACATCTGAAAATTTTACTCCTTGATTTTTCTACTAAATACACATTTTAATCTAAATATTCAAGATCTAGAACAGTTTTACTGAATGAAAGCAGTGTTCTGATCATAAATGGAATGTTCTTTAGTACAAAATCTGAACTGAGGGAATCACTCTTAAAATTACATGCTTACTTCACATGAAAAAGGAATCCATCCAATTAGATTTTTTTCTCCACCAACCTCCTCTGTCCTAGAAATATGAAAGTGATGTCCTCAACAAATGACACCTGTAATTTAAAAGCTACTACGTTATAGACCTAACAGCCATGACTTGGGCTACTTGTGAGGAGTAAAATAATTTCCCTTGTCGCTCTCAAATATACAGCTAAGCCCTGTTCCAAAAAATTCTTTGATTGATAACGTACAACAGACTTCTAGGTGTTTTACGCAGTAATGAGGTTCAGTCATTTTTGAGACTCAGGTTAAGATTATTCCTGAATTTTGTGTTTTTTTATTTTTCAAAGTGTGAGAATTGGACCAAACACGACCTTTGAATTCAGAGACTGAAAATGCTCTCATCAGATAAAAAGTAAAGTAAAGGTAATATTGCACAATATGCAGCCATTAGCCAAGCCATGTGATGTTGCAATTCCTTCTGTGACCACTGGAGGACAGTAAACACCATGTTAACTGTCATCTCCACTCACAGCATCAAAGCAGACTCAGCATTCCACTGACATTTCCTTTCAAAACTCTTAAAATAAAACAATAACAACTGTGAATTTGCATTAGCTGCGACCAGCAGCCAAAAATTTTTCAGTCATCTTGGGATTCGCAAAAGCAGTACATATGAAAAATTACTGTCTGCAGTGATGCCTTCCACAGGAGTCTACAGTCTACGATAAATGATTGACGAGTTATGGAAGGTGGTTAGGATAAAGTGTAGGGTCAGGGCCATAACCAATGAAAGTGTGTGTGTGTGTGTGTGTTTCTACAAAGTTTGGCCATTTTACATTAATCTGTTTAAAAGTTAGGTGCCATTTCTGTTACAGGCCACTCCCACTGCCACGCCCCCTTTTGTCAGTTAACTTGAACAGTTTATCTGCTGTCCTTTGACTCACAACCAACCTTTCCACCATATCTTGTGCAAGTCTGTGGATCCATTTGGAAGTTTTGCGTGTCCTTGCAATAGGCCACTGAAAATTGTGGCCGCCAAAGAGTGGGAAATATTTGTGGATGAATTGACCGACCAACAGAGCAACCTGTAGAGCGATAACCTGGGCCCAGACAGAGACTCCGTCCACTCCACTGAGTAGACTTGATTAGAGGAGGCAGAGTCTCTGGTCTGGGCCCAGGCTAATAGAGCTACAGTTCGCAGCTAAAAACGGCCAAGTATACAGATGAAGGTAACACTGTTTACAAAGGCAGTCTTTAATGCAGCAGATGCTTTACATGTTGCAGAGGTTCCCAGAGTTTAATGACCAGGGAGTATATGACAATAATAATAATAATCCTAAAAATACATGTGTGTTTGTGTGAGTGTGTGTGTGTGTGTGTGTGTGTGTGCATGCACGCGCGTGTGCATGTGCTCCTCCTCTGTTTATATGAAACAAAGGTCTCTGTGTCATTTGATCTGCTGACCGTCTCAAGACTTGTCTCGGGGCAATAGGAAGCATATCATCATTGTGCCACATTAAACCTCTGATGAAAGAATGTTTTTGCATCAGAGGTTCAGATGGAGTTTAGGGCATCTCTTTTAATAAAGCTTCCCATGCACATTGTGTACCTGAAGAAATCAACCATTAAATTATTATTCAGTTAATGATGAAGAGTGCAACTATGTGTTCACTGTAGCAATTTCTTGGATGACTGCTGGCTGCCAGCTGTTTGAGACAGAACAAACCACACACTGTTTGTCAGCAAACAGTTACAGAGCGCAAGCAAGATCCGTTTTGCAATTGCAAGCTAATCCGTAATTGTGAACTTGTCTGTCAGAGAAGTTACAGTAAAATCATTTGTGTTGTTTATCAGCAGACATACAGCTCCTCAGTGAATCAACAGACTTAATTATAAACGCATCTTTCCCCTTAATGCCTCTCAAACAATATTTACTGCTGTGTTTTCAGTGAAAACTGAAAACCACAGACAGCTGCAGGTGAATCCATTTTATTATTATTTTTTTTTCAATTTATTCAAAAGCTGTTAACACAAATCATAAAACTAGTTGACAAGGTGACACTGTGACATTATTTACCTAACGTTACTCATATACAAATGAATAAGAGACTGCAAAGCAGTAATAGTCAGCATATTAAAAATAATCTAAAACTGACTGAGT
>JAPZDX010000009.1:14583160-14594494 GCA_029783625.1 Naso annulatus | reverse complement strand
ATGAGGTGGTTTGGGTAAAAAATATCTTGGGAACTTTTATTAATTTTTGTTGTTGTTTATAAAAAAACGACGAGATAGCAATTTTCTTCTTGCACTTCTTTTTTTATTGACAGCTGGCATATCACTGGTTTTGTTTCTAGTCAGTGAACTTTAATTCTCCTAGCATAGCCTGTGCTGCCATCTTCTGACCAAAGTTTGCTTTTTATGGCTAATTTATCCACTCAAAACCAGAGATTGGAGTAATGCCTAATTTGCAGTTGGAACGACTGCTACATCATAGACTTTTGTGCTTTATTAGATGTGGTTTTGTTCTTACACCACTGATGATTAACTTTTCTTCACTTAATTATCACCATTATCTGGAACCACCTTTCCTTAACAGAGTCATCGGGGAGCTGGAGCCAATCCCAGTTTACACTCTGGACAAGTTGCCAGGGCTGTAGGATCAGAGATGGCAAAACACAAATAATGGTTTTGTAAGTCAAGCCTCTATTACAATGTATTGATCTATTTTTATGTGCAATCCAAAGAGAGCATAAATATACCTCTAGCAAACATGTAATGAGTCCCATCCAGGCCATGCATTAGTAATTTAAACAGGATTTTTATTTAATGTGCCTATAAAACTGCACAACACGGTCACATTGCTACAATATATTAAACCTGACCACATCTCCATCTACTCAATAAAACCTCTAATATTATAAGGTCCATCATATATAGGGTCCATTATGCAGCTATTGATGTTGAAGTGTTTGATTGATAGGACTCACAGCTCCAAATATTTTGGGAATTTTGATGTGCTCTTAACATTAAGTACACAGTGGGCTTAATTGTGGGAGTTCTATGATTCATATTTGAAATGTGTTTGTAAGAACAAACAATATACTCCGCAGGTTCTCCTCACTCTAACAGTTTCAGGAATTAAAAAAAGATGCTTCATAAACTTTTTGTCTTCAGACTTTGTCAGAGCAGAGCTGTCAAATGAAACATTGTTCTAAATCATTGTTCTAAACTACATTGATGGAGCTGACAAGGAACACATTGTGATTGTGGGTGTATGTGATAAAATAAGCATAAGGAGCCATGAGCTCCACTGTGGTGTTAATCCAGATAGCACCCTTGTTAGTTTGCTTTCTGTCGACTATAAACACAGAGAAAGAATTTCAAACTAAACGTTCTTTGACATCTTCTTTCCCATCTGTCCTTTTAGTCCGACGTTGGCTTGCTTTGTCTAGCAGCTTGGATACACACGTCTTCCTTATTGTGTCCCAGATGCTTTATTTCCAAAGTCTCCTCCATCCTTTTGTATTACAATGGGCTACGTTCACTAGAATGTGTGTTTTTAAGTGCATATGTGCTCAGCAAGGGAGCTACGCTGCTCTATGAGTGTGACAGTCTCCTGTGTTCCTGTGAAACATGCTGTGAGATGATCTTTTAAATTTTCTACATTCATTAAGTGAGGAAGTTGAGTTTATACTCTCAAAATCTATCAAAGAATTATCTAAATGGATCTGAGTAATCACACTCTGATGACATGTTCAGTCTTCTCTCTAAGTTACCGTGGTCATTGCCTGACAAAATTTTCTCTTAACCTCTTTTCTCCCACCTCAAGCATCACCTGATCCCTGGTCACCTGAGCTCCCTCACAACCCTCTCTGAACTCATCTCTTCCTTTATCCACTCTGTTGCCTCTCGCCGCCACCTTTCGCTCTCTCAGCGTCCATCTACCGACGCCTCTGCAGAAATGTCCCTTATAATCTCTCCCTTTTTTTTTTCAAGTTTACTCACACTCGTCCCCTCAGGCAGGGTGACTCAGGTGTGACCACTCTCTGATTCCAAGCACTACCTGGGTTAAACAACAACAAACTCAGCCTCTACACTGCATGGCACACAATCCCTGGGTATCTCATTCAGATATGGGTTTTTATATCTGCCTGCCTCTTGCTCCTACACCAGCCGTGTTTTGGTTACATTCCTATCACAGTCCAGTGTGTGTGTAGACATGCAAATGTGTGTGTATTCCCGTGCATATGTCAGACTTTTTTTTTCCAGGTCCCAGCACTATTCAAATGTTATGCACACTGTAAATTTGAATCAATAGCTGCAGTTGTATGCACTTTTTTATGTTTTTTTTTTTTTTTTCCCAATTAAAATTACCAGTTAAAGATTCAGGTCACCTGTTTAATATTGGATGCCAAAATATGACGTTTGGTGTAAAGATGCTCCATTCAGCAATATCTCTTTGGCACATGTTTGATCAGCTTCCTGCACCATCTGCTCAGTGCAGTAGTTGCTGTTATTTGTGTTGTCAGTTTTTATGTGTTAGGGAATTAGGAGATTTTGTATGTCTGTTTGTTGTTTGTATGAGGAAATTGTTCTGGTTAAATTGTTCACATGGGGCAATTTTTCATTTGATCAGTTTATGAAAAGATTTAAACTGTCTCCAACCAATTTTTAAATATTATTTAATCAGAATACTTGGCTCCATGTAGTGAGTGTGTCAGGGAGTCACCTACACACTGAGGGTGTATACGTATGATGTCAGTGCGTCAGAACAAACACACACACACACACACACACACACACACATACACACACACACACTCAAAAACACACAATATTGTGTGTTTTCATATTACAGACGTTATGTTAGCTGGTAATGCTGTACACATCAACAAATGTTTCCACATTTTGTGTAGTTATACAGATGTGACAGCTATCTGAATATGACATTAGTTCACGTTTTACAGATGAGTGCAAATACAGTAAAGCTCTCTTCATCCTTTTTATTTTTATCATCCTCTCTCCTTGTCCCTCTTTTTCTTTTTTTCATCCCTCAACCAAACACACCCCCTCACTGTACCACCTTTGCCCGCCTCCAACCTCAAACCACAGTGGCCTCCGCTGTGCTCCACTTGCTACTTTTCTTGCATGTCTCCCTGAATGTTTGGATCGATAAGAGCCGGCTGCGTAATAGAATTAGGCTCTAATGGAAAGTACAAACTAGCTTTCTATTTACTAAATCCCTCCAGGGGGGTTCTGGGTAGGTAAAGAGCAGACTGAAATGAGACTGTGGTCGAAGGCGAAAGTGCATGATTTTCATGTGCATGGTTGTGTGTGGGTGTGCAGGTGTGTGCGTGAGGGGAAGGGCGATACTGTAAATAGACTTGAAATCAAGTCAAATTGGATTAAATTGTTCAGCTGCTGTCTCACTGTCAGGTAGATGGATTTTTCCACAAGTGATGAGTGTAGCTGAGGACAGCACAAGTGAGAGAGCTTTCTGTTTGTGCATGTCTATAAAAATGTGTTTGCAAACATCTCAGATGTTTTCATAAAAAGATTTCATCTCAAAAGACAGCATGGGTTTTCCATTTAAGGGCCAGTTTATAAGCACAGCAGCAGAAGGTTGACATATAGTAACAGTAGTGAGCATGTTAATTTAACACGTCACATACGAAACATGTTGGTAAAATATTGCAGTGAAGTACATGTTCACATATTTTAACAAACCGCTGTTGATGACTGCTGTTTATGCATAAACACTCAGAGAGATTATATTCATGACAGCTGAAACCTGACAGAAAGCAATTAAAATGATGCAATTAGAAATATTGTTTAGTTTTGCAGGATTTTTGTTTGAAACAAAGACGCTTTCTGCCAAAGCTCCAAGCTAACAGCATACAGCTAAACAAACAATCCATCAGTCCACTGGGCAAAACATCACAGTTGGGGTTTAATGGAAACAGAGTTTTGTGTGAATTGCTTTTGTTGTGGCAGTGCTTAAATTGACAGCCCAAGCATACTGGACGTGGACACTTTAAAATAATACAGTGGCTTTTTCTGAGTTTTCTTTGACTGCATTGTTATGTTTCTTTTTTAAAATTGGCTTATCTCACCTCTTGGCTGTCCTTCTTCTCTTTTGTACTCCTCTTCTTTTATCTTTATTCCCCTCAAAGTGGAGAGGCACTTTGAGCCCCCTTTTTTTCATTCCGTATTTTCTTGCCATCAGTCCTTGTTTTTTCCCCTCTCGACCATTCACCTTCTCCAGGAGCATTTAGAGACGTGAGAGTAACACAATCCTTTTGAAAGGATGCCTCCTCATGGCCTAGACATGGCTGGAGAGAACCTGCACACACAGACATTCAAGAGTTTATCCACTCGATAGTGAACACATGTCCAGTCAAGTGGGACCCTGAATGTTTCATAAGAACACAGGGGGGCACAGATCAGATTTCGTGTGCGTAGGGGTGTGTGTGTGTGTGTTTGTAAAAGAGAAAGGAAATGTGTGTGTGTGCAGAGAAAGACCAGGAAAGTTCATGGCATATGAGGAAAATTTAAAAGGCTTTACATAAAACTATGCATTATGGAGGAGGAATGTCACACTAGATAAATGTTTCACATCACATGAGATTATAGAGATGGATGTAGTTTATATGCTAAATGTGTGAAGTCATTAAACTGAATTCCTGGATAATTCCTGGATGTATGTAATAAATGTGCATAACTGCCTTGGCATATGCATACGTAACTTTGACATAAAGGCACACATCATCATGTCGCTTGCCTGCATGCACATTAGTGTGTATTAAAGTATGTATGTGTTATCATGTGTCCTTCATGGGTGATGATTGTTTTGAACAGAGATTAGATAGTGAGTTTGAAGCTTAAGCCTGTGGCACTAATCACTTTCCTTAAAATCCTTCAATGCCACAGGTACCTCCAGGACTCCCCCTTATCTCGACCCAGAGAGGGTGAGAGCACACACTTACACACAGACACATACAGACACTCACACATACACCTTGGGATGTAGCCTATCTCTTCCTAGCAGCCCTGGGGGCAGAGTACAACTGGCATCTCTGTGGAAACCTCTATCAGCCTGGTTATCCAAACTGACATATCTGATTATAACAAAGTTTCACGTTATTTTTCAGGCATGTTTGGTTTGCCCTACCAGGCTGTCAAATGCAACAGTTCAATATTAGCACAAAACAAACTGTCTGCACTGTTTTAATCCTCTCCTGGATGCCAATGGCTGACTTTTTGCATTTGAAGACAGTGGGTCAAGGATTTGTTGTTTTAAACAAAAAATATTGAACCTGAGCATTTGTACTTGAAATAACTATTTAAATATAAATTTAAGAAATAATATAAAGAACTTCTTAATATATTTAGAACATACTGCACTGAGATACTAAGAACAACTTTAAAGAAAGTTAACAGTTTCTCTAAGAAATTGTAGTGGGAGTATTTTGGCCTCGGATGAGTAAATGTTCCTGTTTTCTATCATTCATCTGTACAACTTGCTACCATGTTTTCAGTAGAATTATTAATATTATTATGTAAAAAGTACCTCAGTACTAATGTTGACATAAAAACCATCTGACTTTCACTTTGGCAGGTTGCAGTAAAATAATCATGTACTAAAAAGACTATATGACTCATGACATTATACATTGCTTAGTTACTTCCTTTCTATCTCATGTTGCTGTGTGTTTTGCTTTGGTTTGTTGTGATGCTAGGGAAATGGTTTGATGTGATCTCATGTGACACTTTGTGTCATGATGTGATGTAATGCAACATGATGGTAAAGTTCTATTTCACACATTTTCAGGCATTCCCACTCTGTTTGGTAATTAATGCAACCTGAGTGTTTTTACACTGTCACGCCAATTCTCCCAAATCTTAGCCGCAGTAACGCCAAGCCAGTGACATAGGGATAGTAAACAATATTCACACTAAAGTTAGAAAAAGATTAATTTGGTTGCTTATTCTTGATCATTAAAACACACAAAGTACAAAGCTATATTTCTTTGTTCTGCTTTCTAATTGCCTGACCCATGCATTGTATTCCCTCATAAGTGCCAAGCCAGACAAAGCACACAGTCAGCAAATATTCCCCCTCAGTTCCAACTGGGCTCCCTAAACCTCAATTATTCACAACTTATGAATAACGCACTTTACCTCAAGCTGGCATGTGGGGGTATTTTTGCGCATGGCGCCTTGAATTAGTCATAACCTCACAATGGCAAAACATACAATTTTCATGCCTCCAGCATTTTTTCTTGTGTGGCATATGAAAGTGCCATAATAAGTATTTCGCTGTCAATACATGTAGCGAGTGTCTAGAACTAACCCATGTGCTTAAGCTTCAAAGCGACCAGCTCGCTGCTTTCAGTGGGACTGACCTGGCATGTGAAGGAATGTAGTCATGTTTAATTGATCTGAAATCTCTGCAGCCTCACTCTTCATGTTGCATGGGTCAGCATTATTTTTAATGTTCAACACTCAACAAAAGATTTTTTTAGCATATAGAGCTGTTAAGTTTTTTATTCAATGCATTCTGTATTTGGTAAACTCAAGGCATTGGGCCTCCAACACGACCATCTCACTGGGGTTGGGAAAACAAATAACCATCCAGTTAGCTGCCGTAGGTCTTTTTTTAAGATTAGTGTACATCATCATAGTTTACATACATATTATTAAATGCAGAATTTGATGAGTTACATAAAACAGAATTGAAAATTTTCCCTCCCATTTGAACATTAAAAAAAAAAAAAAATCACGATCCTCTAATGCATCAAAAAAGAGAGACACCTATCATTTAGTATAACAAATATAACTATGTCTGGCGGTTGCATATGGCAAAACAGCAGTAAATCCTATGCAGTGAAGTAGCTTATCTAAAGTGTACAGTTCATGAGAAAGTTGAACAAGCGCTCTGACCCCTCTGTGGAGGAGGTTAACGCAGATAAATGAAGGGAGCAAGAGAGTAATGGCCCACATTAATGTCTTACCGAAGGAGAACTTTTCAGCACGCTGGACAGCGTTGAAAAGGGCCTGCTCGCTTGTTGAGCTGTCCATGATGCTGAAAGAGTAGAGAATACGGCACTTAAGTATTTCTTTGCGGTGTGTGTGTGTGTGTGCTCTCTCTCCCTGTCTGTCTCTCCCCATCAAGTTGACTCGAATTTGTGCTACTAATGCAATAAAGGCCAACCAAATGTTATCTTATCATCCTATCACGTGCCATCGCCACCCACTTCCCAACATGATCCGTAGCGTTAGCGCACCTCGTCAACACCCACCGACCCCCGCCACCACCGTTGCCCGGTGCTGTTCGAATCGAAGTTGCTCATGCTTGAGTCTGTCGCGTTCTCGCTGCGGTGGAACGTTCACTCTTCCGATCTCATGAAAACGTGATACACTCAGCCAGGTTATCCACAGCTGTGTATTAGTCTCTGCTACTAATGTAAGTGTGCGTGCGCGCGCGCCAGCGTGTGTGTGTGTATGTTACTCCTGTGTCTCGGTGTGAACTAAGGGCATAAGCGTGTGTCTCATCAAACACTGAATCTGCCATACACCATTTTCCCACAGATTGCCATCCTCGCATCCCCGCATCCCCGCACGCGACAAACACGCACTAGGGCTGGAGAAACGGAGTCTTCCTCCCTCTTCTTCCTGTAGTGGAGGAATCATTTCAATTCAATTCAATTAGATTCAATTCAATTTAGGGAGCGAGTGATTTACTGCTGTAACATGGCCACTTTTTAGATGGAGGGCTAAATAAAATGAGTGTTAGCCTAATCAGGAGCGTGCGCCCAGTTGTGCTACTCTTCATTCAGGAGCCTATTGTTGCCCGCGTCTCCAAATTTCTCTCTCTCTCTCTCTCTCTCTCTCTCTCTCTCTCTCTCTCTTTCCCTGAACTCTTTGCTGAGGATTCAACCACAAGCCAAGGTTTTGACGCGCTGGAGTCAAATTAAACCCACAGAGCGCGGAAATAATTAGAAAAGATCCACTTTTACTGAGCATGTGATCATCAAAAGTGGAGGGCGTTTCAAGACACTTGGTTTTTTTACGCAGGCATTTTTCCGAAGCGATCCTTGGATGAACCTTCGTGGGATTTTGGGGCTGTAGAAGAGGCTGGCTTGACAGAGGCGCCCCTCCATCGCATATTCCACCGGGAGGAGGACTCGGCGCATGATGATGTGAAGCTTATGCGCTTGTAGAAAATTTTGTATTTTAGCCCGCAGGTGATCAACTATATCAGCTGGGTTTTAAACCAGGCACGCCTTTTGGATACAACGTCGGTGAAGAACAAGTTGAGGCGTAAAACTGGCGTCGGAATGGTCCGAGAAAATGTGAAATAGGCAACTCTTCGTGCCAGCTTTTGTGGGGTATGGAAAAAAGAAGACGTGGTTAAAACATGCGAGTTCGGAACATTTTTTTTACTGCGTCGTTGGATTTTTTGCAGTGTACTCAGTCAACGTGACCGTGGTTAAAAAAAGTGTTCCCAAATTTCTCATACAGCGCAACCAGCTTAAAGTGGAACTCAGAATATTGATTATCCTTGACATTTACTGGCTTGAATGGTTGTTAGGAGCCTTTATAAACTTGTTGGGTAAAAATAAAAAACAAACAAACAAAACTGAGAATTGCAGTTTGATTTTCCTCTTGGCTTTCCTGTGAGACCAGTGCGCACCGCACAGAGTCGCCAAGGCTGCAACGCACAGCCCAATTTTCTGTCGGGGAACCGGTCCCTGCAGCGCAGCATCGCAACGACGTTCTCGCCTTTTCTCGCCGAAATGCCTCCGTGTGCACCGATTCCCTAAATGGCCGGTGGATACTGATTCTCCATGGTGTTCCCCGACCAGGTGTCTCAGAGAAGGCGAAACCTCTGCTGCTTGGTTCAGTAATCCTGGACACACCTTTTTAATGTCAGTCAAGGTAAGTTGAGCCTATTTTCACTTAAAGTACTTACTCTAACGCATGCTGAGGATATTTATCAGGGAATTGTTAGGCTACACTGTTTTTAGGAAAATTGTCAGAAAGTGCTCAGATGAGTCAAGAGTGTTGCTTGGACCTGTAGACCCACTGATCCGACAACTGATCGTGTTTTGTTGTTTTCCTTTTAGATTACTGAAAAGAAATGAAATGCTTTAAGAAAACAAGTTTCTCGGAACACAACTTAGCATAAAATGACACAGGCTCTACTAAAAAAATGTGAATGTTGAGTGTTAGTGTTTTGGAAGATATTTATTACAGTTAGGTCATTTACACTGTATTTAGAGCCAAAACACGAATTTGAGCAAACATTTCCCCTGACTGTGTCTACACTCAAAGTACAGCCTTTTTGCTGCATTTCTCTGTTTCAGGGACAGTCTACAAACCTTGAACATGTTCAATATTAGACGGACTCCATATAGCCAATATTATGATTCATTCAGTTATGTTTTTCTTCATTACATACATTTCCTGCACTGGTTTAGCTTGTGAACAATCAAATTACAGTAAAATATGCTTTGCTCCTAAATTTCTGATGCTGTCCATGGTGCTGGACAGTAAATGTCACATGCACTGATGCACACAAAGTTGTTGAGGCCTCTTGTGTTGTCTTGTGGCCAAATTAAGAGAAATCACACTGCATGATTTAGACAGAATCGGCTCTAACAAAATGTAATTACTCGCCTGGCATTTAGACCTTTTATTTTCTATATTTTTAATACTTGAAAAGAAAATGTATCCAGTTAAGACTGTGGTGCAAACATCTGATCAGACAGGCCATGATCTCACTGGAGTAACCACCCACTCTCTCATCTCCTCTCCTCCTCTCCTCTCCTCTTCTTGTTGATGGAGAAATTCGCTGCCATATAAATCTCATAAGTGAGTCTTGCACCAAATGTGGACTGAAAATTTGGATGTTGCAGATCCAAGAATCCAAGCAGAATCATTTCAGTGTAAACTAGCATTTGTTACAGTAAATTTATATTTCTGAGCAGACTGACTTTGACTCACACACTCTGTCTACCACTGGTAGCTAATTTTTTCTAGAAATGTAAGCTCACTATCGTGCTGCACCCATTGTAAGTGACTCCGCATAAATCTGCCATTTTAAAGTCTACAATGTAATATAATGACACACACACGCACACACACTGCCCCTCTAATGTTTTCAGTTGAAGAGGAATAGACCGCCAATCTGTTGTTCCAAAATTCATTTTTTGTCCATGCTGGTAATTTCAGAATTTCAGCTAATGCTGAGGTCACTCAAATGCCCTCGAGCTGCATGATGAGAGGCATATGGCGACTAGTTTAAATGAACTCTGACCCCTTTAAGTGACCCTTTGAACAAAGCATTAATGAGTCTAATCATTCATATCTGCCCCCTCCTTTTATTGATGTTAGTTTCTGCAGTGGTGTCTAACCTCAGGCTCTTGTTTTGATGAGTCTGTCTCTAGAATGAGCACGTCTTATCTTGATTGATGCTCCGATGAAAATCACTGATAAGCATCTGGGTCGATGGAGGATTTTTGTCCAAAATTCAAGTGTCGCTGAATAAATTAAAAGATGCAGTCATATACATTTATATAAACTCTAAAAATGACTCACCTCTTTAACATGTATATGTATAAAAATAGTCTTAATCTCATATCTTGAAATAATAAACTAAAAACATTAGAAGCACAATATTACAGGTATCAGTGATCAGTCATGATCAAATGTCTTATTCTGGAACTGTCAGTGCCATTCTGTTCACATTCTGTTCATACACAGGATAGGATGTTCAGTACCTTGTGTCCTTGAGTCTTTCTTGCCTCCTATTGTAGTGTTGGGATTTTTGGCAACCACAGAAAGGAAGTTAATAAATTTTGTGCTGCTTTAAAAAAAAAAACAAAAAACAAACACTGCTGGGGGCAACGCATCCCCACCCCCACCCCCCCTAAAAAAAAAAATGTTAGAATGAGCACAATGACAAGCAATGCATTATGGTCACATGTCTTTTATAGACCATAGCGTAGGGTGCTTCTGCAGTTTAATAATTCCCCTCCATACATGCATATTTTCTTGCGTACCTGCCCACACACACATTCACACACATACACAAGCAGACACCAGGTTTTGGCCTGCGAGAGACCTTGTATTGTGGTTCACCACAGGGAGCACAGAGAGGGCATTTATAGCTCTTTTGTAGCAGAAGTTCACAATGACCTGAAAGTAACAGGAGGGGGCACAAAATAGAGAGAAACTGCGTGTGTATAGATGATAGAATGGGACATCAAGCAGAAAAAAGAGGGAGAAAGACAGAAAGAAAGAAAAGTAGAAAATGAGAGAAAAAAAGGAGATGATAAGTAGGAAAATGACAAGAAAGATCAAATAAAGAAAGGAGGACAAGCAGGGGGCAAAAGAAAAAAGAGAAGATGAGGATGTGATTGTACAGGAGGTGTAAAGATTAAGGGATGCGTTTGTAAAGACAGAAAGGACGGGGTGAAAATGGCAAAGGGCTGCTTGGAGGGAACGACAGCGAGCTGGATGGGAGTGGGTCTGCCGTGAATG
>JAPZDX010000009.1:14552965-14570439 GCA_029783625.1 Naso annulatus | reverse complement strand
TCCTCACGTTGGCCAGTGTGTCTGTGAAGCTGCGCTGAGAGAGCAGACCCTCGTGCATGACAAATTGAAGGGTGTGCACGACACAACACATACTTGGTACTCCCATATCATCCATGGCTTTCTTCATATTTCGCACATTGTCCCGCAAAATTACATGGACCCGTTGCTTCTCTATTCCCCAACTGTTCAGCATCCCCTCGATCGCCTGTTTCACGCTCTCTGCCATATGAGATCCGCGGAGGTGTTGAGCATGCAAGGTCACACGTTGTAAATTAAAACTGGAGTCGATCCACTGTGCAGTGAAGCTAAGCAGTGACGTCGGGCAAACAGACAAACTTCATATGTCTGTGGTAAACCCAAAAGAAGGCACGTGTTTTAAACAGACTAGCAGGTGGTCACGTAGCTTGTTGTGAAGGGCCGGCAGACCTGTGTCGGTAAAATAGTGTCGAGAAGGCAACTCATACCGTGGCTCCAAGTACTCTAGGAGACGGCGAAATACCACGTTTGCAACCACAGACAACGGCTGGTCATCCAACATGATAAAATTTAGCTATCTTGGCTGTGATCTTTTTGGCCTTTTCACTGTCCGCGGGCAATTTCTCTTTATTTTTCAAAGTCTCTTTCAGTGTCGGTTGGCTCAGTGCCTTTGCCTGAATTGCTGCAGTGAACTCTGAGTACTGTGTAGGGTGTTTGTTTTTCAGATGGCGTATAATATTGGTAGTGTGAAATGCAGATTTGCCCTTTCTGCCATGTGAAATGCCCAATTTGCACACATTATAAGTGGCTGTTGCACTGCCTTCGCTGTCCAATTGAAAATGCTTCCAAACTGCAGACATTTTCACTGTCCCAAGGCACCAGCTTCATGTTTGCTCTGCATTAGCCTACTGGCGACCAGCTCACTACTAATGTTAACTGAGCGTTAGGCCTACTCCCTGCCTGCTGTAAACTGTGTAATATTTACGGCGAAACGTTACATTTTAAAAAATCCGATTATTTCCACCCTATCCCGATCAGTTGAAAATCACGTGATTGACCCCAATTTCCAGTCACATGATCGGATCGAGACATCACTAGTTCTAAGGTTTAGTTATTTTGTTTATAGATGTATGTACATGTTTGTCTTGTCTAAAATTCAAGGACAGTTAAGCTACTTTTGAGCCAGTGTGTCTTATTAGCCTGCTGTCCTAAATACAAAATGAAAAAAAAAAAGAAAAAAAAAAATTCTACAGAGAAGCCATCAGGCCCTGGAGACTTACCACTGTGCATCAGCGAGACAGCTCTAGTTATTTTGGCCATGCTCAGTGGAGCCTCCAAAGCACTTTTATCCTCTGGTGATAAATTTGGGATGTCTCGCTTGAAAAAAAATTCAACATCCCAGAGTTGTCACTTGGTGCCTCTGACTTATAGAGTTGGAAATAAAAGATCCCGAAGGTGTCGTTGATCTCAGATGAATCAGTTATTATTTCACCTGAGGTATTTTCTATTTGGCTGATCAGTTGTGAGACTAACCTCCCCTTTGGCTGATGCGCAAGAATACGACCTGCCTTTTCTCCGTGTTCATATAGGACACCTCTTGTTTTGAGTAATAATTTCTCTGCCTCCTCCATTGATAAAAGATTAAATTCTGTCTGCAACTCAACTTTTTCTTTGTACAGTTTTGTAGTTGGAGTCATTGCATTACATTTATCCAGGTCAGCGATTGATCCTAATAGCTCTTGTTTTCATTCTCTCTTAGATTTATTAACATATGCAGAATATGAAATTATCTTACCCCCGTGGACAGCCTTCAGAGTTTCCCAAAGTAAACTCGGACTAGTATCGTTAATTTGGTTGGTTTCTAAAAACAAATCTATAGACTAAGTGATACAGGTACCTAAATTAGAGTCTGACAGAAATGTAGGGTCAGATGATACTCTTTGGGTTGAGATTTAAAATTCAAATCTAAGGCTAAAGAAGAGTGATCGGAGGTTACCCATGCCAAGTACTCAGAAGAGGTCACTAAGGGAAGAATCGTCTTATGCACTACAAAATAATCTATGCGAGAATGGGACTTATGAGCATGTGAATAAAAGGAAAACTCCTTATCTGTTGGGTGTAGGGATTGCCAAGGGTCAATAAAGCCACACTGATTCATGAATTGAGATAAAGTCTGAGCCATTTTAGAGAGGTTGGTAGTTTTGGGATTTGATTTATCCAAGATGGGGTCTATTGCGGTGTTTATGTCACCCCCAAGTAACAAGTAATGGGAGTGAAACTTGGGTATTAAAGGAAGGAGCCTCTTCATAAAGTCTTCATCGTGCTGGTTAGGGGCATACACATTCACCAGCATCACTGGGTATTGACATAAGGTGCCAGCAACAATCACATAGCGTCCATTATTATCACAGATTGTTTCAATAGGTTTAAAGGGAATGGTTTTCTTGCTGCTCCTCTTGTTTTAGTATCAAAGTTCGAATGAAAGATTAAACTTATCCAAGGTCAATTTAGCCGGTGATGATCAATAGTTCGCAAGTGAGTTTCCTGCAGAAAAATTATCTCTGCTTTGAGATCTTTAAGGTAAAAAAAGACCATTGCTCTTTTAACAGGCTTACTAACTCCACCTACATTCCAGGAAATTATTTGGATTGTACGTCTTGTATTTATATCATTGTCAGCCATATAGAAAGTTCTTTAAATCTAAAAGAAACTACGGTAGATGAGAAGGGCCCATACATATTTGAAGAAACAAAACAAAACAAACAACAAAAACAAAACAAAACAAACAGAATAAAAAAAGGTGACGCTTCCCCAAACTTCTTTACCAACTCACTTTCCCCTACACTTACTTCCCCAAACAAAGTGAACTGCAGGTATTTCACACTCAGGGGTGGAGTGGGACATCAAAATCCACCGGGAAAATTCTGACCGCACCGGCCCACCACCAGCCCACTACTGGCCCAGCCGCACACCACGGTGGTAAAGCATCCCCTGATGCTACCAGCTAATGCTAACTGTGGCTGACACGAAATTGTGCGACATAACTTGACAAGCTCTGGATGATTTTATTAACCAGACCTGACGTTGTTAGATTTTCCAACCTGTCTAGGACCTCCACAACTGATGCAGTGCAAAAAGGATGATTAAATCGGCTGTAATTAACAACAGAAAGTGGCCAGTTCCCGCTCCTCTGAATGAGCTCATTTAAGCAGACTGTGTACATCGCAAAAAATGATGCTATTTGAGAGATTGAAGCGATAAACCAAAATATGATTCATTTATGATTAAGTAACACGATAGTGGCATTTCCTGTGATTAAATCACGTTCGTTTTTGGTCTGAACACACCTGAAGTTCTGGAGTTGGTCACCAGGCATGGCGCCGTGGTTGCCTACTGCTCCTTATGGACGGGTTCAATGCAGAGACCAAATTTCACTGTATGCTGTATATGTGACCAATAAAGTACCTTTACCTTTAGTAAATAAGCAACATCTATGTATGCAATACATTCTCATTAAACCGAGCTGATAGTCAAGTATGTAGGTAGGTAGGATGATAAGTGAGTAGTGATCAACTTCTTATTAAATCTTATTAAACTTCTTATTAAATTAGGCTGATGTAGGGTAATGTGAGTAGCAAATAGTAGGTTAGTACATTAAGGTAGGTTGGTAGAGAAGTTGCTCATTAAGTGCCACAGATTCCAGTGCAGTGCCCCAATAACAGAGACAGCCTCATGTAATATTTCCAAATTATTCTTATTACCAAGAACTGGAGCAAGCAATTAAGGAAGACAGTTTAATCTGTTGTGGATGCAGACACAAGCAGTGAACTGGACCATGAAAGCTCTCTATTTTTGACGACACATCTCATCCCTTGAGAGGTAGCTGGCATCCTGGGGCACTCTCACTGCTTCCTTCACACACATACACACACAGACTCACAAATGTAGTAGGTGCAGCCAACGGTTGGAGGCCGCGCATAGTTGTTTGAAGAAATACAAATACGCTAGAGATGTGCTACTATGTGAAGGTGCTTTGGGAACACATACCGACATACCGATACGGAGAGTTCAGTGTATTTGTCTGAAATTCTAGTATTGACCTCATACATCTTTTTGTGTTTGGAAATGAGCCACCTGAACTTTGTGGATGATGGGTGTCACTGACACTGTGTCAGGGTTTTCTCTTTCAAAGCAGGACCTCTTAATGTGTTTTGCTGCTGGACATTTTAGTGTTGTTTTTATTAAAAGAGCTTTTGCTTGAGTTAAAACCAAATTCGCAACAAAGAGGTAATGTGGTGGATAGGAATTTTAACACTTTTAGCACACATGCAATACCTTGCCCGAATTGATATTCACACACACACACACACACACATAATTTCTTTATTGGATATTCAATTATAGACATAAATCGTGTCAAAATCCAAATTTAATAAGAGTCTAAATGCAATGCAAGATCATGCTCACAGTGCTCCGTAGGCTTGACACAGGCATACCAGGACAGTTATGGATATAGGTAGCATCACACACACACACACACACACACACACACACATTTATTTATATAAGTCATATGCCCCACATTTATACAAGGCAGTGGAGACTGACACTTGTCAGCTGTTTATTAATGACTCAGTGTATTGTGTATTAAAAATGTCTTAACCAAAACAACGCTACATTTACTCTTACACATGCATGCACAAACCGAAACAAACATTGCTGGTCTTGCCGTCAAATTGCCTGCACTAATGTGACTCATTTAAAAACATTACCAATGCCACGTTATGCAGAATGCACCCTACAATGTTCAGGGCCCTCACACAGCAATGAGGCTTAACTGAAGTGACCTCTGACATACAGAGAAACATGCGTGTGCGTGGGTGCATATGTTGATGTATGGAGTTTAATGTGTTTCGACATGTTTTTGTCCTTTAAAAGACAAAGGTCATTCTCTGGTGCGGTGAAACATTGCAAAGTTTCTGTTTTCATATCCAAAACTCTGAAAGGAAACAGCTGCACAATTCTTAAAAAAGCATAAATTAAGTTATTCAGTCAACGTCTTCTTTAGCCTGACGCTCAACCTGTATGTGTGTGTATGTGTGTAGTTGCATCTGGAGACCTTCTGAGTAATGAGATGGAGCAGAGACATTAGTATTTTTAGCCCTGTTAGCTTCAGAGATAACAGGGTGTTTTGTGAATGGTAAATTCTGTCCCGCTCTGCCTTTTAGTCTGCGCTGCTTGTTAAGAAGAATAGCAGAGCAAGAAGGAATAACAGGCAGTGAGAGAGAAAACTTCAGATGGAAACGGTAAAGACGAGAGAAGAGGAAGAGAATGAAGATCCTGAAACACACAAACAGACACACACACACACATACAACGGGTCTAGAAAAGGGGGAATAGGTGGAGATGAAAATGAGTCAAACCTGAAGTACACTTTTGCTTTCAAGTTTTGCCGTATTTTGCAGTTGTTGATATTTCTATAGCATTGCTGCAAAACCATATTTCCAATGATGAAACTTAGCCAAAGCTATACTGGCATTGTTCCTTCTAGTCTTTTTTCTCAGTCATCTACCCTAAAGTGACCAGATGTCCCCGATTTCCGAGCACAGTCCCCGTTTTGGGTGACCTGTCCCTGGCTAGAGCTGTCCCCAGAAATGTCCCTGATTTCAACTGCAGATTTTGTGGATTTTCACTTGTTTACTCCACGGACAGAAAAAGAAGCAATCAACTTTATTTATGAGGACAAAGGTGAAATGAGTCAAAGTTGGAGCTCACTGAAGACCCATTTCACTGACAGTTACATATACTGTCGTTGGTGTGGCTATTACATAGTCTATTGTAAAGATTACTGTGTGATAGCAACTACAATATTTTATGACATGGCTCTGTTTTAGGAAAGAAGGATTACTGACAGAATGAAGAGTGTAGGAGACAGGAGGAAAAGAGAAGTAGAAGAAAGTAAGTACGGAAAAATTAATGAAGTAAACAAGTCAAGGGAGAAGAATGTGCAAGAGTGAGGTGAAAAGGTAAAGTGAAGAGAAG
This sequence comes from Naso annulatus, assembly GCA_029783625.1. Classification (NCBI taxonomy): domain Eukaryota; kingdom Metazoa; phylum Chordata; class Actinopteri; order Acanthuriformes; family Acanthuridae; genus Naso; species Naso annulatus. Next base: position 14,564,421 of record JAPZDX010000009.1, on the reverse strand, counting down.
GAAAAGGGGTGAAGAAAAGGAGAAGAGAAAGTTAAGAATAGCCACACAGGGAGATTAAAGAGAAGACCAAGACCAAGATGACATGGTGGTCCACTACATCCTTTGCAAGTCCTCAATATACATGAAACTGTAATTGTCCCCGTTTTTAATTTCATAATAATAATATTTAATGATTTTTGTTCGCTGAACTGGATATGTACCCAGTTTTCATTTCAGAAATCTTGTTACCTTAATCTACCCCTCAAGTAACTGCCTGGCTTACAATTTGACTCTACTGATAAGCAAATCAGTTATGTGTTGTCTATTCTTAGCAGGCAACCACTACTATCACCTTACCTCCAGCTTCCGTCAGATAAATTGTTGCTACAATTTTAAGAACTTTATCGCCAAATTTCCTGATGAACAGATAGCTCTACTTGCAACCTGTGGCTGCTTGTTAGTTCTGTTAGCTATGCGGCTAGCTGTATTGATTCAGGAGAGCTTCACACGCAGCACTGTTACTGTTATGTAGCTGTGTAGTTAGCCTAGCATACATTTCAACTGATGATATTGTTACTTGCAAATTATGGGAAGCTCTACCCGTTGAATCATCCTAACATTTTTAAAATTAAAGTGTAGTTTTAAAGAGAAATGTGGATTTACTCCTTAAGTGATGCAAGATTTTTGCTTCACCTTATGTATTTTTAAGACAGTAAATCATTCAGTCAGTATTTGACATACTGGCATTCAAACTGTAGCCTACAGAAAAAACAAAGTAAATTTGCTCAACTCTGGCTCAAGATATATCTTCTATTTTTAAGAGGTGATGCTGCACCAATAGCAGACTTAAAGGTGAAGTAAGGATAAGAAAATATAATGCTAAAAACAGGCCTGAAAGAGTGACAATGGTAACAGTGAAGCAGGGAACACGGTGCTGCAACAGGAAGGTGCAGTAGGATGTAGTTTTAACTCTACCCAAATACTAGAAAGGAAGATTATTATAGAGAGAGACAAAAAAAGAAATAACGGGTGAATCATTATACCCACCTCCTGAATAAGCAAACATTGGCATGGCAACATTATAAATTTAATCAGTCTGCTGCTTCCCGAAAAGTAAATCTATGAAGGTGCAAATAGCTATCACACTGACAGTGGCAGCGAAAAGACAAAGGAGAGAGAAAAAGATGGGGTAGATTGTGAGAGAGAGAAAGAGAGAGACATCAGACATGACAGACGATTTCAGAGCTTGAGATGCAGAGGGAGAGGGAAATGAGAGATGTATTGAAATGAGGGGAGACCTTTGAAGATCAGCAGGTGAATCTTTCCTTTGATAATTGCGTTGGCTTTTCATTGTAGGGTTCAGCAATGGCGTTTGTGTGTCTCCTGTACCCTTTTGCAGTCTAGGGCACATTAAACTACACGATATAAATAATAAGGCAAGATTTTGTTACACATAAACAAAAATGCTTGCATAAAAAAAAATGTGTGATGTGTCTGACTGCAATCAGGACCTAATTTAGTGATTTCAAGAAATAGTAACATATTTCTACCCCTTGTCAGATTTAACGGTTTACTGTGTTGTTTACATATTTGTAGTACATCATACGTCAGTCTTTGTTAGCATGTGTTGCTGCCATCATAGTGTTTTATATGTCAAAGAGCAGCGTGACATATAGAAAGCTAATGTGTGCCTTTGGGAAACTTCAAAGGATATTTCAGAACTGGTCTTTGTGGATGATTTGACACAGTCACACTGGATTATGTATGAGAGTGTGTGCATTTTGAAAATTTCTTTGACATATTAAATATATATTCCGTCCAGCGTGTTTGCGTGGGGGCTCTTTGAATGGTCTAACACCTACAGTAATCAATCAGCTAAGTGGACCACGCACCCATCACTGGCAGCATGGCTGACAGGGACTGATAGCTTAAGGTTACAAATCCAGACTGCTGGCCAGGGTATTGACACACTGTACAGAAACCTTTGCATGCATAGATTTAAAAATATGGATTTTTTTTTTCAGTTGCATCTAGCAGCTCTATGTGTCGCTCTGTCACTCTGTTGGTCTGTCGTCTTGTTGGTCCGTCAGTCGGTTGGTTGGTTACCAAAAATTCCCCACTCTTTGGAGACCACAGTTTTCAGCCTCACTGACTGAAATTTGGCATGGAGGTCAAGTGTGTGTGTGTGTGTGTGTGTGTATGTGTCTATGTGTTCATGCCAGTTGGCTAAAAGAGGGCATGGCAATGGGAGTGGCCTATTGCAAAAAGCAACTTAACTTAGCATAACTTCCAAATGGGTTTGCTGCAAAGGTTGGTCATGAGCCAAGGGACAGCTGATAAACTGCTCGGGCCAATGGGCAAAAGGGGGCGTGGCAGTGGGAGTGGCCTGTAAAAAAAAGGTGCATAAAAGGACTCATGTAATATGGCCAAACTTTATTTCAATCAGGGTAGACTAATAAGAATAGAAGAGAATGACAGGTTTTGAAATGAGATCAAATTTATTGTACACAGATCCCACAGGAAAATCATCTAGGAAGCAGCTTGATGGATTTGATGCTTCCTATGTAAAGAGGACTTCTCCAGAGCCTAGACACTGGTGGTGGTGCCGTAGAAGCATCACATTGAGAGGTTTGAGTGAAGGTGGCCAGTTTCTTGATTGAGGCGGTGGAGAGGTGGAGGTGGGCTTAGTAAAAACAGATGAATGACAGCAGAGAGCAAGAATTTGGCCTCTCTGCCTGCTGTCACAATATATCTGCCTTTTCTTTCTACCTTTCCTTTCTTTCAATTACTCTCCCAACATTCTCTGAAACTTTTTCTCTTTTTTCTTTCTGTTTCTTAAAATTTGACAGCTAACAGCTGATTGGTTAACTGAGAGGAGGTGGCAGATTATGATTGGATGAAAATGGAACATAATGATAGTGGGAAATACATAGTGTCTGAGTGGGCATGTGCAAAAAGATAGTGCTCCTGACTGAATTTTCGTTAAGCACACATACACACACACACACACACACACACACACACACACACTCACATTTTATTGGTCATGGCTTGCCCCGGCCCTGCACTTTATCTCTGCCCTCTTTCATAACTCATCAACAGTTTGTTGTAGACTGCTGGTTGCAGCTATTGCAAATTGTTGCTTGTGTATTTATAAATAACAACATTGCAGGACATATATTACATTATTTTCTTCCTCTACAGGGTGCAATAGGATTCTGAAATTGTTAAATTAAGAGCTTTTATCACCAAAGCCACAATGCCTGACAACAGATGTGTATTTCTGCAGTATCAGTTCTGTCATGTTCACTGATTTGCAAGACAGTATGGTCACAGCGTGCATACTAAGGCCACTTAGATTTGAGACTACAGTTTATGCTTCATGATAAATTTGGTCTCCTGGGAGATTTCAGCATTATGTAAAATATATTTGTTTGACATTTATATAAGGTTTTTGCTCAGCAATTCTCTTTGCCAAATTTGGGCTAATTGAATTTTGGATGCATTTTTTGCTTACAGTCATCCATTCACTTACAGTGCATGCAGAGCCCACATTCACCTGACCCCAACGAGCATGGGCCCTGAGTAGACAATCCGCAACAGACAATATGGAGATAAATAATAAATAGCATATATATTTATGATAATGTAGTTGCAATGCTGGGAGCTCTTAATACTTTTACTCCATCACTGCAGACTTGGAGTGCTTTGAGAGCTGAGTTTACAACGCCCTCTTTCAGGAGGTCTGCCCACACATGAGCTTGTGAGTTTGTGATTTCTGGAATCTATGCCAGGATCCTCTTTTTTCACTTTCTGTTGCAGAGTTTCAGTTTTTCAGTGAGTATACAAGTGCAAATTCCCATCCACCAAAATTTTAAAATAAAAACTATCTGTTTAAAACTCAACTTTCAGCATTTAAAATAGCATATACACTCCAGTTTTAGGACCACCTTTTGTAAGGCTTCAAAACTGGAAAAGCAAAGTAATACACAGGGAGTAAAAGCTTAGTTTCAGTCTTGAAAAAAAAGAGAAGATAATAATATTAAAATAATAATTAGATTCCAAGCTTTCTAACACAGAGCCAACCTCAAAACTTTTTTTTTTTTTAATTTAAAAATATGAGAGAATATTTATCCTATACACATCGTCAGTGCTGACATTTCTGTTGGTGTTTTGTAGCCAGATGCAAACATCGTCATATTGTTTAAATTGTGTTTGCATAACTTATCTGACTTGTTTGACTGGTTGAAGAAGCTAATTTATGTTGTTCAAGGCTGAACTGTTTAAATGGATGTTTGGACACTCATGCTAATTCTTCTATGCCTGTTTTCTTCTCCCTTTTAAGACTGTAATGAAAATAACTCACTGGTGCCTACAAGCATTATTTCTCACAATGACAAACATTTCAGTCCTAGTAAATTTGCAGTGCAAGTGTTATGTAGATATTTTATATGACCAGTGCATTTTCATTGAAAAACTGACTTTTTATAGGTAGGAGACATCAGCTCAACAAGAAAACTTGAAAAATGAGCAGAATAAAATAAAATTTTTACCAAATCAGCACATCCACATGTGTTTTTAAGGTGTTTGTGGGCATCTGTGTGCATGTGTGCCCTGAATCCTGACTAGTTTCCATCTTGAAGCTGAAGTAGAGCTAATCACTTCACTGTTTCCCAGCGGACAGGCCTAATGCATTTAACCACTCCTGAGGGAGCCGATGCTTGACAGTGTAGAACGGCCTCTCTGCCTGCTGTCACAATGTATCTGCCTTTTCTTTCTACTTTTCCTTTCTTTCAATTACTCTCCCAACATTCTCTGTAACTTTTTCTCTTTTTTCTTTCTGTTTCTTGATTTCTATAAACTCTCCTTTCTAATCGACTGTCTTCTTTTATTTGTTCCAGTCCCTCAGTCTGCTTCTCTTAAATGTCTGTCTCCTCTGACACATTTAGTTTAGATCTAAATTATCTCAGTGAAAAAAAGTAACAAAACTATTATTACTAGGAGGATTACTAAAAGCCAGTGCAATATATTAAAGGAAAAACATCAACATGAACATGTAAAATAAAAAAAAAAAAAAAGATTCTCCAGATCAGAAACAGGAAAAGGAAAGTAAGTTATATCTAAACATTCTTTATATTTGCATGTGCATTTTTAAGAATCAATCTCTGAAAGAAATGAGACTTTCCAGCTATATAACACCTTAACTAGTTTGCCTTAACTTTATATGAAAATCCAGAAATCATTAAAACAAATACCATCATTTTACTAGCCACTGTTTCTTTCTTAATTCTCTCTCATCTCTTCCTCCATTCCTTCCATTTTGTTGGAGCAAAGCATGGTTCATTGTCACTAGACTTTGTGTTTTGTGATGATCTGGTCCTCTGTCTTCTGCACAAGTCTGTTGTTTGGTCAATTGGACAGCGATGAGCTGGAATAATTGTGTAGGCTTAAAATGTTCAGCTCATTGACACTGCAGAAACGCTTAGTGTTTCTGACTTCAAGTTCTTGTATTTGAACATCCACCGCAGTCTTTCTGTTTCTCAAGTTATGTAACACACACACACATACACACACACACACACACACACACACACACAGCAAGTGGGACAAGGATGATTCATCTAAATGAGCACCTGAGCATGAAACGGCATTGCTTACATCAAAGCTTGTGCCTTGGTAAAATTTAGATGGCATTACAAATAGTTAGGGAACAGATGAAATCCACGTATGACACATAATAATAATAATGACATAAGTTTCTCTAAAGACAAAAAATATGGATTTTTGCCTGGCAATTTCATGTGCCAGGCGATGCATTATAAATTAATAAAGGAATGGTACTGAATGAGTGACAACTGGGAAAAGCCAACATACTGTGCCAATACATTTTTCCCCCATGTTCTTTTATTTATGGCTCCATCTTGAAGGATTGCTTAGCACACAAAATACATAAATTCTGAAACCACTGCTTCATCTGCAATATGAGAAAATGTGATTCACTGCTCTGAGTTAAAATCAAAGTGTAAATATTAAAATGATGTTTTTCTGGAGGGATAAGCGAGCACTCTTTTGTTTCATTATTCATTTTATGGATAAGTCATTCCCTGTTTTCACTGGACTCCATCAGACACAAACCAATTGGGCAGGAAATGTTCTGCCTCTGTGCAACAGTCAGCGAGATAAACATTATGGAAAAGTCCTCTCTCAATAACTGTTTTTGAAACCTCAAACATCACTTCCTTGTCTTTCAAGCTGTGCACCATTCGTCCGTCTTTGGAGCTTTCCCAGTCCCCTGTCTCTTATATCTAGAGTATTCTTTCACTCCACGATGTGGCACACTGCCTTTGATCCTTCTCTCTCATGAGACTCTAGCATCCCTCATCTCCTCATCTCTGCTCAGTTTCTCTGTTTCTTTCACTCTCTCCTCCACCTCAGTTTGACCTTCAGTCTCCTCCTGGAAGACTGAAGCTTCCTACTACCTACCTCTGCAAAAAGCTGAAAGAGAAAACAACACTGAGGATTTACCAGGATTAACACTTTAGCGGGTTTTATCTGCTTTAGCTAATTAGAAAGGCAATCTGACTTTTGTCTGCAGGAAGAGAGGGAGATGTTTTGTTCCACATTATCAAAGCTGTGTGGCAAGATAGAGTGATCCCTAATATAAGCATGGCTAATTGTATTTAGGTATAGACAAATACCTGGATGGGCAGCAGGTTGGCAACGTGACACTTTTCCTTAATGTAGAAGACTGTTATTAAAGCAATGTAGCCGTTAAGTAGAGTCAACTGTTAGCTAATCCTATGCTGACCTCACTTATGAGGCTATAAAAATGTGTAAATACACACATTCCCTTATGAGCCACATAGCAATACTACAGAGCAGTTGGTATTTAAAATGAAACACTGTTATGTCAAGTTTAATGATACTAAGTCAGTATTTGCTAACTAGCTTTTTGGTCTATTGTGTTAGTTAATAAGCTTACAAGCTTACAAAAGTGTTTTTGTGGGCATCCTTAAATTTGCTTGGAATCTCAAATACATGTAGTGTTTTGGGTTCCTGTCCAGTTGTCTTGCAGAGCCAGATCAGCAGAGCTCATCATTACTGCAACAATACTTTTAGATCTGCAGAGAGTGTCTCTGGCATTTTGACCTCCCATTTTTACATGTCTTGAATAAAAATTCAGTGATGCTCATGAAAAAGCACTTTTGGTATGGAAATCATTTGAGAAATCATTTAACATGACATCACTGAGACAGTGTAAAGATTATTGCTTTTAAAAATAAAGATTGTTGAAGGTATTAATCATGATTAATTTGGCAGTATTCCAGTAATGACCGCGCTTGTCAATTTTATAGAAAAAGTACTTTTTGTATATATATTAATTTTATAGTATAAAAGCTGCTGAAAGCAGATCCTGGTAAAACTTACTATTTTATAAAATCCTAATTAAAAAGTATTTGGCAGAGAAAGATGAATAATAGTCTAAATGAGAGAGAGGACACTGCTTAAAGAGAGAGTAAAATGAGCTGTGAGGCAGACAGGACAGAGGGAGAGAAAACCAAGAGAGACATACAATAATTAGAGATGGTGGGGCAAATATAAATAATTTAATGCATGTAAATAAGAGGACTGTGGGGTATGCGGAGAGCATTAAAGTCAATTTGCTGCTGACAGGACAACTCTTCAATCCCACCTGTGTGCCACATTAACACCAATATGACCTCACCATCAAGGGTAAGATAGAGTTCAGAATTTTGCCAAACAAGCTGAGTAATCTTGAGTAATCAATCATACTGTGCTAATTAATTGAAAGTATTACTTGATTGTTAAGTGTGTCAAAACTATCCCAACGTGAAAAATAAATAAAATCTAATTTTAAAAAGTTTGTCATTTCTATACAATTGAATGCCCTCTGTCACTGTCAGCTTGTGATTGGATGAAATTGTTATGGGAACATTGTTGTTTGAGTAAATGTTTGAGTTTTAGTAAATGTGTTTCTTTCTATGTGTGCCTGTGCTTGTATGCACATGTGCATAAAGCACTGAAGTGTTCTGATGTATTCATGCATCATATTGTGCACGTATGCGCATGCTGACAACGTGTGTGTGTGTCACAACCATTTTCCTCTGCCCAGTCCCCTGCTGAAGCATCTGACAGCATGCAGAGCAAATAAAGCCGTTATTTTGGCCAAAGCAAGGCAAATAAATAGTAACAGAAGTGTTGAGGGAGAGGAGGAAGCAATGGACTGAAACCAAAATTTCCTTCTCCCTGTCAGTCCAGTCCACCCCTCCTCCCTGTGCACAGCGTTGAGGTCAAAGGCCACCTACTTGTTTCTGTAGTGGCCCATCATTCTTTTTCTTGCCAAACTGCTTTGACACTATTCACTGACTCTTGTGTGTTTCTATACCGAAGTGAAAGAATATGATACACTTTCTCTTCGTATGTGTTGTTTCTTTGCCTTGAGGTACACACTAACAACAGTAATACACACTAAAATTTATGAACTGCTGGCATCTTGAAGAAAGTGAAGGCTGAAGTATTTGGTTGAAATTACAGATGTGTCAGAACAGATATTCTTAAACTGGTTAGTTAGTTTTTCCAACACCAGGCAGAATTCTTCAAGCATTTACAAGCTTCAGCTGACCTCTCTACTGTGCAGCATATTAATATGCAATGCCAATCTAAGAGGGGCTTGTAAAATGTACATCTGAAATTCATAGAATAGTTTTGTGTACCAACTTGATGATTCTTGGCAGTTATGAGATATTAAAAACTCAGCACTTGTTTTGCATTTTGTCAGATTAGGTTTACATTTAGCATCATCTTTTTCAAAACTAAACCATCACACAAGCTTAAATGTGAGCTCCCACATAGAAAAACACACACAAAACACATACTGGAACCTTCTTATCTCTCTCCTGTTTGTCTCTAGAATGGAGGCCAGCACTTGACACTTCATGGCCATTTTATGCTAAGCTCAGTTTGGCTTGCCACTTGCTGTCTCAGCGGACTGTTTCCACTCAAAATGCAAAAAAAAAAAAAAAAAAAAGAAGAAAAAAAAAAGGGCAAACAAGAAGGCTAGCACATTTTAATGAAAGTCTCAGCCATTATCTCTATTCTGTCCATTTTTCTCCGCTTGATCCCATCAGTGTTTTATTTTCCATTTCAGTTTTTATCTCTTGCTGATCCCTTCTTTATATTCACAGTTCTACGGAAGTCCATTCTGCTTTTTCTTTGCTCTTCACATCTCCTCTCCTTCCTGCTCCTCATCCATCTTCCCTGTCTCCTCCAGCTTCCTCTCTTTTACCATTCCCTTTCCTACACTTCTCCCTTGACATGTGAGTATGCACTCAAGTGGCGTCACAATCCTTTATCTCTACGAGTGGCCTTCTCTTTTGTATGTGTGTGTGTGTGTGTGTGTATGGATGGGGGTTGGGGTGCAGGCGAGCTGCAAATGCTCCAAGAGCCATATTCAAATCTCATTTCACACTGCTGAGGGTGAAAAGACCTGACACAGCACTCTGTGAGAAAAGGAGGAGAGGAAGAGAAAGAGAGGGCGAGAAGAGGAATAGTGAAGGAGGGAATGTGAAAGATGGGAAGGAAATGATGGCGAAGACAGTGCTGAAAATGGAGGAGGAGAGCGAGGGACACGGCGTGGGAGAGGAAGAGGATAATGACTGTTGGCATTAAGCTACCTACAGTATGGCAAAATGAGGAAAAAGAGTGAGCGAGGCAGGGAGCAAAGAATGAATAGCACACAGTCAATTCTAAAAGGGAATGAAGAGGAGGATAAAGGAAGGAGAGAGGACGTAAAGAGGGTTGAGGGAGCAAAATATCATCAGAGTGTGGAAGGAGGACAAATTTTGATGGCTTCTCACTGTCAGCAGACATCGTATTTTTGTTGCAATTTTTTTTGCCATTTCCAAAATTACATCCCGCTCTGTCTTACTCCCTCCTCTTTTCCTCCAGGTGAAGCTCTGTCCCCTTCCTTCTCCTCCACTTCTCACAACACCTTCCCGCTTGCACATTGTGCATGTTTATGCAAATGAGGTAATTAGGAAGCTGCTTGGCGTCCTTCGAGCTCTAAGGTTTAAGAAGATGTGTGAAGAGACAAAAGAGAAGAAGAGTAGATGGATAAGGATTTCGACTTTGGTGTTTGTTTGAAAGAAGGTCTGTGAGTGTGTATGTGTGTGCATCACCACTAAGCATCCATACATTACCGAATATTTAAAATGTATGTTTCTGTGTGTGGTTTAATACGCTACCCTATGTTTCTTTCTTTTCTTTTTTTGCATGAGACGCATCCCCAGCTGTCCAGAAACACTTCAGCTCCCTCTGTTTTTCTATCTCTCTTTTTTCCTATGTGGTCTGTTTTCTTCTTCTTCTTCCTCCTCCTCCTCCTCCTCCTCCTCAGCACATCTCTCATCTCCTACCTTCTATCTGTCTCCCTTGCTTACAGCATTTCCTCTTGCTATGCTGTCTTTCTCTGTTTCTGTCTCTTCTGTCTTGCTCTCTCTAGTTGCCTCTCCCCCACATATTTTACCCGACCTTGCAACTTATTTTCCTCCTCTTTCATCCACTTTTTTTTGCCTATGGCTACCCCCAATCTGACCTCTCACATGCTTCTCACTTATTTTTTTTGTAATCTCCTGATTCAATCCATTTTTCCACTTGTCTTCTTCAACCACTGTTCTCTGTCTGTGTCTTCACCCTCTCCTCTCCATCTCCCACTTACAGTAGAATATGTTGTGTGAGCCTTTCAAATCTGTGGACATAAAAAAGTTAGCCTTTGTGCTTTTTATCTTTGCTTTCTTCTTCTTATCTCAGCTGTCGTTCTTGCTTCAGACTGGACTGGAGTTATCTTTTATTGGATATGCAAACACAAAACACACACAAAATCACATACATGCAAGCAGAAGAACACTGTAATTTCCAATGGCAGAGCAGGAAATATGCATGAAAAGACCTCACGTGCATGTACGTGCACTAACATACATGCACAGCTCTCTTGCCTCCTCAGAGTTGATATTAAGGCTCTGTGCTCTCTCTCTCTCTCTCTCTCTCTCTCTCAGTCTTGCAGTCTCATTTTGTCTCATGCCCTCCTCACACAAACACAGAGTTCTATAGAAACACATGCCTGCACACACGCACGTCACCTCACGCCATTCCTCCCTGAGTTTTCAAACTTTGGATGGCAGTTTCCTGTCAGGGCATGAAAGCAACGGGAAAGAGATTTCTAAGAGGAGAGGAAGAGACGGTGAAGAGACAGGAGGAGAAGAGATAAGGAGTGCTGACAGATGTTCAACTCAACGCTTTTTTGCAATGCAGTGGAAAAAAGAGGAATGGATCTGCTGTTACTTCTCCTCCTCCTCACTTTCTTTTCCTTCTACTCTCTGTTGCTCTCCTCTTCTTGTTTTCCCTAGTAAAGCCACGATTAACAGAATTGCCTTCATTCCTTTCATTCTAAGTAAATTACG
>JAPZDX010000009.1:14509268-14519790 GCA_029783625.1 Naso annulatus | reverse complement strand
CAGCTGCACACTCACACTTGGGAACTGCTCGGTACAGACACAATCTTGTACAGATAACTACTGAACAGCACCACTGGAGCCATTGAGGTTTACATGCCCATTACAAGGGCACCTTGATGGCTGAGAGATGAGAGAGCATCTTGTATTCCCTTTCCCTTCCTCGAGTTTCCTGCCTGCTCCAAGGGCTCAATAAAAAATTTCTTTTTTTTTTTTTTTTTTTTTTTTTTTTGTAAATGATAGCATTGCTCTTGCAGCTTTTCAAAGTGTTTAGTCTTAATGTTTGGTAGGTAAACTCAATGGCCAGCCTCCTGCCCCTTTTTTACCATTTTGTTTTAGTTTTGGCAGGGAGACTTGGCAACTATGCTCACACTGTGCCCTTCACAAGAAAGCTGATTATGAGGCACATTAAAATGAGGGAATAGCTGTTTGACTCTTATAATGACGGGAATGAAAATGAGTGTAAGGGCTGGCACTGTGGAAAGGTTTGGAAGCATAACAAATAAGGTTTTTAGAGTTAGAAGTGACATGCACTAGCCAGTGCTGTTGCTAAACTAGGCTAATGATGCAAAGCAAAACAACACCATCACATAATGGTCAGCTCAGTGTTCCCAGGTCTCAATATTACCTTCTCCATTAGGGTTAAGTTTAGGCATGTGTCCAAATGGTTAAGGTTAGGGCAAAATTACTGGGTGGGGCATAAAAATCCAGGAGAGTGGTTAAGTTTAGGCAAGGAATTACTGACGGTTAAGTTAAGGCATGTGATCCGAATATTATCATGCCAAAAGAATTTGGTTAGGTTTAGGCAAGTAATCACCAGTGGTTATGTTTAGGCATGGCTGCCTCAGACTTTCCAGGTGTTTACAGGACTGTCACAACCTCTGGGGAACATTGAGCCCGGGGAACATTGATACCCTCCCATCACATGTTGGTGGCTTTAGGAAAAAGTTGTTGTGAGGGCCAACAAAGAAAAAGATCTGGACTCTGTAAATATAGTAGGCCTATGTAAAGTCCAGCTGTGTAGCACATTACGGTTTTTGCTGGCTGATCCTAGCAGCAACTATTTAAGGTTAGCAGCTTGGCTCATCTTTCTGCCTTATCTGCTTCTTCAGTACCATTTTCAGCCTAACGTAGCATGAGTAGGCAGAAGTGCAGAGGGGATATAGGGACAAATTAGTAACTTCCTGTTGCTGTATTGTATGTGTGTGCAGGGGAATGCATATGGAGAGGTGTGAGCTACTGCGAAAATAAAGGCGGAGATGTTGTTGAAGACAGGTGTGTGTTTGAATCAAATTGTAATTGTGTGCATTTGTTGAGTCGCTTAATGGAGGTCCGCATATGCATGTGCAGAGTGTGTGTATGTGTGAGCAAGTGTGTGTGTGTGACAGGTAGTAATTAATTAAGACAGGAACATTGGCCTTCCTGCTGTGCTGACATGCCTACAAGAGACTTGCCACCAGTCCAAACACTGGCATGCACTGGAGACAAAGACAAGCTTATTCCAACCAACTGCTAAAACTTTCTCGGGCTGTTAAAAAAAAAAAAAAAAAAAACTCTGATTAGTCAGTCAAGCTCTTAATTTCAATATACTAATTTTGTACAAGCTTCACCTGAAGGTAGTGATACAGAAAAGGTGCTATGCATTATTGAGTCCTTTCTTCTACTTCATTTTAGTCTTGCTGCACATGTGGATTAATATTGTAATAGTCTGATAAGGGCAAAAAATGATGGACTCGAGTAGAGACAGTGAGAGAACTGGGTGTGTAAACTCAGTGCTTCTGTGTCTGACAAAAGTCCTTTGTTCACCATCTTATCCCTTCACAAAAAAAAAGTTCCTCACCGAAGTTAGCTTGCAAACGAATAACAAAGCCAAGTCATTGCAAAACCACTTGGTGACAAGTGGACTTGCAGGGTGCAGCACCTGCAGTGTTTGTTCGACATTCGCTGCAGCAGTGTCAGTTAATATATTCTGAAGTGAACCAACTAAGAAAAAAGAAAAATTAAGGTTTGTGGTGATACAGGTCTCCCAAAGAAATGCAGGTAAGGTTAATTGGTGATTCTGAATTGCCCACTGGTGTGATAGTAAGCGTGAATGGTTGTTTGTCTCTATTGCCTTGTTCAGACTGCAGGCAAATCCGTTTTGTTTCTCTAATCTAATTTTTAACACACACTATCATTTGCAATCGAACAGATCGGCTTTGTTGTGTCCAGACATCACCGCTCTGTACCGACCCACCTGCATGGATTGTTGTGATAACAATGTCAGTGTCAGTATGTTCGCTGGTAAGCAGCTTTACATCACAGTAGTACAACAATTGGAAAAATGTAGATAGAAGATAAATCTCGCTATACAAACACTGTCAAGTCAAGTCCCAATGCCGAACACAGCCGCACCAAAAACTCAGCTACGAACAGACCGATGAACATTAACATTACAGTTTTACCAGCTGCAGACATGGCAGGCTTCATAAAGCAAAGAAGTGACTGGTGGGAGTATTTCTCCTTTGGAACATTTCACGATGAGAGTTGGCTTGCAAATTTTAGAATGTGCTGCGGGACATTTGTCAGGACCTGTGGCTGTCTAGTACACCCTCTTGTCAATCAAGACCGCCATTCAGTATCCGTAAAGTGACATAAAGGCACTCTGATATCCGTATTAAATGAGCAGAGCATCCAGATTGAAAATGCACATGTACAAAGCAGATTTTAATCGCATTTCAAATCAGATGTGAGCGGGCAGTCTGAACAAGGCCTCTGTGTCAGCCCTGTGATGAACTGGTGACACGTTCCTCGTTCAGTGTCAGCTGGGATTGGGATTCAGGCCCCATCTTGTGACCCTGCCAAGGATAAGCAGTTAGCTTCATATAATGGATGGATGGATGTAAATGTAAGTGATGAGAAATTGTGCATGTGTATTTGCATTTGTGCACTTGCAAACTGTTGCTTTCAACATACCAAATGTCGTAGTGTATTGAAAGAAGAGGAGAAATTGCAGTTAAATTTCACATCTCTTCGTTCGATCTGCCGTTTTTACTGTTGTTATGTAATCTTTCCTTTAGTTAGTGTTTTTGGGTTTGAAATCTTGAAGTATTTCGTTCAGTGAAAGGTCCCTGTAATACACTGTATTCACATGGTCTGTATGAATGCTTGAATGTGTCCTTTAGCTTTCATAAGCATTCCTCTCGGCCTTAAACTTTTTAAATGATAAAATCTGCAAAAGTTTTTATGTTTTTGTTTTCCTTCAACCACGCAGAAATTCTTTACAGACAGAATTATAGAAGGCAGGGTCACACAGTCATCACTCTCATAGCTTAAAAGAAAGAAAGGAGGTAGGGATGGTGAGCAAAAAAGCAAAGTCAAAGGAAGCAAGGACAAGGAGTGTGTGTGGGCGTGCATGGTTTTTTTCTCTGTCAGTGTCATTTTCTCTTTAATGCAGCACAAAGTTTTTATCCTGTCTGTCGTCACTATTAATAATAATATAACAGTGGCAGATCTAGGATTTTTCTAAATCAGGGGCCATAACGAGGCCACAGTTTTTACAGAGGGACTGATTATATATCTAGCATCCATGCACAATTCAAAAGACTACTGATAGGACAAGAGCACTTCAGGGGCCATCCAGATTTCAGCTGGGGCCCCTGGATCTGCCTCCAAATAGTAATGATAAAGAAACATTACTATCAAACTCAAAAATTCATGTATTTCAAAGAGCGTCAGTGCACCCTTAGTCACACATAGCCCGCCTGATCTCCACAGCACTGGAGAAAGGTCTGGATATGATCATTTTGCAAAGGTGCGTGTGTATGTGTGTGTGTGTGTGTGTGTGTGTGTGTGTGTTGGGCGGGGGCACTCGGGCTAGTTTGTTTTTATTTAAACAATCACTGTTGTTTTGGGCAGCATTAAGACCAAGATGCAGCAAAGGTGCCCTTGCAAAATAGTGACGGTGGAGAAAACTGACTGAAATAGTTGCCCAACAGCAGGTTTAGGCTGTGATTGGCTGGATGGCCAGTGAAAGGCCATTTAGCCGATCACAGCCATTTGGCACAGTCATCCATCCACCCACCCCCACAAGGGATGAGTAAACAGTCGATCTACCGTCAAGTTATTTGCTTGCATGACGAGAGAAAGGTGCCTCTGCTCTGTCACTCACACTACCAACAGATCAAAGGTATAAATGAGGTATGCTTTTCAACTGTTGAACTGTCTTTTGTAACTTTGTCTTGTTATGTAATGTATCAGACAAGATTTATAATCAAACATACAATGACATAAGCATAATTAGCATTCATTACTTTAGCATTGTCAGTATTACATAGTCAGCTTAAGTCTGAATGCCCCCTTTTAGGGATTCTTGAAGCCTTAGTTTCCATATGTCTTAACTACCTGTGCGGTAAAAGTCTGTCACAGACCCATGATGGTGTTATCATCGCTTAATGTTATGATATGTGAATGCTGATGAATGGGGTAAAGGGCATGATATTATGTATTTTATTAGATTTAGGCTAATGGATAACAATAATTCAACACTAAAATTAATTAATTATTTATTTATTTATTTTTGTATAAAATTAATTATGTTGGGAGGCATGTTGTGGAGACTGAAATATGGGCTGGAGGCAGGCAGTCAACGTGCTGCTGTCCCGCCTCTACAACCTCCACACTTTTTGAATGGCTGCTCTACCCCTGACTGTGATTCTTATCAGAACATGTAAAAGGACATGATAATGGTCCGTTTCTGCGACTTGAAAGTGAAAGTTAAGTCTATGTTACATATTCCTTGGATCTGGGAGGTTTAGTCCACACACAGTTGAATCTGTCAATCATGTTGCTGTCAGTCATCCTGTATCTTTGAGCCAATGTGCCTTGTGTTTTACAGAGGAGGTGGAACTGACTACTTTGGTGTTTTGGGGCTGCTAGACAGACTGTTGCAGAGCAGGAGCTGAGTGGGAGCTGTCACAGCAGCCACACTGAGCCTGGGGTAAAATTAAGGTTACAGTAGCACTTTTTTTTTTTTTTTTTTTGGCATTGACCAAGTATCGATGTAGCATTTGTGGGATACAGTAAATGCCACAAATTATGCCTGTGACTCTGGAGTGCAGTGTTACAAGTGTTGTGTTAGCCTTGTTGAGGCAACATCAATCAGCAACAATTTAAGATTCTCCAAGAACATTTTCCTATCCTTCTGAAATCTTACAGCATAAATGAGTATATGTATAGTCATTAGGAAACATAATCATTATTCAGTTTAGTTGAAGAATGGCTCTCAGTGTAAGAGTCAGTCAGTCCACTTCTTAGGTAAAGACTAAAATGTCTCAACAGCTATGGGTGGATTGCTATCAGATTTTGTCTAGACAGACATTGTTACAAGATGGTGAGCCCTAATTAGTACTTAGTGAGCTTTTGACTTTTCTTCCAGCACTGACAGCAGGTCAGAAAATTACACTTTCCCCCTGAAAAACTGTATCTTAAATTCAACTGGCCATGTGTACCAACACATGTTCCTAGATAATGATTTTTAATGACTTTAATGTTTATTTAGATTTTTCTTTGAGCACAACATGACGTTTACACTTGTGGTTTTCAATGAAATGTCTAAACAGTTATTAAAAGGATTGAAAATTTGCAACAAACAAGCCCCTCTCAGGATAAATTCTAATCACTTTGGTGTTTCCCTGGATTTTCATGTAGCGCCATCAATTGGTCAAGCATTTGTCCAAACCAAATACCAGCAATATTATTAACATTTCATCAGCTTTAAATGTACTTTATGTGTAGTGCTAATTAGCAATACACACAGTTGGCATGCTAACACACTTAACCTAGGATGGTGACATGGTATAAATAGCCTATGATACACCACTAACATCAACCTGTTAGCATTGTTATCATGTGCATGGATAACTGAAGTTAGCATTTAGCTAAATTATTCATGTTTGCCTCTGGTATGTGGCCTTAATTGAGCATGTTTCCACACATCCTCCTTATTCAAACAGGAACTGCTGGTTGTCAAACAAAATCGATTCCACCATCACCCCTAGACCCATCCACTTTACTTAATGACAATGAACAAACTGTGTAGGCAAAGTCAAAGGTAGACCGAGACTATCTTTTAGAGGATGCACCAGGTGTCTGTTAAACGAAGCATATTCTAGCAAATCTTGTTCCCAGCTGTTTCTGTTTTTCTTTCTAAATACTCTCAGAGCAACTTAAGACTGAGTCAAATTTCCTGTATATATTCATATACCTGGCAAATGAAACGATTTCAGGTTCTGACACCAGGGCTACTTACTTGTTTTTTGTTTTCTCAATGACAACATAATATAAAATATTAAAACTGCCTGGATTATGTTCCCAGGCAAAAGTTTTGTTGTTTTTTGAGGGGTAGGTTGGTTTGAGGGTGAATGAAGCATCACATTTTTTACAGAGTTGGAGGGAGGTGGTTGTTGCAGATTATTTGTTTTGTTCCCTAAAAAAATGAAGTTGCAAGCCTTCACGATACAGACAGATCGCTCGACTCACTTGTGGAAATCTTTAATTAGCAAATGTTTTACTTTATAACTTTTCATTGATCAACTGAATGAGTTAAAAAATTAGTACTTGTCACAGTAACATAATGAAAAGTGAAGTGTACAATATGAAGTGGGAATCGATGTCCTGTTGTGTTTAACATGTTTGTTTTGATTGCTATTCACAAAATATTTACTTGAGCACCGCTTCAGTCAAGGTCCAAACACTTGTTCTTTGTGTTGTATCAGGAAGTTATTTTTGGAAATTTTATCATTTCCCACTCCGTTACCAAAACATTAAGAGACACTATTTACAGTAGGTCTGCTTCATCTCTATCAACATATAATACAAAATGAAAAACTGTAAACGTGGAGAGAAAAAGACACAGAGAAACCATCTCATGTCTGTTAGAAAATTAGCCTCACAAATGGTCGGATCACAACCTGTTAATAATTATTTTTGTTCTTAGTGTTTCTCTCCGGCTGACTCATTCACTCTCACACTCACTCCCTCTCTGTGTCGCCTCATTCATCTACTGTGCCACTCTCGGCTTGTTTGTTCTCCTTTCATGAAACACCTGTGAAGCTTGGGGATCCACTCGCCATGCCTTCAATTATAGGCATATATTCAGAGAGCCTAACCAATCATACGGAAATCGATTGCCTGAATGAAAAAACACACAAATGGAAGAGAAAATATGAAAGCGCAGACTGTAACCATGTGGTCTGAAGAGCAGGCAATCAAGCTTGTGTACGAATAAGCCGGATCTTTTATGGTCACGCTTACTGGCTGGCCGCTGGCGTTTATATGCTATAATATTCAGCTGTCTGGTAAAAGGTTTTTCCGTTTTGCTTTTTTTTTTACACGGAATTGGTAAAGATCCAGTTCAGCGTTTTCCAATTCAATGAAAAAAAAGCTGTCTGTATGGTTCTAATTTTAAAATTAAAGGAAAGCAAACTGCTTTGAAGTTATCTTCAGCTGACTAATGTGCATGTAAAGCTATCATAATTAGTGTTAATGCCAGGAAATTGTAGAGAAAGGAGCAAACCGCTGCCACAACCAAGTCACTTTCTCTTGTTTCCTTCCCCACTGAGGCCCCAGTCATTTTCCTCGTTCTGTTTGGAACAAGGGATCATGTCAGCCCATTAGACCTCTGTTGAAATATGGATGAAGAGATGAGAGAGATGAGGGCTTATGGTTCTCTTCTCAACTCGATCCTCTTCATCCCCATCTCCTCCTTCTGATCTCTGTTATCCTCACTTCCTTCTGTCCGTCCAGACAGTCATGAGGGGGTTGTTTGTGAACTGCTCAGAGGAAAATCTGAAATTAAATATTGTTTATGCACACATTCTTGCTAAGAATTATCTAATTAATTTGGCAATGTTCTGTCTTTGTATGAGGATGTCTGCGTCTTTGATTGTCTCCTATCAAGATCCAAACAACAAAAAGTAATCGTTTATTTTATCAGATTTTAATCAAATTAAAACGAATAGTCCGACAAGCTGTAGTATTCTATTAAAGGTTATTTAATTACAGTATTCTTGTTCTGGTTAGCCTGGTTCATCTCAAGTAAAGATGTCTAATTTGTGGCATTCACTGAAACAATACATACTAGTTAATTAATGAAAGTTTTCAAAACTGAGAACATGGATTATGAAAGTATATGGACAGACAAAAAATAGGCTGGATTCCCTCACTGACTTGTCTTGATTCGTGGGTAAACATCTGACACCCTCTCACATCTAAAAACAATGTGTCAGTAAGTCACTGAGTTTTTAGTCAAAGACTAGTATGGCCACTGGGGATCTTGCAGGGTCACTATCTGCAAGACTGCAACTAGATTCCTTTTGAAATTGTTTCCCATCCTGCACCTAGTGGAACTTCATTAGAAAATCCTTTGAGCAGAAAACAAACAATGGAGCAGAAACAGAAGCCGCTTTAGGCCTCAGCTAATACACTCAAAGAGGCACTCGTGTTCTCTCCACAACTCCACCAGTTTCTCCTTGTTTTCCACAGTCCGAGAGAACTGATTTTATTGGAACATCAAGATGACAACAGTTTGACAGAGTTTTATGGCATCAAACAGCCATGATCACAAGCAATACCCTCATGGTTTTAATCCATAGTGGAAATTTGTCTGTGACTAGAAATATTATTGGTGTTAGGTTAGCATAAGGTGCAAGGGTTAGTGAGAAATGTATGAACACTGATTTATGATCCTATTTACCCACTTGAAAGACTTTTCCTGTTCGTCTTTGCTTTAACTGCTCATATAGAGCTAAAGCAAACAGGTGCTTCCGATCTCTATATACCAGACAGGGTATGACAATGCCCGCTGCTCCCTTTGACAGTCACTTGCTGTTGTAGTGGTTGTAAGGCGGTGGGAAGATGATGAAGAGATTGCAGACCAGTTGGTGTCACTGCATGTGACCAGTGAAGTTGCTGTTAAAGACTGAAAGGGTTCATACAGCTCTTGCATTTGGTGGCACATATTGATTGTTACATTGACATTGATGTTAAATAGTTTCTTGACGGTCACACACTGCGTCATAGCTGACAGACTTTCTCTCTGCAATTGCAAGGTTTTTAGTTGTGACAAGAGATAGAATATATTGCAGACGGAGAGAAAGACAGATGGCTGGAGGGAGGTTGAGAGCTGGTGAGGATGGTCGCTTGTCACATCAGAGCCTGACTAGTCCCTGCAGATGTCAGCAGCGTAGTCCTGTCATCGCATCTCTTTTTCTTGCTCGCTCCCTCTCTGTCCTTCTCATTTCCAATACTTTGACCCTGTGTCGAATTCAAGCTAATGGCTTGTGAGTACACTGCATGCGGCACTATCCAGTGACACACCAAACTCTCTAGTCTTTATCCATTTCTCCTTTCATTTCCTACCTTTTTCATGTTCCTCACATATGCCTCTTTCAAATTCCTTTGCTTACTTCTTTTATACCAACATCTCTCTCACCCCTGACTCGCTTCTATACTCCAAGTTTATATTGGTCTCCCTCTGTCTCTCTTTCAGTTTCCTCCTCTCCATCTCACTGAGTCATGTCATTCTTTCTCTATCTCTCTCTATCCCCTCTACATACACACACAGACACACAGACACACACACACACACAAGTGCAGAAAGTATTGGCTTATATTTCCCATGGTGTCTGCAATACATTCAGCTTCACTAGCGGCAGCAATGTACTGGAGCAAGGCACCTGCTGTGCTGAGCTGATAGGAGGAGAAAGACAGATACACAGTCACACAAATGCAGAGACACACATATACACACCATGAGCTTTTACATGCTCAATTATGGATGGAAAATGTAATCTTCCTCAGACTGTAAATGCAGACACTGCCCATAACTACAAAACTTGTACACAATTACAACATGTTGTACATCCATACAAACAGCACACAAAAAGACATACAGACACATGCATGAATATTGACACACACATAGCTTGTGTTGTCTCAGTGGCTGAAGGCAGCCCGTCTGCTCCCGTTGCCTTGGTTACAGGCCATAGCCTTGTCTTGAGAGCTGCTCCAGGTCTCTGTCTGCCATGTCGGGCCGTGTGGTTGGCACTATGCGTGTGTCTGTCTGTGTTTCTTTGTATCCCTGACATATGCGTGTTTGTGTGTGTGTGTGTGTGTGTGTGTGTGTGTGAATCTTGCAGCAACAGAGAGCACAACACATTATGTGATAATTTCACCAGTGATAAACGAATCATGGGTGCAATTATGAAATTAGATTGCAGTTTCTTGGATTCTGTAATGACTCCACTCCCTTATGTTACTGTTTCATAATTATTTATTTTACTGCAAAAATGGCAGATGAAGTATGTATTATTAGTGAGACTACAGGTAGGGAAGTATCAGTATTGCTATATGCATTTGAACTGAGGCCGAGGTATTGCTAATTTCTATGTACCACAGTCAGTGCTATTTAAAATGCCCACTACTTGCTGCTTTTGCATCAGTCCAGATACTGAATAAGACAGTCCTTTGCTTATCAGCAAAGCGT
>JAPZDX010000009.1:14471770-14491732 GCA_029783625.1 Naso annulatus | reverse complement strand
AAATGATTTTGGAAAAACTCCTATCTTGACACAGAACTTTGATGGTAACTTTGATGAAGGCGTGCTGTTAATTTGACAGTTAAGTCACTATAGATATTTCATGTCTGGATTCAATACTCAGTCATTTTCCTTGTGTCCCATGTTAACTCTGCACTCTTCACACTGGGTCTACCTTTGGTTTCCCCTAAAGCTCTGCTTTCCATATCGATATAAACATGCACGCACAAACACACACACACACACACACACACACCAGTCACATAAAAGCATAAATGAGATGAAGGCATCACAAGCAAAAAAGGAATATGAAAAATAGAGAACAATCATAAAAAGAACGCTTCCGGCAGTCCACTAATTACCCTCCCAAACACAGCGGCCTGATTGATGTGTGCAGGAAGCGACACTTCTATAGAGCACACACACACACACACAAATGCACACAAACAGTGCGCATGCACACACTTACAGAGACACACATATCTAAAGACACACACACAGGCACATCTGTGATCTTCTGCTCTCACTTTTACATTTTCTTTTGCTGTTCTTTACTCCAGATGGAATTGGATCACAAACAAAACGATAGGTGTGCTTATCTATGCAGTTGTTAAAGCTTTTGTGGGGTGTCATCAATGAACTAACTTATTACTCACCTTTTAGTCTTATCAAGAAACATAAAAAGGACAGTTTTTGTACCACTGAATTTACTAAGAGAGAGACATGTACATTTTAACAGTCCCATTTGACATTTTAGCCCCCTGTTCAGTCTCTCAGCAGACCACGTCGGATCATTAGAGCTACTACAGATACTATAATGTCTATGGCATGTTGTGATAACACCACCAGGCCCAGCCTGAAAAGCCAGGCTCCAAAACAACTGTTGTGCTTTTTTCTGTGCTGTGACATTTTCATCAAGCTGTTATACGGCATTTCTGTACTTGAGACCACACCGGGTAAAGACCGCCAGTCTGCAACGTGCCTCTGCATCCTTGTAAAGTTGCATTCATTCAAGAGTGAGGCTCATGAGCTTTAGAGAATTATGAGAATTAGACTGTTGCAGCAAATCAGAAAAGAGTAAGCATTTCACTTGGAAGTGTGATCTAGCTTCCCTACATGTCTCTGCAAATTTGGTTTCAGATATTTCACTGCTATATGAATAAATCGTTAGTTATTAAAGCAACTGCCTGTCAGCTGTACGGCAGTTCAAGCCCTTGTTATAGCAGTAATCCTGCTCAAGTGTGAGTTGGGGTATTACTCTATTGGTGACTACACTGTGGAGGGCAAATGGAAATCGCTTGCTTGTGGGATTAATAGAGTATCACATTATTGGAAATGACATGGTGCATAAGTCTATCTATGTGGCAGACAGTGAGCTTGGCTTGTTTTGTCAAAGCCAGACAATGCGCTTTTGGTGTTATTAGCTTGTGGTGGTGGTGCTGCTGGTATCATGCTGTCCCAACACTGATGTAGCCCCGGGCACATCAATTCTGTGCACAGACACGCTGAACTACTATTACAAAATGTTCACAATTTGCACACATTACATATGTGCACAGTCACAGTTCTACTCTCGTTTAAAACACCTGTACCATAAAACCGATTCACTTACTTGAACTATCTTATGACGATAAGAGCAACGTGTAGTATGAGTGTGTAAAACAAACACACACATGCACACTTTGCAAACCGTGGCCATTCTCCTGTGAAAGTGGTTTGAGTTTGGGGGCACAAACAGCTTAGCCATGCTGTGGAAATGACTTGCTAACAGATGCCAGGCTCCGACTGAGCCACAACATCCTGCAGGCAACACTTAGAATAGAATGAATCCCTCTTATCCTGCTCCCTCTCTCTCTTCCTCACTTTTCTTTCATGTTATTCTCCCCTTCTTGATGCTTTGTCACTTTATCGCCCTCAACACTTTGTCTAGAGTGCTGCAACGCTCTTTGCATTACATTTCCTATACTGTTGAGGTTAACAAAGCTCTGGAAGGGGACAGGTGAGACTAGATAAAACAATGACCACCGATGTTGAACCGTGAACAGGGACTTCTGGGCCAGCTGAAGCCATGGTAATCCTTCTCTGTCATACTTTGATTTAGTAGCTAACTTAGGTAACTACAGAAAGGTTAAATTATCTTCTTACCGCTCTTTGTCTTTCTTTTCTCCTCTCTTGTTCTGTTAATACAGAATGGTAGAGTACTCACTGGACCTGCAAAACATCAATCTGTCGGCCATTCGGACAGTGCGGGTCCTTCGACCCCTCAAAGCCATCAACAGAGTGCCAAGTAAGAGTTTAACTTATTTTGGTGTGTGTCTGTGTGTATTTGTTTATGAAAAAGCTTGTCAAGTGGAGGCTGTGTGTTCTTTTTGTGCTCTTACATATGTATGTTGGTCAGTTTACATGAACCACAGCTATATCTGCTTGAAAATTCCTGTTTATGTATGACATATCTGACTTTTTTTCTGCGCCCGCCTGCCACCTGTTTCCCATGGGGATCATTAAACATTCATCTTATGCTTAATCACACAGCCTGCTCAGGCCCTGAATCTCAGTGTTATCAGATTTACAAACCATCCATTAATGCTGCTCCTCTGATCAGTCCGTGACTATTACCCTGTTCCTCTCATCCAAAACTTAGTTCTATGTCAAACTTTTTAACTCCTATTGATTTATTTGTCCTACTGACCTAACAGGCAGTTCTCAATCATTGTAAGCACCAATTAGCCTGCGTGAGCTAGATTCAGACAGGTCAGATAACTTAGTGTCGTCTAGGATTAAGACAGTTTCTGATTTTTTAAATTAGCCTATTTTTTATTTTATGTTGACTTTTAGTTTTCAATTTTAGTTTAGCTTTAATTAGTTTTTTAAAGCAAGTTTGGTAAGGTAAGGTAAACTTTATTGTCCTCAAGGAGATACTTGTCTTGGGCATAGTGCTACAGTCGGTTGCATTACACAAAATGCAAAACACACAACCATTAAAAAAACATAAAAACCTTTAAGTACTTAACATCGGTTTAGTTCAATTTTTAGCTTTTGAAAATCCTCAGGTTTAGTTTAGGTTTTTTAGGTTTACTGTAAGTTTGTCTTTTTGTTATATGGGGTATCAGGTGTCAGGGGCGAGACTCATAAAGGGCAGATTAAATATTGTGTAATAAAAACTCATTTAAAAAATGTTGTGCTCCCTTTTCTCGCATTGATTTGAATTAACTTGCCACTGGCTATCACACTGGTTAAATCCCTGTAGCAGAGTTGGCTGCTGTCTCCAGTTGTCCGGTTGTCTAGTTGTCCATTGCGCTGCCTGATTGTGCTGTTTCGGGGTTGGGGGGCCAGATGTTCTTGTTGATTTTTTTTTAAGGTAAGCTTGGTCAGCATTTCTATCTGCGCTATTTAGATGCACCTATAGATTTGCTGGGGTTTTTTGCCCTTGAAAGATCCACATATTTTCTCATCACCCTTTGCAAGACACTTGCTCTTGTGGAGGATGATGTCAGTGCAACAAAGTAATCCCTTATCGTACTTTGCTGCATTCTCCCTACTTTATCTCTTGCCACCATGATGCCAGTCAGATTGGTTTCTGTTTCTGTGTAACATAGTTTTCCAGGCAAGGGGCGTAGACTTACTGGCATTCTGGTACGCCATCGAAGATAGATTTAATACTCAACCAAAATACCGTTACAAAGAGGAAAACTAAGGATTTTTTGTCTGTAATTTTAGTTTATTTTCATCAGTTTTGTAAATGTACAATACAGTTACAGTTATTGTTTTTTGTTAAACCTTCCTTTCAACATTTCAGAGAGGAACATCCGCAGCAGTATTCAGAGTAGTTAAAATCACTAATATGGATGTTATCTACAATTCACTTCAAGTGGTTTGATTAGGAGATTGTGTGAAGCAGAGAGTGTGTGTGATTCTGGGACAAGAGTACAGATTGTAAAAAGAACTGCTTTTCTGAAGATATGTCATATGTTTGTTTGCATATTCATAGCTGGTGCAGCTGATGCATGTATGTACTGCACTGTACATGCGGCTGTTGTGTATTATGGAAGTTTTTGCATGAACCTACTCTGGTATCTCTTGTTCATACCCAATCATACTGTAGTTGTCTGTGTATGTGTGTGTGATGTGTGCATACTGTTATTGTTCACGGTGTCTTAGTTAGCTGCATGTGTATGTGATATCATGATTTCCCCCATATCCATGACCCCATTAGACATGAGGAAGCATGGGTATAAAGCTATTTGTTCCTTGTTTTGTTGGATTGTTACCTTGCCCAGAGATACAAAGGGAGCATGAGCCCATCCTGACCCTTCGCACACCTCAATTTGTAACCCTCCAACAAAATGGGAGATAATAGTCCCGTGCTGTGTGTTTGTGTGTGTGCACCCAGTTGTGTCAGACTTCTATTTTGATGAAATTGGTGCAAGATAGAGAAAGTGCTCAACAGAAAAGGAGGGGGAAATATAAAAAATGCCAACTAATGTTAGGAGGAAGAGAAGAGAATGCTGATCTTAAGTAAATAGCGCAGGTGGATTGTTGTAAATGTGTTTCCACTGTGGCGCAAAGAGAGCCATCCATCTTTATCTGGGAACAGCAGGAACTGACAAACTGGTACAGTCACCAGGAGGGTAAAGATATGGAGGCATGTTGAGAAGGAGGGAGAGAATTGGGGAAAAATGCTGAGAAAAAGACTGATTTGTGTGATGCACACTGTTTTCTGTTCTCTCTTTAGTTTGCTTTCCTTTCCTTTAATATTTGCATTTTGTTTGCATGTATCTTTATCTATTTAATTATTTTCTACTTTCTTTCTTATTTTGGCACTCAAAATTTTTCGGCACACCCTCGGGCTATGTCTCATTCTCATTCTTTCTCCCCCCACCTCCATCCGTCTCTCCCTCTCTTCACCCAATTAGGCCTAATGGAACAGTGGCCTAATGACAGGGACCCTGGGGAACAAACACATTTAGACTCGCCTCCAGCTGCCGCCAGAGACACATACACACCAGCAACACTACTGCTCTCCATTTAATACCAGTTGATGAGACGAACTAGCCACAGGAGGGATAAAAATTTGCCAAAGGAGAAATTTGAGAGTTCACTCACCTCAGGCATTCTTTCTTCTGTAATCTTGAGATGCAATTTTAATAACTTCTAGAATTTCAGTTTCGTTACTTTGTTATTTTCTAAATCCCAAACTGACAAATTAATGTCACATCAATCCCTCATTCAAAACTTGTTTTCTACAGAGACCTTGGCCAAAGTCAGAACTGAACTTTATTTCAAGAGAATATATCATTAAAGTATTGCAGTCTAACCACTCTTTACCTTGGCAGAAAACACATGCAAATACACATTTAGAACATGCTCACACTTGGCCTGGTTGCCTCGTACCGCGCTGAAGTGAGATTGTCCTGCCTCCATGAAGGTACATCACTATCAATAAACACTCAAATGAGATCCGCGCAGACAATGCCAAGCTCTCTCGCACATGCTGCTGTCTGCCCAAATTCAAAGCAAACCCTCCACAAACAGTTGCATCGCTGTCACCATGCCGGCATTATGTACCTGTGCTTGTGCATGTACAACTGCACCGTGATGAAGCCCTCCTCTTCCAACCACGCCAGGGCCGAGAAAGAGAACTGTGCTGGGGTGCGGGTGCAAACATGCTTTGAAATGGCACGGATTGCCTAGTGTGAGCGAGCCTTGAATGTTGACTTCGTAAATGAACCTCTAAACACCAGCATACACGTTTTAAATGGGCACATAATCTCTTATCACTAAACATTTCATTACGTCATGTGTTGCACTGTTTTGTGTTTGATGTGTAAACTACAGGTGTGAATAATGTCTGCATGTGTGTGCATCATAATTATTGCTCTCTCTTCCTCCTTCGGTCTCTCTCTCTCTCTCTCTCTCTCTCTCTCTCTCTTTCTCAGCTTCTCTCCTGTCATTCAGACTGTTGGCAGTTTAGATGCACTGTTGTATTTATCACGCATTAACCTACTGTTGAGTTGTTATTCATTACTCTTAGTAAGCCACTGAAACACACACAAATACAAATCAGAAGATTGGTAGAGACATACACACATGTAGTTGCGCTCATAGTAACAAGAAAAAAAAAAGACATTCACACACTTTTGTGTCAGGTGTCAGCACAAGGTTGCTGTGGTTTTATCTGTGGGTCTAACATCGCACTCTCTCTTCTTAGTCCAATCAGCTGTCATTATCTTGTACCAGCTACATCTCAATATGTCATCACTGCATATTGGAAGGTCTTCATTATTTGACAGAGTACGCTTGTATCTCTACAATTAGGCATCATCTAATCATGAATGAGACCTCATGTATGGTGATTACACATCTTTGTTCATGGGGTTGAGGACTATGGTTAGTATTTGTGCTTTCAAGTCAATTTGCTGCCCTTAGCAGAATTCAAACTGCTGTTATAGATGACTCACACAAATGCTCAAATAGGAAATGCTTTTAAACAACTCTAACCTCTAGAAGTAACATTCAGTTGCTAGTAAGTTGCAACAGCAAATATGTTTTAAAGGTAATGTAATACCATCTGGATTTAGACTTTTTATTAACATAAAGTGGATGCACTTTTAATAAATGAAGCCTATCTGAAAAGCAGAAAAATATTCACTTCCAACATATTTAATTTTTTTCCACAATAATATCTGCAACCAAAGCACAACTGACCCTTCGCTAAGGCATGCCCCCTTTAGTTGCTGTTGCCATGTCTGTCAAGCTTTCAGAGCTAGCATAGAGCACACACTGTAACCAACACTCGATGGTGAGATATTGTCTAATTTTTGGAAAAGAAAGCCATTTCAGACAGAAGCAGACAGAAGGTCTGCAATAAGCCTTGAAATGATACATACAGGATGGCAAGTTGACTCAGCAGTGAAAACAGTGAAAAACACTAACAGTTTGTTTTGCCTGCAGCATAATGTTACACTTTTCAGTGTTTCATTTTGGAAAGGTAAAGAACTCACTTCTTCATCACTTTTAAAAGTGCCCCAGACTCAATGTTTGACCACGACGAGCTTGAAATCCACAGAACCAGCCCGTAAATGACAAAAATCTGAAAAGCTTGGATGAGTATCTATGGAGCACAGCCATATAGTTGTCAGACCCCGGTCAGAGCTGGCAAATGCTACACTCTGACTGGCCCGTTTGTGTTTGAGGGTGGCACTTAGCAAAGGGTCAGTTGTCAGGTATATTTATTCAGGTCACCCAGCATCACCCCCTGTCCACATCCTTTTGACTTCTGTGTAATAAAAGAATGAAAAACAATTTAGTATATATTCAGCAATGCTTTTATTTGTATTGGTATTTGGAATAGTATTGGTAATAATTATTCAGATGCTAAAGTAAATCATTGTAAACACTGATCACTCTACAAACAGAGACAGGTAGAGTTGCATTTATTGTAACTGTAGGTTTAGTGTATATAAAATGCCATTTACAGCAATATTTAAATATAATTAAGTTAATGTATTCTGAAAGCATTTTTTGTTCCATTGGTCAAACTTTGCGTTACATCCCAACAGCAATCAGTAAATCAAATGTTTTGCTGAAAAAACTAGTACCTCTGTGTTACAGGCCTTTAAAAGCTTATCCAATTATTTTATTTGGCCTAAAAGAAATGATTAGATGGCTTACCCAAGCATACTTAGTGCACATGACCAGAGTCTTTTCGCAAGGCCAGGCAGATAATTGCTAGAGCTGTAATAAGCTTGTTACACAATGACGACAGAAAGCGTGCTGCCCTCCTCTCCCCATGGACTCCAGCTTTATACATTTGTGTTTTAGAGGAGTTGGTGGGATGGGATTTTTTCTTAGAATACCTTCAAAATCTAGCTTACTTTTGCTGGTTTCTACACTATCACTATCCTCAGCTTTAAGTAAACATAACCCAGTGGTGAAAATGGTACCCTCAATGGTGAGAGGCTGTTAAAATCACTTGTTAAGTGGTATTGTCTTGCTGAAACACACAGGTATGCGTATCCTGGTGAACCTGCTGCTAGACACTCTACCCATGCTAGGCAACGTCCTGCTGCTCTGCTTCTTCGTCTTCTTCATCTTTGGCATCATCGGTGTGCAGTTGTGGGCTGGGCTACTGAGAAACCGCTGCTACCTGGAGGAGAACTTCACCCTGTAAGTGAAACACTGTAGATTAATGTGTACAGTATATAAGTGTTTACCCTGTATATGTGTGTATATGTTTGTGTAGTGTCACTTTGTTTGTGTGTGAAAATCGATTTGATGGACCACAAATTTAAAGTTTTCATTTGGAAGAGAGGAAATATTGAATTTATGCAGTATCTATATGGCCATGCATTCTTGTCAAACCTCATTGGTTTCTTAAAAGATAATATAGGCTATCTACAGTATATGCTGTATGTTTAAATATTTTACTTTAATCATACATTAGCATAACTCTATCTTTCAGCTTTTCTACACACTAATCTTTCCATCTCTTACAAGCTTCAAAGCAAGCAGTAACAGTACAACTTTAAACAGTTTGCCACTAAGAGCGTGATTAGATTCCAGCTGCATGCCTCCATATTCATGACCCTACATGAAACCATCACCTACCGTGTCTGTGTCTGAGCGACATTTGCTAGTTTTCGGGAGTGTTTGATTTCATGACATCCTCTCATTTCCCTATTTTATGCTGGCATCAGCTTGCTAGGAAGACACATGCATATGTATCTAAGCTACGTATGCATCTCTTTGCCTCTCTGTCTCTGCTTATGTTGACACAGCATATACTAATGATATATTTTATAGCCAGATGAAAGGAGACACCTGTTCAACAGCTTGCAAGTCCTGCCTGCTTTGTCCTCACCTTAAGAGTGAGAGGTGACAATAACGGCAAAAACCTCTACATTTATCACTTAATAAGGTTTCTTTATCGTCATTGGGCTAAAAGTTGATATAGTAATTAGCAGGCCAGCCGAAGACTTCACTTTGATTTCCTAAGTGAGTTGAAGCAAAAAGACAAAAAAACTTTTTCCTGAAATATAATTTTAATGTCCAGCTTTAGAGAACCTTTTTGTTCCAATAAACTGGTCAGCAGATTTTTAGCAGTTATCTCACCGTGAATGGAGTGTTGCTTATTATTTAATCAAAGCATAATTTTGGCCTTTTATTTTGACGGATTGTACTAACATATGCAGGTTTGAACGGGTGCTTGTGTGCTTAATTAGATAGATCATTCTGTGTTAGTGCTTGAGGACTATTATGCTAAGTAAAGGGCTAACATTAGCTCACTGAGAGGTTGTAATAGAGTGGGCTAAGTGTCGCAGTCAAGTGCAGAATTCACTTTGCGTTTCTACACCCTCCCTCTTTGATCTCTACCTTTTCTCTTTTCATGCCTTATTCCACCTTATTCTTGCCTATTGTTTCTGAGTCTCCAATTAGCCCTACTATTTCCCCTCTCAGAGTCTTGAACCATACATGGTCCCTGTTCATTTCATCTTATTTAGACAAAAGTAATAGTTGAAAAACATAAATTCAAAATTTTGATGATTTGTTGTGAGGACACAGTCACATCTCCAACTGCTCCATTATAAAATGTACCCTGCACTCACAGCCTCAGAGACATTTTTTGTAAAGGAGGACTTTGTATCGTTTGTATGCGCTTCTGTAAAAAGTTCACGTTTGTCTTGGTTACTCCTCCTTAGTCTTCTTGCTTTATCTGTGTTCATATAAAGCAAGAAATCCACCATGCTTTTTCAAAAAACAGCCTTTCCTGAGGTCTCACTTAATATCACTTTATACCGCTGCTGGAAACTGTCTCTTTTTTCCTCTACTCTGTAGCCTTGATCCTTTCCTCCATCTCACTCTCTGTTGGCAGGTGTGTTCTCAGTATGATGCCAGTTTTTGCTGTGCCATGCTGTGCCATGCCAAGTCACCAGCAGGGAGGCAACAGCCTTCATTCATGCTTCACTCCTCTTGTCTTTTTCTTTTTCTTTTTTCTTTTTTGTGTCTTTATCCCTTGCGTTAGCACCATTAGAAAATCACCTGTTTGAATGCCACTGACAGCCTTTCTCTGCATTTTTTCTGTTGTTATTTACTTGTGTTCTTCGTTGGATTACACAAGCTCTGCTGTACCTTGAGTCAGTGTTAGCTAAGTGTGTGTCAATGAATACCTGCAAACTTTGTTGTACCACCAAATCAATTTGTGGTTTCTAAGCTACTCTCAGAGGGAAGTGGTTTTGCCTGATATGGCCACTGTTACTATTGATCCTGGAATAAGTGTACAGTCATGTGTGTTGTGTGTGCATGTGTGTGTTTTTTTTAGTCGAGGTAAAAGCATACATTTTCACCGTTCCATTCTCCCATTAATGTCAACAGTAATTATCCTGCTATTGACTAGGGGAGACAAGAGACAGTCAGAAGAATTGGCGATAGAAGGAAAGGGAGTGATGCGTGGAAATGTGAGAGTGGTGGGGACAATCTGAAAGAGAATAAACAAGAAGAAATAGATTATGGGCTAATAGACAAAAGACTGAAAAATGGAGCAAATGAGAGGTAGGCAGAGAAAGGTAAAGGAACAGAGAAACAAGGAGGACATAAACTGTAAAAAAAGAAATGAACCCAAGGGAGTAAAGAGGGTGTAAAGAAGAGTTCAGGTTCAGGTTAGGTAAGGTTAAGTTAGGTTAGATTAAACTTTATTATCCCTGTGGGGGAATTTGGCTTGGGCACATTGCATTGTTGCTTCAAAAAACATCATATTGTGAAAACATCACAATACATCACAGTCACAGTGTTATGTAAATACTTTACATGATTAAAACCAAGACAAACAAAAAACAGACCCACATTTGAACGTCATTGACAACATGGTGCTTAATAGTCTGTGAATTAAATTTCTATGTATACTGCACATTTCTCTATTTCACACTATTGATTGATTAAATGGAGGCAGGGACAAATGATAATGCGAGGCAATTCGATTTACAAGCTAGCCCAGGTCACTACAGAGCAGCGCCATTGCCGCTTTTCAGGCGGTGTTAGATGCAATGTAAGGCAAGACTATGCTCTCTGCATATAGGCCTGAGGTACAGTATATCTTGGTATATACCCCAATAAGATATCCATATGCTCAGCAGGGTGAAGTTCCTGTGTGCAAGTGTGTGAATTACATAGAATTTGCCTTCAGCCAGCCTTTATCTGCCTTTTGTTCCCCATGCGTAGATACACAGAAACAGGGATAAATTGTGAGCTAAAGGCCAATGGAGACATAGCAAAAGGAGTGCTAAAGTGAACACCAAAGACAGAATGAGTAAATTGTAAACAGGGACTGTGTTCATTCATGGGACTGCTGATTGAGAGGATCCATTTTTGTCTTCCTGGGGCCTAGACCTTGGTATGACTTAAACCTGCCCTAAATTACTGCCCAGTTAGATCACACACACACACACACACACACACATACACCCCTAATAGGTTGCTGACTGGGATAGCTAGACCCTTCTCATTGGCTTCCTTTTTTAAAATTATTTGTATGTTCTCTTATTACTTTTTACAGCAAGTCATTTCAGCCGCATTTTACTGTTGCCTCCCTCTGTTAATTGGCATTTGAAATGAAAATTATACACAATACCCTCATCAGCACACAAATGTACCAATGGCTGCCAACTTTCCCAGGAGATAAATCCACAAATGTACAGTAGGTAAGGCTGAGTTTTCATGTGGACATGAAGTGAAAGACAGGCTGTTTGGCACACTTCCATTAAAACTGAGAGGTATGAGAGACATCTCCAGAAATGATGAGGTGCTTTAGATGGTGGCAATCGCTTAGATTTAGAATTTAGAGATTTGTGTGTCATTAAGTCTGACACTTACTACCTCTAGAGTGGCACTCACAGGGAGAGAGTGAATCCATTGGCAGTGTCTGTATATATGTATGTGTATAATAGTGTGGATGTGAATGCATGATAGTGTCATCTGTTTTTCTGCTTATCTTGACTTAGACACATTTCATATGACTTAGTTTACATGATGAAACAATTTGTCATCCCCAATGATTTGATCATACATTGGTAAGTTAGCGTATTATATATCATTCCCACTTGATTTCCCTGTATCTGTGACTAAAAATTATGGCGCTGCTTAGTCATCAGGTCATCCCATAAAGAATTAGATACATTTAGACAGAACTATCTGATTTCTCACAGAATAGGAACACAAGGCTGGATTAACAGTACATAGTGTTTCCCATTATACGGACATGTTAAATTTCAGAGCTCCCCTCCAGTGAGCTCAATAAAATCCTACACATGGGAATTTGCATCTTTGAAACTTATATATGAGTATGTCAGTTTATCACAGTCACAATCAAATGAGATCCATGTCTTGAAAAGGGTAATCAGGGCAACAGAGCATAGCTGTCCCTGTTTCAAATGGCAGAACTCACTTGTTATTATTTCTGCTTTGTCAAGAACAAACCAATTACTTGCTTGGAAGTAAAGTTTGCATTTATTTATTTATTTATTTTAGAGTGTTAGTGGAGCACTGAACATTCAGTTCTAAAGCGTAGGAAACATTTGCTGGAATGGCTGCAAAAGAACCTTCTGTGTTGTTTGAGTAGTTTGTGATGGATTGATAGTTGTTTGAAATGCCTCACCAGGGATCTTGTGGGTCTTCACAATGGATGTGTAGGTCAACTATTCCTGCTGCCAACTATACCAGGAGAAAACAAATAAACATTATTAGGAAAAGAAAGAACAAGTTAGCTGCTGTAAGAATCAGTGTCCCTTCTGAGGTTGCAAACCCAATGGCAAAAAGCAGAAAGTGATTCTAATTCTCTTGTTCACTTACAGAGTTAAAGTGATTTTGTCATGAGATTCAATATATGGCATAAAGTCTAGTTTTCTGTGTGTTCAACTAATATTAAAATTAACTCACAAAGGTTGCATGCTGCTATGACGAAGGGGAGGTGCTTAAAATTTTCCTCCCTATGCACTTGAATTGTGCTTGAAAATCTAGTAAAATAAACAATTAATACAATCTGATGAGCCTATTCGATACCAGGTTTTTTTTTTTTTCTTCCCTTGGAATGGTCATGCCCCCCCCGAAATGTGTTTGTATTAGTTTACAAACTTAAGAGCAACAGTCTGCTGAAAAACTTTTGGTGGTCTATTTAGAGTCAACTTACTTTTCTTCTCCAAACTGATTAAAAAGGACTGTGTGTGATTGAATGTGATGTCTTAGGTGCTGCTTGATTCCTTCTCGGGCCACTAATTTTGTTGTGTCCTGACCAAGGCATGACCCCACCCTTGTTTACCACACCTGTCAGCACGCCTCTGGTTTGCTGCGTAGCTTTAGGCGCTGTTCGCTAGTTCACTGCTGGGTCAGGTTTCTCTCTAACGCACACATAACCTATGCCTAACTTACAGCCCTATGCTTATCCATTTATCAGTCTAGTAGGGTCAACAGCTTCTCAACAGATCTGCTTTTTTCCAGTGTGTGTTTTCTGGTTTGGAGATAAAGGTAGTCACGAGAAGCAGAGGCATGTAAAAAGAACAAAAAAGGTGTGAAAAATTAAAAAAGTTGGTCTGTGTGTGTACGCACATTAGGATGCGTGAACAGTGTAAAATATTTTCTTTGGTCTGGATAATGTGAGAGAAAGAAAGGAGGCGAGAGAATGTCCCTGTTCATGCAGAATGATTTGCATTTCCTAATTCACCCGCTTGACTTCAATGATGCATTTATCCCACAGGCTTGAGTACTTCAGGGGATTTACTTCAGTGACTGCATCCGTAATGTCTCTTGTTTCCCATTCTCCCCTTTTGCTCCCTCTTGACTCTCCTTTCATTGCAGTTCTCATGAGACTTCCCAAATACTTTAGTGAAACTGGATAAAAATTCACAAAGCACTGTTGTTATGTACTATGTTACTAATACATAGTCACCTTGTCCCCACTCCAGCTCTTCAGGTATGACCCTGCCTCCCCCATACTATCAGCCAGAGGAGGATGATGAACGCCCCTTCATCTGCTCCCTGGCATCTGATAATGGCATCATGTCATGTTCTGATGTGCCGGCAAGACGCGAAGGAGGACGCACATGCTGCCTGGACAGGGAAGACGCAATGCACAGACAGGCTTTGGGCCTGAGTCCTGAGCCACTGGTCAACAGTAGTGGTGCTGGAGAAGCAATGGGTCTGTGCATCAATTGGAACCAGTATTACACTCGTTGCCACACAGGAAATAGTAACCCCCACAAAGGTGCCATCAACTTTGACAACATTGTCTACGCCTGGATTGTCATTTTCCAGGTATGTCCCACATGGACTGATGAGGTAAAAGTGATTCCTGTTGCTGCCTCTTGGCCAGGTTGTCATTGTAAATAGGAATTGGTTCTCAGTTGATTTATCTGGTTAAATAACAGTAAATAGTAATAATTATTTTACACTAGTCTGGACTAGACTAGTCTAATTTAATACATATCACTTTTAGCTGCATTCTTAAGTTATGATATGTGGATGTTTTTTAAAATGAATTCTGGACAATCTAATGGATGTAAACATGTACAATGAACCATGCTGCACTCGTGGGTAAATGTTTGGTAACATTTTTTGCAAGTATATGCTGTTAAGCAATTTTGTAAATGTTTATTTCTTAACAGTCAGTGGAATCTTTCCTCATAGGTGATCACTCTGGAGGGCTGGGTGGAGATCATGTATTATGTAATGGATGCCCACTCCTTCTACAACTTCATCTACTTCATTTTACTCATCATTGTAAGTAAACATATAAAACTATTTCTTTTGGTATATTATTATTAGTATTCTACAGCCATGCCAGCTAACCATCTAGTGTACAATGTGTTCTGATGTTGAAAAAATGAAGTAAAATAATGAAGAGTAAGTGTAGTTAGGCACTGTGGAGACAAAAGTCCCTTTTTACAATTTTTCATAAAATGTTCAATATATGTGGACTTAGCGGTCTCTTGCAATCAATAAATTGAATCAGCATATTTCCTAAATAGCAGATTCAAGTGTTAATAGACTTGTAAAAATCAATAGCGGCATAAAGGACTGTC
This sequence comes from Naso annulatus, assembly GCA_029783625.1. Taxonomy (NCBI): domain Eukaryota; kingdom Metazoa; phylum Chordata; class Actinopteri; order Acanthuriformes; family Acanthuridae; genus Naso; species Naso annulatus. Next base: position 14,476,670 of record JAPZDX010000009.1, on the reverse strand, counting down.
CAAAATCAATGTCTGACGCATCCTATTCACAACCTTTGGTGGTAAGTAGGGAAAAAAAGAAGAGAAGAGGAGAAAGGACAGGTGAAAAAGATAAGAAAATATATGTCTAAAAGTAAAAAAATACCGTGCACACTTCTATGATTGTGGCACAATCATGGTTGTTAAATTCTGCATGCATGTGCTATTGGCTAAACAGCATTCAGACATACTGTGTATTAAAGAAAGGGTGAGTAAAAAAGATGAGACTGTGGAAAATACCAATTAATTACAAAAACAGTACAAATTTCGCAGTACACTATGAGGAGTGACTGATAAGTCCATGACCCAGGTAGAAGAGATGAGTTAGACAGCTCTCGCTACTTGCATGAGCAGTTAAAGTATTGATTTGAATTCTAGAGGTCATAATTTGTTTCAGGATCAGTTTTTTAATTCAAAATGATTCACAATTCAAAATCTATGCGCAACTGAATGAGTTGAAAGAAGGGCACACATTTTTTAGTTTCTTATACCAGCAGAGTGTGTGCCAAACCATTCACTGTATGAGATAAGACTCAAGACTTGTATTTTAATTAAATTTTTAACCCAATCTTGTCCATGATCCCATGCTTTAAAACTTGTTACTTAATCCCATACATATGTTTTCAGACACAAAAGTCAGAGACAAAGAAAACTTTGACTTTCACAGTGTTAAACAGAGTCTCATATCTGTCTGCTTGATACTTGATTTACTGTCAAGTGTGCAACCAATTGTCTACTACAGTATATTGTATATTGGTGGTACATTGAAGAGTGTGAGCAATTAGATTAAAATGACTCAGAGCTAAGTGCTACCGATAGAGCAATTATTAGGAGGCCGTGTGTTTGTGTGCATGTGTGTGTGTCTGTAAGTGTGTGTCTATGTGCACATAGACACATGCAATCATTTGCAGGCTAATTCTGCTATCTTAATTTAGTGTGACTGTGTGATCACACATGCTTTTGTCCAGGTGAATGTTTATGTGTTCCTGTGTGTGTCGCCGTGTGTGTTTGCATGCATAATGTAGTGATCATCTGAATGCGTGATATTGGACTGCCCTCTCTGATTATGCGCAAAGCTGTCTACTGATCAGAATCACAGAGTAGACACACACTCAGATGCAATCCTGGAGGGAAATCAAAGCTTCACACACCTGCAGACCTGCTTTGACCCACAGGCCACAGATGGGCATCCCTCCTCCCACTCTCACCACTCTCACCACACACACACACACACACACACACACACACACACACCTTACTTCTGTGTTTCCTATATTTTTTTTTTCTCTTTGTGAATATCTCTAGAGTCTCTGCTTTTTTTTTCTTTCCAGCTTTCTCAGTTTCTCCTTCACATTCCCCCTGCATTTTTGATTAGTGGCTGTACCAAGGTGATAGGTTATTGTGTTTTAGACTTTCTGGATTCTATTTGTTCTTTTTATGGAGGATTCCTGCTACAAATGATTTGTCTGTGTATGTGTGAGAGAGCTTTGTCCAAGAGGAAATGGAGAAACGTTCAGATTTGTGATGAACAAAACCAAGACTCTTCTACAAGCAGTCTGGTTTTTGAGTTGCTCAGCACCAGCCTATATTGATCTAATCATTGTTCCGTGACCAGCTTGGAGTAGTCCAATAAAAGCCATTTCAGCAGTCCTGTAGTGTAGTGATTCCCATTATTGTCACTAAAAGGGTCAGCCAACACGTACCATTCACAAAGCATCCCATCTCCTCTTTGAAACTATCCATCAAACCCTCACCTTACTCATGATAAGAATATGAGAGCTCCTTTATGAAAAAAAAGACCTAAAATTGATGTACTGGGTGAGGAAATGTTCGTGAGAAGTGTTGTGGAGCATGGGCATGAGAAAACTAAAGAAAGATATTGAGTTGGAGTAGGGGTGGAAATGAAAGTTAAGTCAAGTGAGAGTCAGAGAATAAAAGGAAGAGAAAGAGATAGCTAGATGCTGAACTGTCCTTTGGGCATGTGTTGGCTCTGTCTGTCTGCACCAATCAGCCTCGATTTGGTAGGAAGCCAGCCTTAGAGACCTTAAGCATGTGTGCTAACATTTCTACAGGGGGATTGGCACACATAATTAAAATCAGTATTTGTGTGTGCTTGAAAGCAAATCCATATTTATCATTGCAAAATCCCAATTCATTTATTTCATGTTCTTCAACGGAGCAACATCTGATTTCACCATCCACCTTTTTTCTGTTGTTGTTTGTTTGTTTTTGTTTTTTAAATAAGACACAATACTTGCTCTCATTGTTTTTGGTTCTTAGTTAAGTTTGTTAAATCTTGATTTTTCAGCTCATGTTCCCTACAGTAGTTTTTCATGTCGATTAACCCAATAAGTCCAACATCCATATGGTCTAACTTTCTATTTGTGTGTTCCACATCCATCCAGATTGGTTCATTCTTCATGATCAACCTGTGCCTGGTGGTTATTGCCACCCAGTTCTCTGAGACCAAACAGCGGGAACACCAGCTGATGCAGGAGCAAAGGGCGCAGTGCTTGTCCTCCTCCACCCTGGCCAGCATGGCTGAGCCGGGAGATTGCTACGAGGAGATCTTTCAGCTGGTCTGCCATGTCCTCCGCAAGGCAAAGAGGAGATCGGCAGCTCTTTACTACACGTTGAGGGGCAAGCCCCCACCAGCTGGTGGAGGCAGAGGTAACAGGCGTGGTGGCGGGAATGTGAACGGGGAGCGGCATCATTCCAGGCACCCAAGATGTGAGTGGCAATGATATCTTAATTTGTCTTGTTTATGTCACATTTGACATTTGAAGCGAATTATTGTCTGGCCACTAACTAGGTACAATTTATTTTCATCAAGGTCAAGCTAAAACAGTTGCATCAAAAATACATTATTAAGTAATTTGCTACCATGCATGTGCTTGAAATCCTTTATTTTCTGCAATGCAAAACATCGTTTAAAGTAAAGTGCATCCATAATCTCATATTCTTTCTATTTCCATCTCTGCATCGGTCTAGCATCCCATTGTCCGCACCAGAGCAAGCAGGACCACAGTTCTCAGCCACTGGCCAACTCAATCAGTCTGGCTGTCCCTCAGAACCCCGAAGATTGCCCTATATGTACATTATCACTGAAAGAGGTGGCAAGGACTGTGACGGACTCTGCCAATGGGGAGGAAGATGAAGAGGATGCTGTAAAAGAGACGGGCAAGGAGGAAAACCATCTAGAGGAAAGGGGAGATGGAGAGAGGAAGAGGAGGAAGACATGCTTTAGACAATGCAGAGACATTTGGAATGAAATGAGGAGGAAACTGTGGGGCATTGTTGAGAGCAAATACTTCAGCAGGGGCATTATGATAGCTATTCTCATCAACACCATCAGTATGGGCATTGAGCATCATAACCAGGTAAGTTGATAAAGCAAAGCAAAGCAAAGTAAAATTGATCAATTAATTGAAAAGTAACACTTTCTTTGTGCACTAGAGAAAAAAAAGTGCATTTCTGACAATGTATTGTTTGAGCTCATTCTCTGGGACTGGCTATTATCTTATATTTTGTTTACCTCATTTCTTTGTGATCTGATTTCAAATACCTCTAATTTGCCAGCAGAGATAGTGAATGTTTTAGAATTTGTAAATAGAATGGTCCTTACCATCGTTGTAGGAATATGCATTGGATTGTATTAATCCTTAAGACTGACATACTGTGGTGTCAATAGAGTGTGTAATGATTGTGTTAATCAGTGTAATACTTTCTTGCTCGCCTCTCACTTCCACCACACCACTCACCACAGCCTCAACAGATAATCTCCTGTCACTGCTGATGAAGCATTGCCGCTAGAAATATTGTAATAGCAGATGACATTCAGAAGAATGAGCGTGGGAGTGGAGCTTGACTGCCATGCAGCTTCCTGACTGAGGTGTAAACATTTAGCCTAGCAGTAGACTAAACCAAGCTAGCTGTTTAACATTGGCCGGGCTTCTTTCAGGCAGACAAGGCATGGGTCTGAAAGCTGGAGTGGGAGAAGTCTGCCAAGAGCACACAGGCCTGCATGCATACTAACAAAAACACAAAAATGTGCACACATAAAGTACACATCTATTTGTGTCCAGTGTGTGAGCACACATTAACAAATTTATTTTTATATTTGCATGCATGCACCAACATTAATACATGCAGGTACATACACTCACAAGCTGTTCCATAAAAAACTTTTTCTTTTTCTTTCTTAACTCATGCCAGTCCATTTTATCTTGTCATTCTTTTCATTTACTCTCCTCCCTGCCTTGTTAATTTTACTTCCACCTCTCTCCCTCTGTTATTTCCATAAATCCCTCTGTGCACCTTCCCTTTGCACGTTTCTCCCCCCACGCTCCTTTGTTCCTTTTGCTGTCTTACTTCCTTTCTTCCATCCTTCTTGCCTTACCCCAAGTGTCTCATCTAGTCTCTGACTGTCTTTTACCTTCCTCAGTTTTACCCCCTCTGTCTCCCCACTTCTCTCTCTCTCTCTCTCTCTCTCTCTCTCTCTCTCTCATCCACCCACTCACTCTTTGACAGTGTACAGAGTAGTTGCTTTCTCTCATCTCTGAAGACTCTAAAAATAAACGAGGGTTGTGTAGGGAAGGAAGAGAAGGAGACAAGTGAGAGGGGAAAAACAGGGCAGACGCTGGTTACACAGCAGTTTTCAGCTAAATTCCCTGTGTGATTCTCTGTGTGAGTGAGCGAGTGTGTGCGCGTCGAAGTAGGCATGTATGGAGAAACACACATACACATTTGCATGCTCACTCTCACAGAGGCTTTGTCGGTCTGTCTCTTGAGTGTTTCTCAATCCACAGTTTTCACAGACTGACAAAGACGCAGAGATACATGTGCGTGTTTTTGCTCTGCAGTAGAAAAGGTTTACCTCATG
>JAPZDX010000009.1:14453915-14471670 GCA_029783625.1 Naso annulatus | reverse complement strand
GAAACTGATGCAGTTCTCTCCAAAAATTGGCTAACCATAGGGTTGTCCTCCATGCACAATTCTCTTAAGGAGCTTAAAGAAAATATTTGTGTCAAGTTTGTAGTTGCACAATAAAAATTCCTCACTCTTTGGCGGCCACAGTTCTTGCCCTCGGAGGCTGAAATTTGGCATGGAGGTCAAATGAGTGTGTGTGTGTGTGTGTGTGTGTGTGAAGGTGTGTGTTTGTGCTCATGACAGTTTGCTAAATGGGATGGGGCCCATTGTAAAAAGATGCGTAACTTTCAAATGGATTCACAGACTTGCACAGGATTTAGTGGACTGGTTGGTCATGAACCAAAGGACAGCTGATTAACTGTTTGCGCCAAATGACAAAAAGGGGGCATGGCAGCAATAGCGGCCTGTCACAATAAAGTGGCCTTCTCTCGGAGGTTTGTTATTTTCCCTGATTCTTCCTATCAATTCAGGGTTTTTAAGTTTTTCCTCACCCCGGTGAGAGGGTGTAAGGACAGAGGATGTCACACCAGTGCATTTGTAAAGCCCTGTGAGATGAATTGTAATTTGTGATTTTGGGCTATACAAAAATGAAATGATTGATTGATTGACTGGTTGAAAAAGGTGTATAACCTTTGAACTGATTATGTAACATAGTCAAACTTTGTATAAAAACGGACAGACAGACAGACAGACAGACACACACACACACACACGTTCATTGGTCATGACTTGCCCTGCCCCTACACTTAAGCTCCACCCCCTTCCATAACTCATCGGCTGTTTGTCGTAGACTCTTGTGGGAGGTATCATTGCAGGCAGTAATTTTATTTATTTACTTTTTTCTTTCCAAATACACAGTAAAGAAGAGATTTACCATTCAAACAAGTACACAGCACTTTGCAACCCAACATTTTTTGCTGCTAGTCACAGCTATTGTGAATTAGCCCTTGTTTTGTGATGATGTTGGACTGCTTCTATGTGCTGCCAATTTGCATTCATGTGGTATGTTTGTGTGTGCACATTTACCTGTGTGGCAGAGAAAGTGTGCAAAGAAATTGGCACACTAAAATTCAGGCTTGAAAGCTGTGGCTTCTTCATTCGTATTTAAGACAGCATTTACACACTGACTGAGGGCACATTTCAAGAGAGAAGCAAAGAAAGAATATTTTTTACTATAGAATCAAATATGAAATATTATTCAAGATATGAAAAATCAGGGTACAGGCATAGAATGACATGGGTTACACCGGGGGACAGAGATGTGAAAAGAGACATGGTTACGAAATAGGAGGTAGGGATGCAGGGGGGGTGTAAGCAAGTAGAGGGAGGATTGATGGTATTTTGTCTGAGGTGAAGTGTGGTGTCAGGGCTGTGATGGTTCTGTCAATAGCAATAAATCTCATATCCAGTGTTTTTTACTCATGTCTACTAGGTGATATCTGGGCAGAGGTTAATGTTAGGGCTAAATGCTGAGGGATAAAACATGTTTATGTCTGTGTATCTTTGTACAATTAACCCATTTTTGGCATTATAAATTCTTGATGTCTGTAATGTCATCATCTAAACTGCTCTGTAGTTTAGTTTTTCAAACTAAAATATTGCTGTCAAAACTGAGCTCAAGAAATTCAGGCTGCTTTAATGGGCTTGTTTCCTTTTCTGCCATCCCTTTTATCATTTTCATTAGTTGTCACCCCTTATTGAGTATTTTTCTCTCCTCTCCACTCTTTCATTATGTCATCAACTATTCCTAAACCATCCCTCTGCCCACTCCTCTTTTTCCCTCCACTTCGGCCAGTTCTTCCTCCACCATTCTGCCTCCTCTGATCGACAGGAGGATATTGATTGCAAAGAGATGGGTCTGCCTGATAATGAGACTCAGAAAGAGAAACAAAAAGGGATGGAGAACTGGGGGGATGGAGATAGATTGGGAGAAAAAGCGGATTAGAGGAGGGGAGGGATAAGTGTGTTTTTGTTTCTGACATGGTTTTCTAACTTTGGCAGGGCTAGCTGGCTATTTCTCTGCTTGCTTTGAAGCTGAAATTCACAGGGGGTATCTGATCCATATCATGAATTGCACACATTCACATGTGCACACAGATAGAAAATATACTTACATAAACATGTCTGCTAGTGCACATATAGACACATACAAATCGAAGTAAGCCTAGGATTGACTCATGCGTGTTATTGTGTACTGTTGCTGATTTGAGTTTCCTTTACAATTTCACAGATGTGCTAAAAAACATAAATTGTTCTCCTGTTTCTGAGGCTCTTCCCTTCGTCCAAGTCTGTTGCCTATCTAAGATCATGTGTATGTGTTAATTTTATTTGGCAAGTAAGAGCAAATGCTCTTTTCAAGTGACTGACAGTTTGAGTGACAGTCTTTTCAACACAGGCGGAGAAATGTGATGTGCACACAATTGTTTTCTCCGCAGTAGCTCCCGCATCTTTTGTCACTGCACCAGTGATTGCAAAGCAGTGGTTTAATATCAGCAATGTTTTTGTCTCTTTGTTTTACCTGCCTCTCTGTCTCTATCACTGCTCTGTTTTTAACTTTGAACGCTAGTAGCTTAAACCTTTGAGTTACTTACCTACAACCGTGTGTAGACCAAATTTGACTTCTTTCCTGCCTTTCTCTTTATGTATTTCTGTTTATATCCCCCTCCACCTCCCACTTGCCTCCACTCAGCCCGAGGAGCTGACCAATGTCCTGGAAATCTGCAACATAGTCTTCACCAGCATGTTCACCCTGGAGATGATCCTAAAGCTGACAGCTTTTGGATTCTTTGAGTACCTGAGGAACCCCTATAACATCTTTGACGGCATCATTGTCATCATCAGGTTTGCTGTCTCCCATATTGATTTGCTAATGGTTTAGTTAGCCTGTCACTTCAGCCAGTTGTATTTCAAAATCTTACAAATGAGATTTAACAATTACAAACTCTGTCTCAAAATATAACACACACATTGTAAGACACATCTTCATCTTCAGGAAACAGACAAACCGACTGCTCCAATCAGTTTTTCCATCTATTTTTGGTGTATACCCCATAGAACTTTGCATTTTAACTTCACTACTTATTTCATGTGACAAAAGTTTAATATAGGAACTGTCTAGCAGCCGGGGGATAAAATACTTAAAATGCAGCAGTATTCTTATCAAAATAGTATGGATTATGTATAGTCATAAAATCAGAATTTCCATATCTTGACAAATATGCAGTAGTGTGGGTTTTTTTTAAAGAATAAATGACCGACTTATCCTCTTATCTGATCTTCTCTTATCTGGTGTTTCCTTCCTCTCTATTAATTTCGACTCCTCTTCTTACATTTTCCAATTATAACAATACAAATGTCCAATTTCTTTTAATTTTTCTACATCTTCCCACTGCAACTCTGTCTCTTTCTGTCAAACACACACACACACACACACATGCATTCATCCAATACAACCCATATCCCAGTGTGTGTGAGATCATCGGCCAGGCAGATGGTGGCCTGTCAGTGCTGAGGACCTTCAGGCTGCTGAGGGTCATTAAGCTGGTGAGGTTCATGCCTGCACTGAGGCGGCAGCTGGTGGTACTGATGAAGACTATGGACAACGTGGCCACCTTCTGTATGCTGCTCATGCTCTTCATCTTCATCTTCAGGTAATGGAGAAACATAGGGGCATGTATTTTTGTGGAGTTTGGCTCTAGAAAAGAAATTAGCAAGACACAGAGAGGGCAAGAAAGTGTTAATTAGAATATATGAGTAAGACAACAGAGATAGTTGTGTGACTGATAATTTAACAGCTGGTTGTATTGTTGCTACTCCAATTCTTTGGGAAAAAAAAAACAAACAAAAAAAACAGTATCAGCAGATTCAGACAAAATATAGTAGTTGAGCACTGTGCAGAGAGTCATAGCCAAAGGCTTGAACACAGTTTGTGCAAAATAACATGATTAGTTTCCAATTATTGGATTCCTACTCCATTTTTGCAGAAAATATTGCATAGTTGTGTTAAGGTTTTTTGCTTTGACTGTCTCTTTTTCTGGGCAGTTCTGCCAAAAAGGTTATGAGGACCTTAGTTTGTTTGTCTGTTGGTAGTCTATGTAACTTTAAACTATAAATTTTTATTGAATTATACACCAGGGCTTTTGGCCAAGAAGATTAACTGTTAAACTGACATTTTGAAACCTTTTATAAATTTCAGCAACATAATTATAAATTAGTTTGATTGTAAATTGTTATTAATACACCACTACAATTGTTTTGCCTTTTTCATGAAATCATTAAAGGCCTTATCATTCCAGTAGGTCAACGTAAAAATTTTATTAAGTAATTGAGAGAGAGACTTATTCTCAGCTTTTAAAATTAGTTTCTTATTTATATGTACTTGTATACAGATTCATAAAAGTGTAATTCACAGTAACATAATCATTTTGTTAATCTATAGTTAACATGATACCCCTGCATACAAACACCCACATACACCCTGTACTCTTGCCTCCACTTTCAACTGCATGGGCAACAGAACTACAAGAACAGAATTTTGTTATTTGAATAATGTATAATAACTGTTGCAAGTGCAATAATTTTTACATGAGTGATGAGTTCCACATCAGTGCAGTGCTGCTTTTTTCTTTATGTGTGTATGAGTGTTTGTGACCGCATGTATGTGTGTATGCATACCTGTCAACCCACTTCCTTACCTCCTCAGTACAGCAATCAAGCATAAGTGTGCAATGACAAATGGCATCAGAGCTCGTAGCCAGCTACTGCTATCCTGAGCGAGTGGCTTTTGGCCCATATATCTGGCTACAGTAGCTTTTAGTTAGCAGTTAATGTATAGGACCACTCAGCTAGGACATCAACTTTTAAAACCTCTATATAAATTGCACTAGGGAAGCGGCAACGGATGAGAATATAACCAGCGTTGTTCAGGGGGCACAGTCTGGTGACGACAGCAAAAAGATGGGTACAAGTATAAGAAAAAGAGTACGTCAAAAATAGAGTAGAGCAGTAATAGAGTTTTGAAAGGATAAAAATAGTAATTATAATGTGTATACAAGGAGACACGTTTTTTAAATGAATATTAAGCTTGATTTGATCATCTTTTATAGATATTCCATTGTATGTTGTTTTATGCCTTTTAAACTTTAGTCAATGGATCTTACCCTAATTCTATAAATCTTCACGTTGTCTGCAGGTGTATTAAATTATGAATCTTCTTCAATGTACAGTTCAACAACATAAATGCTCTATATTCTTATTTGTGACAGCATGTTTGACTGGATTATTGGAGAAACCCCTTTTTGTGTTTCAGTATCCTGGGGATGCATATCTTTGGATGTAAGTTCAGTCTGAAGACTGAAGCAGGTGACACAGTGCCTGACAGGAAAAACTTTGACTCCCTGCTCTGGGCCATCGTCACTGTCTTCCAGGTACAAATAGTTTAAACACACGCAAATCCACATATTGTCAGCACTGTAGTTTTACAACATATTAAATGTGCTGTGCAGCATGTGCTTTTTCTATACTTGCATGCATATTTTTGTGAGTGTTCCTGCTCCACTCTCTGTATATATTTTCTGTAGATTTTGACTCAGGAAGATTGGAACATGGTGTTGTACAATGGCATGGCATCCACCTCGCCTTGTGCTGCTCTCTACTTCGTAGCTCTCATGACATTTGGAAACTATGTGCTCTTCAATTTACTGGTTGCCATCTTGGTTGAGGGTTTTCAAGCTGAGGTAAGATTTTGGTTCTGGGCGCTGGACAGTATTTACTTGGCAGAACACAAATAAAAAAATATATATATGTGATATTGACACGCTAGCCTCGCTGTCTAGCAATGTATATCTTGTGCCATTGTCAGTTTAATATGTAGGGTTGTAAATTAAATTACTCTATGCACTGACCTGTGCCCGAGATTAAACTGAATTTCAGACACTGATGTTATACAAAATAAACCAGGTTGGCTTGGGAGAAAATCCCTACAGTAGGTAGTTGGTAAATAAGAAGAAGACAGGATCATTTGAGGCTCCTGTTTGAATTAGCTTGTGTATGATCAGTATTTCTTAACCTTTTGTGCTTTCTCTCACCCTATGCTTATTTTTTATTCTTCCATTTTCTTTCATGTCTTTTCTTCCTTGCCACGCCACCCCATCCCTCTTTCTCTCCCTGTTTCTCTTTTTATCTTTCAACTGTTCATGGTCTCTCATTCTCTCACTGTCCCCAATACAGGGTGATGCAAACCGCTCATATTCAGACGATGACAGGTCTTCCTGTAATTTTGAGGAGAATGATAAGCAGAAAGACTCTCTGCATCTCTCAGGTATTGAGTGCTTATAGTAGCTTCACAGTTTTTTTCTTTATAAATATTGATTTTCTTTTCACTTCTGAAATTGTATGATTTCAACCACAAAATTTTCCCCTCATGAATAATAATTCAACTTTATACTAACCACACCCCCATATAAAGTATGATCAAAAGCGTTAGAGATTGGTCATGTTGCACAAGAGCAAAACTGATGCACAGTAGTTTAAGTTACATCGCTTGATCAGCATCAACAGCAATCAGCAACAAAATTGCCCAATTCGTACTAGTATTGCTGACTTTTGATTGGCAAAAGGTGCACACGTGCTTTCAGTGTAACCAATCCTCTAGCTGCTCAACACTCTAGAAAACCATTAGCAGTGTAGCTGTGCCTTGGGCGTAAAAAAAAGTTGCCTGTTGTCCCATTTCCACAACAAACATCGGTAAGCATCTTTTTCCAGTTAAAATGTAAGCTGCACCAACTTTTAATAATGCATATCTAATGGCACTTCTCCATCCACTCCTTTCCCCTCTTCTCCCTGTAGGCATAACAAAAGTGAACTCAACAAGAACCGAGCAAAGCATCATTCAGTAGAGAGTAGCATTTAGCAGCGTATTAGGGAGGCCTCTGATGATGTCTGATCACAGTTTTCCTGAGACCAAATGTGCCTTTTAAATGTCAGTTTACCTTAAAAAAACACATTTGGAGTGGTAATGGTTCCTATTCCACCAAAAAATACTGAATGGACAAACCGATGGCAGATATTCCTCTAGTTCACCATTATGAGCTCCTCTCCAGCCCCTGTAAGGTGATTAAGCATAAATTGAACGCTACTCTGCCTTTTTGAGCTCAACAGAACATCATTAAAGGACATTTAGGTTGTAAAAGGATGGAGAGTACCAAGTTCTGTTTGCATGGCAGCAATAGTGAAGAATCAAGGGATGGAGAAATGTACTAATTTAATGCTGTTTTACTATGTTTCTCTCAGTTTTCTCTATCCTTTCCCCTTACTCCATCACTCCCTTTAACACCAATTATTTATTTCCTCCATCTTCTTCTCTCTATTCCCTCTGTCCTACAGACCCAAAGATCTGCACATTAACTCCTAATGGGCACCTTGATCTGTCCCAACTGCCCCCTGGCCTGTTTCCGGGAGAAAAGTTGACCTTTGCGCTCAGCTCACGGAAGAACAGTGTTATTTCCCTTGGCAGGGCTAACCTAGAGCATAGTGCTGCAGTAAGTTGAAAGATAGAGGGAGAGGCTGAAAAACACCAACACTGTTCTTTTTTTTTTTAATTATTATTATTTTTTTATTATTATTTTTATTTAGTTTTTTTTTTTTTGTTTGACTGACCAGTCAGTGTGTTTTGATACAACTGATAGTGTTTAAGAATATCAAATTCCACTTTACTGAAAATCTTATTTTCAAGTTAAAGTTATAAATTGGAATGTTAATTTGCAGTATCAGTAATCAGCAGACTATTTATTAGCCAGTTTAATGTAATTTTACTAATTATTCAATGTAGTTTATGAAACCGTAAAGTATTGACTGCTCTTGCGGAGGTGTTTGCAAGTTTACCGTGATGAGTAGTTTATAGTTTTACTACTGTTTTCTTCTTTTCCACTATTTAAGTGTATGGTCATTGGCTCAGTGCCAGTAATCTACACTGCCAAAGCAGATGCAGACGGAGTGGGGGTCAAAATAACAGGAAAATGTAAAAAAAAATCCCTCTTTCATTTTTTTACTTAGTATCCAGCTAGAGGTTATCACAACTGGGGCCGCCCACTGCGTCCACATCCTCAAGCCTTGTGGGCCCGTCGTTCCAGCTGGAACAGCCTCGGGGGATGCCAGCCCTGCTCCTCCTCGTCTCCCTCTGCTAGTCCAGCCTTCACTCCAACCTCTACAAAGCCATACTATGGCTATGGCCTGGGGGGTCTTGGCGGAGTGGTTGGAGGAAGCCTTCGTATCCGGGGTCCCCGTGCTTCCTCATCACCGCACCACCACCTCCACCATTTCCACCCTGATGAGGAAGAGTCTCTCCTCTCTCATCCTGCTGTTGCTCCAACCTCTCTTCAGCTTCCTCATCCTATTCTCCCTGGGCCCTTTGTACCCAGGAGGGACCGTAGAGCTCTATCACTAGAACTGCCCCACCTCCTGCAGGTCCCAGGTCCCCCGCACCCTCCACTGCCACTGCACCACCCACTGCCCCCCATGATGCTCCATGCCCACCAGAGGAAGAAGAGCTTTTCTGGGGCAATGGTAATTAGTGGAGATGGTGGCAAGGGGCTCGACAGTCTAGGTGGCTTAAGAGGGGTACACCAAGACTGTAATGGGAAGACTCCTCTGTCTCATCTTCTCCAGCCACCTCCTAGACACCCAACGGAGCAGGATGGAGGGACGAACTCCCAGAGCCAGCTGATGGCCGACGTCTTCCCCCAGGTTAACGCACGCAGCAAGGATCGCGAGGACCTGGATGATGACATTGACTATGTAAGTTACAGTTTAAGCGTGGGTTGGAGGGATGGAAGTAACAGCTTTAGGAAAGGCCTTGTGAATAAGTAAATCAAGCTTTTGAAATAATACCAGTTTCCTATGATACACAGTCAAATTCACAGATGCAGATATGCGTAAGATTATACGTAACAGCATCTAAAAAGAACAAAGAGACTGAAATGATTCTCAATAAATGAACCATTAGCTTTTGTGTTCAAGTACAAGATTAACACATAGAATAATCTCCTGCTCTCTTGTGTAGGATTTTCAAGTACTTTGTATAAAGCCTGCACTCCCTATCACCTGGGCCTCATGGGAGTTCCATTGTTTTCATTGTAAACAAGTCTGTTTACGAGAGAAACAAGGTTAATTAGAAAGGACTATTTAGACAGCGGGGGAGAGAGCTACACAGATGGTAATATTGGAAGATGCTCAGAGCTGTTGCTATAGATGTGTTTTTCTTTCGTAAATAATTTAAATAAGGAGTCTAAGCAGATATGTTGTGCATGCTGCATAGGCTCTGCATACCGTCGTATGTACTGATGTCAGAGATGGTGACTTGAGTCGTCGTCTTGGACTTGAGTCGTACATACAGTGACATGAGACGTCACTTGAGATGCGTCCTCAACAGACTTCGTTAACATTAAGGAAATGTCTGATTAGGTGCATATCATTCCCTTCCTTATTATCATGTGTGCCCTTAAGCAGCTGGTATGCATGTCCTCAGATGAATGTAATGAATGTATGATGAATGAATGTAATGCTGGAAAATGATCATTTTTGACAAGGATTTGTTAGAGTGACAGTAATTTTTTTGTCTTTTTGGGGAGATTGTGTGCGATTTTTTTAAAATAGGTGGCAGCAGGTCCCAGAATTTAATTTTATGCAGTTGTAGTAACTAAATATCTGCACCTACATCATTTTTACTGGGATTTTGGCGCTTTGGGGATCAAGGGGTCAAGAGGCACCCCCAAGCTACAAGAAACAGCAGAGAAAAAAACTTTATCAGACAAAACAAGGTTCATCAAAAAATCAGGCTTTGGCTCCCGGACTATAAGCCGCAGCAACATCACAATGGTGAACACACATGCAGTTGCTGTGCCACTTGTCATAACCTTTGGCTGCAGTAACTGCACACAAGAGGCAAACAAAAGAATCACTAAATGCAATGTCTGTGGTATCAAAACAAAATGCTGGATCGATCCCAAACTTTTTCAGGCACATTTAAATGTAGCTGGTTAGGTGAGTCCCCTGGTAATGTGACAGTTGTTAGACAGACATGTTTACATCAGCACTAGCTATTTAATGTATTTTTTTTCTCATAATACGATGAGGAAAAACTATGTAATCAGTTGTATAAGCGATCATATACCACACAACTTATTAGTGCCGATACTGTGTGCTAATATATATAAATAGCTGACCATAATACAGCAGAAAAAGATTTAAATTTCTTAGATATGCAATACTAAAGCTTTATAGTGTTCTAAGCAGACAGAATAACCATCAACAGATGACAGAACACTCATTACGTTCATAAGAGACATAAGACTTAATTTGGACTTTACTGTGAAACTTAAGACTTGAGAGTTGCAAAAAATTACTTGAGGCAAGTCTAGATGATGCCTGTGTGTGTTCTTTGTTGCAGAGCTTGTGCTTCCGCATCCAGAAGATGTTGGAAGCGTATAGACCAGACTGGTGTGAGACCCGAGAGGACTGGTCTGTCTTTTTGTTCTCGCCACAGAACAAGTGAGTGACCTTTAACCCTCGCTCTTCTTTTCATCTTCCTTTTTCAGTCAAACCTGTCGTATTTAGTGCATTAAGTGATGGAGTAATTGCGTCAGAAGTGTGTTGACACAAAATGTGAGCTGCTTTTTGCCAAAGGCTCTCAGCTTCTTATACAAACATTATCGGCTGGCCACAGGACGTATCTCATCAAAACAATACCAAGGATGGGTGGACAGATTCTGATTCCCCACTTCGTCAATAAAAAGGACAGGTTACTGAACTTCCTCAGAGAAGGACTACATTAGAGTATCGATCGCCACCTTCCAAATAACAAAGGGTTATTTTCTACCCTCTCCCCTCCTGTTAGAGAGCCAGAAGCAGGCCTCAGGGGGTAAATGTAATACCATAGGCTATTCATTAAATTCTGCATTAACTTGCAGTGATATTGTGTTACAACCTGCCGAGGAAGGGTTTGAATAGTCACAGTTGAGTTTTTTAATAAAAGGCATTTAAATGTCTCGATGCTTGTTCCAAAATACTTTTGAGTAAATACAGCCTCTTCTATTCAGTCTGTTTCTTTTTATCCCGTCCAACAAATGCTGCAGCAAAGATATTTAATTGATTTTTGGCAGTACATAGTGTGACATGCTAAGTTTTCAAATGCATATTCAGTGTTTATATGTTGTGCATTTCTCTTTTTCTCTCTGTCATCTATTTCTTTCTTATCTCTGTATTCTGTGCTCACTTTTTTTTTTTTTGGCTTAATAACAATTGCAATACCAATTGGAACTTTTTTTGCTTTCTACTTTCCTCTGTTCATCTCATCCTACTCCAGGTTCAGACAGATGTGCCAGTCCATCATAGCCCATAAGCTGTTTGATTATGTAGTGTTGGCCTTCATCTTCTCCAACTGCATCACAGTAGCTCTGGAGAGACCCAAGATACTTCAAGGCAGCTTGGTAAATCAATCTAAAATATGTTTGTGTGCATGTGTGCGTAGAGACTACATCTACTGTGTACGGCTTTTGTGCGGTAGCTTTTTGTATTATCCAAGAATGAATTGAATTTTATTATCTGAAAGGTGTGCTAACCAATGTTTTACTACACCTAATTGACTGTCGGCCTCTCTGTCCTCCTCCTGTTTGTCTCTCCAGGAAAGAGTCTTCCTCACCATCTCCAACTACATCTTTACTGCCATCTTTGTGGGCGAGATGACACTGAAGGTAACATTTTACAGCCTGTCTCTCTATTACTACCAAAGAGTCCCAAGTGTGGTGTGTGCAAGCACTACACAGAGGCATATTTTATGTCTATCTATTCCCGTGTGTCCTGGTTTGTCTCTCTCCCTGAACTAACTTAGCTTCCATGCTCCTACAGCCCAATCCCTCCCCTACTAAGGATATTCAGAATGATTAATTTCCCTGAGTCAACTAACCCATTCAACAACAAACAAATTCAAAATTGAGAACAATTTAAGGTTAAACATTTTCCTAAATTATATTTTGTAGTAGACCTATTTAAAACCATTAATCACATTCTTAAAAACCAAATTGTATATTAAATGACACTGAAATGTTTGGCACTGTGCGCCATGCATTATTGCACATTATCCTGCAAAACATGATGAGCTTAACCCATTAGATGCAACAGTTAATAAGTGTTGTTAACACTAGAAATAGACCTTGTTTTTTTAAAGCAGCATTTTACTAGGAGATCACATTTTAGTTAAAATTATGTCAATTATTTAAATGCGTGTTTTGACCATTTCCGACTATTTCGCACCACCTACTAGGGGTAGCAACATTTATTCAACTAGTCTACTAATCACCACCATTCCAATTCCCTACAATCTTCCTTGCCAATTTCCATGTTCATTTTTTAGAATAGAGCAATTAAGCAATGTCATTAATGAGTGGTGAGTCTTCTTATATGCATGATGTCCATCTCCAGCACTGCCCCACACCATCTCCTTTCTACTGGGCTTTTCCATGTTGACTGTTTCTTTTTAAGTTGTCAACTGTTTCTACTTCCTTAAAACCCTCAGTCTGTTTTATCTGACTGGGCATTTCCCTGTATTTTCTTCCCTTTTTTTCTCTCTTCCGTCCTCCTTTGCCACTGTCTCTTTATTCTCTGTGAAAGGCTTTGGAACAAGTGGGTCATCAATTATGCACTTCCACAATCAATTATTAACAAATCACAGCGCCCGTCAAAGAGCCACAGACTCGTCAGCCCCCTGGCCGAGCCGTATATGTCTCCCTCCGTGTTTCTGTCTGTCTGAGCCTTGTGTAGCTCTGTAATGTGTGTTGTTGTGTGTTTGTCTGTGTAGCATTAGTCTCTCTGCAGGACTCCACCACTGTGTCTAGTGCTGTCTACAAGATGCTCATAAAAAGCGCTGCACAGCATGGTTTAGAATTGGTCAGCAGCATGTTGCAGAGCATTTTAGACTAATATTTTATGTAGCAGCGCTGCAATTAGGCACTCTCCAAAAAGTATTTCATAGTTCTAATGATTGTACTGTTGTTTGCAGGGCTTGATATTAACTTCCTTTGCTCAAATATATCTGAATATATGTTTTTGTTTTTTTGTTTGTTTGTTTTGGGCTCTAGGAATAATCTCTCATGTCATAGACAGGTTACAGTTCTGTTGAATGCCGGAGTGTGTTGATGTGTGATGTGCTGTTTGAGGACTAGTCTATATCCATTTATGGCTAACTGTGAGTTTGCAAATGTAGCTCATGCCAAAATAACTCACATGTACACTGTGTCTGTATTCTTTTGTGTAGACAACTCATGGTTTTAGTTGCAAATTCACACAGTTTCATTCATTTGACCCCAAATTTAGGTGAGAGAAAGTTAATAAAAACAAGGTTCTGCTCAAAGTTCAGTTTTTAATCCCACCGACATGAGTGTAATACATGGCTGAAGGACGGGTACTAATGACAAACTCTGGTTGTATAGATCAGCAAAGGTACTTGTGTTACATGTATATTTCTCAATCAACATAATATCAAAAATATAAATGCAGTCAGAATTGTTAACTTAGAATTTCCATGTCTTCAATTTACTTTTTGCCATTGCAGTCAGTTTACATTTCGGCATTTAGACTGTAAGATGTTTGCAAAGCACTGGTCTTTCAACCATCTTGATATGTTTGCACACTAACCCCTACAGTCCCTCTGAAGCTTTACTTGATACTTGGCAAACAGCTTCAAATGTCAGGTGCAAATTTCTGCCCAGGCAGGAGTGATGCTCCCACTGCTGTTTAGCAAAATTTCAAATCCAGCTGTGTGCACACGGATTGCAGTTCTCAGTATAACATACAAGCCTCACCTTTGAAGTCAGAGGACTACAATTATTTGTCATATGGATCCACGATAAACTTTTTACAAGAAAGATAAGGGCACTGGGAGAGTGTTACTGCACCAATGAATATTCAGTAATTACACTCTTAACTGTGGGCTTTACAGTGACACATGGTGTGTGTGAGTCATTTTTAAGTCAGTCATTGCCATTAGTTTTTTTTTTTTCTACCTTATCTCTTCTTGCTTTTCTAGTTTTCACCTTCTTTTTTGCAGCACACATTTGTTTTTGTCACATTTGACAGTTTATTTGCAGAGCTGATTCAGAGACTGATAATATGCAAATCTTTGTAACTGCGTATGAGTTGCAATGTGTCAAGTGTACTCCATGTTTTAATATGCTGCTTCACCTCTTTTTTCCTTTCCATGTTTAGGTGGTTTCCATGGGTCTGTATGTGGGCGAACAGGCTTATTTGCGCAGCAGCTGGAACATTTTGGATGGCTTTCTAGTTTTTGTGTCTTTGATTGACATTGTGGTGTCCATGGCGGGTGGGGCCAAGATTCTGGGTGTGCTTAGAGTTCTCCGACTGCTCAGAACATTGCGTCCCCTCAGGTATTGACAAAGCCCTGTGATTATTTCTATAGTTTTTTATTGTTTTTGTAGGTAACTTGCACCTGCTGATTGTGATTTATGTGTGTAAGCTCTGCACCTTGTCTGTACAGTTTTACATGCACAAAATGTTGTCTTTAATCAAAATTATGTTCCCAAGTAGATCAATTTATTACAAAAAAATAAGGGCATACAAAATCTGTCTTGTCCTGTGAATGTCCATGTTTGACCTAATAGTGCAGTTTTAAAAACGTTCAATAGAATAATAAAGAACATCACGTCCAGTGCCTGAGATGTTGCCCATGGTATACAGACACTGAACTAACATTGTAAAAAAATAAATATGATATTATACAAAATCTGTTTCATATATACCCTTGTCTAACCCGTCTCCTCTCTGCAGGGTTATTAGCAGAGCTCCAGGTCTAAAGTTGGTGGTGGAGACCCTCATCACCTCCCTCAAACCCATCGGCAACATTGTCCTCATCTGTTGTGCATTTTTTATCATCTTTGGCATTCTCGGGGTACAGGTAGGAAAGGGAACAGCTGTTTTTTATTATGCATAATGTACATATACATTATTTAATAATGTATACAGTCTGTTGTGCATGGAAGTGATTTTGCACAAAGCCTTATTGTTTAGTTTAATAGTAAAGTAATCAGAGGGCATCAAAAGTGTCTAATGTTCTCCTACTGACAGCTATTTAAAGGCAAGTTCTTCTACTGCTTGGGCCCTGATGTCAAAAATATCACCAACAAGTCTGACTGTCTGCAGGCCAACTACAAGTGGGTTCACCATAAGTACAACTTTGACAATTTGGGACAGGTTAGTGTCACATAAATCATTTGCACTTCTCATGTGCTTGTTGTTATTGGAATGTTTTACTAGAACACACATTTTTCAAAAGTTTTTTTTTCCTCTGTAAAAAAAGCATTGTAAACCTTTTTCTTGTCTTCTGCCTGCTGTTGTCCAGGCTCTCATGTCCCTTTTTGTACTCGCCTCCAAGGACGGCTTGGTCAACATTATGTATCATGGCCTGGATGCTGTGGGTGTGGATCAACAGGTGGCTGCATATAAGCTATACAACAACAATTTATCATAGGAAAACAAGCTTAAAGGCACAAGATTTTATTTGTTCTTATCCTTGTTCTTCTTCTCTCTCATCTTCGTGTTGTGTTTTACCTCCTTCTGGAACATCACATCAATTCATATCAAATCTCATCATAAACAAACACTCCACTTCCACTCCAGCCGGTGACCAACAACAACCCATGGATGCTGCTTTATTTCATCTCCTTCCTTCTCATCGTCAGCTTCTTCGTCCTCAATATGTTTGTTGGCGTAGTGGTGGAGAACTTCCACAAGTGCCGCCAGCACCAAGAGGTGGAGGAGGCCAAAAGGCGTGAGGAGAAGCGGCAGCGTCGAATGGAAAAGAAGAGGAGAAGTAAGTGAGAGGGATAGCAGGGAGGGTATAGAAGAAGTATAAAATGGTGATTTGAAATTCCAAAGGATGGATATAGTAAGACAGAAGAGGCAGGAGGAAATTTACCAGTGGTATCAAACATTCAATGAATAACCCAACATAATGATACAAAACAAAGTGCCTAAAAAAAGGGCTTCAGTAGCTCGCTCTAACCCTATTGTTACTATGAAACATTACAGTAATTATTTTCTATCAGCAAGTAGAGATCTGATTAGCACTGATGAAAGTCTATGCTGAAGAAAGAAAAGAGATGGAAATAGAGATAGACGGATAATAATAACACAAACAACAAGCTTTGTAATTGCTAATGTGCTCTGCAATTTGAGTTTGTTTTCTGCTGATAGTGACCCCAGCTTGATGAAAGCTTTTAGATTCTGCATTTCCTTATGCTCAGTATGAAGCAGGTCTTGCCTGGAGGAAAAAAAGATGATTTGTTGTACATTTTAAGTAACAACAGGAGCAGTTTGTTGGGATCTGGAATAAATATAGGTTCTGTTCTAATAGCTTGAAGGTCATAATGATCACTGTAAATCATTGGAGGTACAGTGGAAATTGCTTATTGTGAAAACGTCTGTCTGAGTCAAATTGCTCTTGATCTCTATAAGCCAACAATTATTACAACATTTTTTTTCTTTGTGCTCTACACACAGTCTATCATTCAGCTCCCCAATCCAGTACAGTGGTAAAATGTCATGAAATAATATGACTGGACTTGATGAGAAAAGCTCTGCTCCTCTGAAATGATGGAGCACATAGGTGAATGCCCTTAAAAACCCATTTACTTGCCAGTCGTAACATTAGTTGTGTAAGAGGACGTAAAGCAAAATGCTTCTTGTAGCACTCCGGAGCTACCTGACCATCCTGAGTAGACAACCTGATTACTGTAAGTGAATTAGTTGACACCTCCTAAGCATGAGGGTCCCCCAATTGGGGGACCCAGGGGAAAGCGCCACAACAAAGAGCATAAACAATGCACTAATTATTTAAGAATATAGTCATATTGCACGCCAAAATAAACAGGAAAAACTTGGCTATGAGCACATATAAGCCATTTTTACACACACCAAACACAGCACAGACACCAAGCAAATAAATTATGAAAGATCAAAATCCATAAAGCGCCACCTAGTCAATGCACTCGCCACATTTCCACTGCTAGCGCTGTGCTCCTCCATGCTACAAACACAAACGAGGGTTCATAAGAAAGCTGAGATTCTGATGAGTCCGTTGATATCACTTGTGTCACTCTAACCCTCAAACTCGCTTGACCACCAGCCAAAGAAGAGCAAAAGTAACCACAGCCAATGTCTTACATTATGTCTTACATTTTGTCTTACCTTTGCAGCTTCGGGATGAAACGTCGTAATTGAGAGCAGTAAACGCTGGTTTTAATTAGTCCGAAATGGCTCCTTTGCTAAGAAATCATCGTGAGTTCATTACAGCGGTAACTTTGGATGGGGGAGGGGTTTTGTTCAGCCTTGAAACAACCTTTGATTGGCTCACACTGCATTCACTTCCTTATAACTAGACAATGGTATTGTTGATCTGCATTTGGGTACTGCTCCTCGATTCTATTGGCTCCGACGATTCGATAGAGGTGTCAGTCACTTGTCTACCATTTTGCATTGCAGAGCTACAGCGAGAAGATGGCGCCACCCAGTGGACAACATGCATTTAAATGGATTTAAAGGGCCATTTCACCCAATTAATTTGTACTAAAACGTCTGTAACTTTGCTTTGCTTCACTTTATCTGCATCAAACTTGGCATAGATAATGTTTAGATTTTTTTTTAATGTGGTTTTTGTAAGAATTTGAGCTATACCTCCATCATTTCAAAGGGGATA
>JAPZDX010000009.1:14418074-14448879 GCA_029783625.1 Naso annulatus | reverse complement strand
CGTAAACTATTCTTTCTTTCTCTCTCTCTCTCTCTCTCTCTCTCTCTTTCCCTTTCTCTCAAACACACATACAGTGTTGAAGCTACTGAAGATGGCAACAGGAATGAGAGCTCTCTTGGATACAGTGGTCCAAGCCCTGCCTCAGGTATGCAAACACACATGATGCAGTCTCTCCCTCTTTTTTCACTCACAGACACACACTCCCAGAGAGAGATCTGGCCAGTCTCAGTCAATAGCTAGGGTGGTACAAGCCCCCCCATTCTGTTTCTCTGTTGGCCTGTAGGCAACTCTAATAGATGACTCATTCATGCCATGGACTAGTAGACTGGCACACACACGTACACGCACACACACAAGCTTTTTCTTGTTTTTTTCTTTCAGCATCATAGACAGCACCCAGACTCCCACTGAGACCACAGTGTGCTAGAAACAGTGGGAGCTCCTTAAACCAGTCTGTAGTTCATTTGGTGGTGAAACCTCTACAGAGTCAGACAGTTTCTAGGCCGTTGCCGTGGCAAAAGCATTCCAGTGCACTAAAAGTTTAACACCCTATAAAATTCCCTGAATGCATCTTTGCTCGGTATTCTTACTGACTGGAAATAGGGTACGTTTGCTTTGTAGCTCGATCTTATGAATTAAAAACAAAATGGGAGACAACAAAACAAATGCAGTCTTGTTATGTGTATGCAATATTTATAATATATTTGAGTGTAATTTGTCATTTTCATACTGAGCTTCAGAGTTTTGTCTTTATCAGTGTCCCAATGTTTATTAAAAAATGTTTGTATTTATCAGTAACATTTGTCTTTTGCTGTACTGCATGTTTTCTATTTGCTGACATCTTTCTGAGAGCATTAGCTTAAACTTTAACATACCTCATGTTACACAGGACTGTATATAGCTAGTAGGGATTTATCTGATCCAAAATGTGTTGTAAAAATAAACCAAAATATTTCTTCTACCCGAAGTTGCTTCTTATTTTTCAGATTTAAAAAAGTCCATAATTTCACCAGAATTAAGGAGATTTTCATTATTGGTTAAGTTTGGCATTATTGAACATTGGCAAAACTAAAAAAAGTATTCCCCTTCCTTAATCACTAATTTAATGCACCACCTGGTGATCATGCTAAGTGACACAGATCGAACACACACCCCATGTTGTGTGGGCTAGTTAGTACATCCCGATCCGACTAAATACTAAATGCCGACATACTTACTGTGGATTCTCTATTGGTGGTATATTCTCTGGTACAATGCTTATCAACTCTACTAAGGTTTTGGAAGTCTTTCTCCTGTTTCTGACAGTTTCTGTCTTGTTGGGACTAATCCTCTTTCAGTTCAAAATGTTTATTAACTTTGAGGAATGCAGTGGGACAGAGAGGCTGAGAGGACTGGTTATAATATGACGAGAGTAAGGTAAAGCAAAGAAGTTGAACCAAGAGCAGATTGTTGAGGATTTCACGGTACACAAGGCTCACAGAATGATGTTCAGAATGGCGGATACAACAAGTACAGAGACATCTTCAACCACTGTGTTGCCTAGCAACATAACTTTTTCTCTGTGTGTGTATGATACACATAAAAATTGTGCAGCTCTCTTTGCTTGAACATTTGTGTTTGTGGCTGCAGCTGCTGTGGAGTGTATATTATTTATGTGTCTGATTTGCTGATGTTTTATTCTGTCGTTGGAGTGTCAGTCATTACAATTCTGTATCTCAGTATTGCTTGGTACACCGGCCATAGTGGAGTCCATAGCAATTTTTAATTATTGTTTGTTATTTGTGTTGATTTGTCTGAGTTTTGTCTCGTCTGGTTAATTGTATCCTTAAGTGTTGTTTGACTTGCTATTTAATGCAATTGTAGCCCCAACTACTTAAGCATAATTTAGTACTCTTCACATCTCTGCAGGTTTCCTTGTTTACTCTGTACAAAAGTATATGTGTAAAAACTAAGCTAAGCTAACTTGCTGCTGGATCCAGCTACAAATTTACTCAGCAGACATACGAGTGGTATCAGTCTACTCATCTAACTCTTGGTAAGAAATCCAACAGGTGATTTTATTTTTCAAAATGTTAAATTATTCCTTAAAAGAAGGGAAGTTGTTTACAAAAACAGGTTCGGTTCAAGGACTGGTATACAGCCTCATTCATGAACATGCAGGCATTCAGTCACACACGATACACAGCCTGACCCATTGACCAAATTAAGAAAAAACACACAGAAGGAAACAGGTGGTGTGGTGAAAGAAGGGCAGGCAGAGGTGAGGAAGAACAGATTCCTCGTCTTTCTTTTCTATTGATCCCTCTCTCATTAACATTAAGCCCTTTGCTCTCTCCCAAGGGCACCTGGGAGGTAATTAAAACTAGGGCTAATTAAACAATTCCAGGAGGTCTCTCTCTTTCTCTCTCTCTCTCTTTACAAATGCGCGTGCATATCGAGGTAGAGAGGAAAGTGAAAATGTTATACCTGGCGAGAGATTAACCCACGGTGATTTTACTCTACATTTCACTGCAAAAATGAAACGGCTAGCTGCCAACATTTCTTCATTGTATCACATAGTATATTGTTGACAGTATAGACATTTCAACAAAGGTTTAATAATACAGCCGAGCAAAGAAACAGACAAACACACTGCACATTAATACATTAGTAAAAGAAGGCAAAGAATGGGAATAATGCCATTAGGGCACATGGGGGCAGATGACTATTAGAATGATAGTTTATGAGATTAAATATGATGTGAAGCAGTGTATGCATTTAATAGGCCATGACAGTACATGAATGTAATTGGGGATCCATGCACTTACACTAAATGGTTGAGTAAGCTTAATAGCTCATTGACATGATAAGAGAAATGTATTTGTATGACTCGTCTTCACAAGGACGCAATAGGACAAAGTCATTTTACCCACAAGTATCCTCTTTTATGTTCATCTCCCCAACTGATGCAGAATGGCTGCAACACACCAGTTACTAATGCTAATAGCTTGTATCACGTTGGCACTAAATTCAAGACAGTTGTTTGATCTCTTCTCTGGGAATGGCTGACAGTACTCCAGATTATCCTTGGGCAGATGTGGACACCACATGGTATGCCGTTTGTGTTTTGGGAAGGCTGTCCCCTGTTAAACAATTTGTATTTATCTTAAATAATTTATGTTGAGAATGGCCTTCTTTGTCGTTCTTTTCTAATTAAATCATAAATTAACGAGGAAGGAATCTTGAGACATTTGTGCAAAAACGTCAAGCAAATATTAAAGCTGATTTTCATCCTGTAGTAGGCAAGTTTTTGTTATATAATATACATCTGCATAGAATGCACTTTTAAGATCCCCATAGTAAAACTTTGTCAGAGGTGTAGTAATCCTAATCCCAGATCTCACACAGATCTCGGCCATTATCAAGCACAGACTGTTAAGTACACCAGACAGGATAGCACTAACTTACGAACTGCACTTGAGACAAACCCCAGAACAGTCACATGTAGAATTATTACAGCAGTCCTAATGAAGAGTATATGGCAATGATGTCCATTACTTTTAGTCATTAGGGACTCACTGGACTGTTCTGCATGTAATGGAGCGTATTTCTCTACGTCAAAATTAAACTTTAATATTTTTAATGTAGATGCTGCACCTCTCTAAAAGAAAAAAAAAATCTGTCTATATTACCTTCATTTTACAAAATATCTCCCTTAACCAGTAGGTGCTGATAAAGTCTACAACAATGATACATCAAACACCAGAGAAGAATATTCTGAGCATGTATAGTGAGCTTTTTTTTTCTTGGCAATAATAACAAAACACCTCTCCCTTTACTTTATCACTTTTCTGTCCAATGTTATAGCAGTGAAGTAAGAAAACCAGGAGTTCATCATTGTTGTTGTCTGAGACAACATGTCATGCTCATTATACGAAGCAAAAATGGTCATGTGCGAATTAAGGTGACAATGCCATTGTCTCCCAAACACTCCATTTTACATGTCCACACAAAAACACAGAAAGTAGAGATTTGAAAGAAACTCTGTATTAGTGACCTACAACTTACTTTGCATGTCGACGAAAGGCCAAAGGAAAGAAAATATTAATTTTCAAAAATGTCTGTACATGTGTAGGCAAGATGCAAAAAATAGAAGTGATCGATTTACTAGGTTAATCACATCAGGCCATTGATATTGAGGCATTTGACAGCGATAACATGTAAATTATGATATAAACAATATTATTGCTGAGTTTTTGCCAATTTCCACTACCAATTGACAATTTCTAGTTTATTGTAAAGAAGACGAGAAGACAAATGAAAGATATTTAAACCTTGAGTATGAGTAGCTTGTTTTTATAAATGCAGTTTGACTTCTGCTGAAATTGCATTGCTCTCTCAGTCTTACTTTAGTTCAAATGAATGTAACATTAATTCAATCACAATCATTAAACCAGGCTGCTATATTCTAGGAGCTTTCCCTCCAAACCACACATTATTATTAAACTCTACTTTTTACTATGATTATTCTTAAAAAGCTGGGCATCACTAGAATCTCATCATAATTTATTTGTTGGCATTGTAGCCACTGTGTAATGCCTTTAGAAAAAGCTCTGTCTTGTTGATGTGTTATTCCAAGTCCAACCTCTACCAAAGGGTAAACAACAAATTTCATTTCACAGAAAAACTGGTGGAGTGATCCAAATGTCCCTTTAAAATGCTTTGAGTACATTACAGGAACTATTTGCCAGTGCATTTTCTCATTCCCGGTGGAGCAGTGTTGTTAGCAGAGTGTTAAAGACTGTAAATAAGAGACTGGGTTTTGTATTCCTGTAATGAGATTAGATTTTACCCTAAGTGTTTACTATGCAACATGTCATCACCGTTAAGTTGTGGTAAAGGAGGGCTGTTTTGTGGTGGAACTGAGCCAAATCCCAAACCCCAAATTAAAAAATTCACAACAGCAGCAGGGGATCTGGATCACAAGAATCTGTACCATGCTGGTGCAGAAGAAAGCAGAAAAAATAATAAAGTCCTATAAGACATTTTAATGCTCACCTACTACACTTTGTATGTCATTTTATGATAATTTGTTCAGTGACTTTTTCAACTCTTTATTTTGTGTTGGTTCTAAGATTATCAGCCAAACAGTGATAGCTTTTAATTTTTAATTTTTATTTTTCATGTTTTTTGCTGCTTACTAAAAACAAACATGTCTTGTGCATTAGATTTTTAGTGTTGTAACCAGCCACAGCATAACACCTAACCAAAATCCTGTTTAGGTAGGGAACTGTTACAGTGTTTAGAATGTTTTCAGATGGTTTTTAACATATGCATGGTAAGAATTTCTCCTGTCTGTGTTGCAGGTGGGTAACCTGGGCCTGCTCTTCATGCTGCTGTTTTTCATCTACGCCGCCTTAGGAGTAGAGCTTTTTGGAGAACTTGGTAAGTGCACCAGTTATAATGTTGCAAAAGATAATGTCGCTAAATGTGAACTTCAAGTTAGATATTGTTAAAATGTTTATAAAGCCTCTGTTTTTTAACTGCAAATCTTTAAAGATAATCCATACATTGGTTTTATAATCTTTGGTGATTTACTAAATCAAGAGTTTTGTGAGAACTAAAGAGAACCAAAGCTGTTACTATATTAAGTAGCTCTGGCACCTATAACAGTAAAGATCAAGTAAAGACAAGATTGCACTCACTGACACTTTGATGAAACATTATTTATTTTCTCAAAACTATTTGGGCATTTAGAGTGAAAAAAATATTCATTAAAATGAGGATCTGTAAAGTCATTACTACATCTTTTTGCTGAGTTTTAAAAGGGCATTGTGTGCAGGAGAATTTAGAGTTAATTGAAGGGTTTTGAGTTTTGGACAGATTTTTCTTGAACAGTGAATAGGTTGCTCTTACATATCAAGGCGTAAGAGATATAGCTTTTTAGAAACTGTGAAAAATCGGCCATGAAACCTATGCACCATTATATATGTGCCAGTGAATATAAGATCTGCCATGAGTTGGATCAACCATCTCATCACATATACACACACATATAAATGTTGCAGTGATGAGATGAAAGGAATATTCCAACTACTTGAGGAGCATACTGTCTGCACATCATTACTACAGGTATCAGGTATATGTCAATATCTATTCCAGTACTTCAAACTGTGGCCTCTGGTTTTTGTGGACTCATTACAGTAAACTCATCTTATGCACATAAAAGCAAACTGACTTGTAATAACTTTAGTATGAAAAATCTCCTCATTTCCTCTCCATCCTTTATTCCTTTTCATCAGTTCTCTCTCCTGCAGCCAGACAGCCATTAGGGAATCAACCCACTATCCAGTATTCAGATACATAAGTACTGTCCTAAAATATCCACATTGAAGTCAGAAAATATATCTTCCAAACTGTCACATTTCCCTAGTGTGCAGCAGCTGCAGCCAGTGGCAACATTGCTTCCTACTGGAGCTTGGCAGGAGACAGGATTAGCGGCAAATGCAAGTGTGTCTCTTTCTTGAGGCCATTCCAGAGATTATCTTGGGATATAAGCTCAAAGACAAATAGAGTGTTTGGTCACATTGCTACTTATTTGATAACAGGCTGTGTCCACACTATGTCGCCTTGTTTGGACAGACATTCAGGCAGCTTAGCAACAGAAAGGGTACTTGCTTCTACAATTTTTTGGGAGTAATGACATGTTAGGAGTTGATTCACAAGTCTTTTCTTCTTTTGATTTCTTGCTCCCTTCCTGTTCCATTTTCTCTCTCTTTATTCTCGCACTTCTTCCTTTCTGTCATAACCTCTTCTCTTCCTCCATCAACCCACCTTACTCTTATCGTCAGTTTGCAATGCAGACTACCCATGTGAGGGTATGAGTCGTCACGCTACCTTTGAAAACTTTGGCATGGCCTTCCTTACCTTGTTTCAAGTCTCCACGGGCGACAACTGGAATGGCATCATGAAGGTACAAGTTTACACTCAGAAAACAGTGTACAATAGTAGTGATTTAAAACAAGGAACAGCAGAAACACGGAACTAGAGAAAACAGTGAAGGGATGACAGAGAGAGCTCCTTCTCCTCTAACTCTCATCCATCCTGTCTGTTCACTCTAGTGATGTTTACTGATGAAAAGGAAATGTGCTTGCTCAGCACCGGGGGCGTAGATTTCTTTTGCTGATGGGCAGGGAAGTGGCTGTGCCTCATTGCGCTCATACACAGAACACCAGTTTCCCCTAAACACACATCAACTACCACCAGCAGCTATGACTTCTCCTCGGCAAACCTAGGCTGCAAGGGGAACAGAGATTATGCTGGAGTGTGTCGGGCGTGGGCCATTAAACACAGACTGGACACAGGCAGCGTTGATGGAAGCGGGCCATGAAGCAAACCAGCGGGCCACAGATGCTACCTCTCAGAGTAAATCTCTGTCATTCTAGCTGTCAAATTACTATTTGGGCAATGAAAGAGGTAGACCTGCTTTGGTTTTGTAAATAACAGATGAGGCAGAGTGGTAATTAGTCATGTAGGGATACAAGGGAAAAGCAGATATAACCAGGGAGAAAAAGGCAGGTTAGAGGGCATTGGGAAGAAAAGGAGGCATCAGCAAACTGTAATAAGAGGGAGGAGATGAGAAGATGGGAAAGAGGTTAAAATAACTGACCAGTTATTATGCTTTTTCCCCTGAAGTGGGAACATTACTACAAAAATAAAAGAGAGTGAGGGCAAATAGAAGGTTTGAAAAAAAGAAAGATCAAAAATATGTAAAGAAAAATGATAGAAAGGGAGTGAAGACAGAAAAGGGAGATGTTGTGTGAAGGAGCACAGTGTGTAAATGTCACGCCCAATTACATAGAAAAGACCAGCTTCAGCTCAGAGTGCTAAAATTGTTATGTGTGGTCACAGCCTGGGTGAGAGATGTGTACTTCCTCCAGAAAACACTTGTCACTTTGCTTCTGCTCTGACTGAACTCCTCTGTGCACATGTTAACCAGGGTGGAAAACTACTAAAATAATGCTACAGACAAAAAAAAAAAAGTCCCTTGTTGTTTTGTGTTGAAGCAAAACAGTTACTTGTATGATAATGAAGTAGTCATGAATACAAAGGGCCTTGTTAACATAAGTGAGATGCTTTCTATAATTACCTAATATACTTAAAATTGATTTTTCTCTTGTTCTTGGAGCAAGAGAACATGTGTCATGTGTCATGTGTCATTTCTTACAGTAAAATCCAATCCAAAAATAATGGTCTCATAAATTGCCAAATAATATGTCAACAACTCTCTGACTCAGACTCACCTCTCTTAAAAAAATGAATGTAACAAGCTTCAAAAACACAGTTTTTGTTGCAAGGTTACTAAATTAAATTTCATATACAATGTTAATGTGATGATCCTGCAGTTGGTTCTGCATCTTCACCTTATCCTGACTTTCTTTTCTCATCGTTTGCCTTAATGACAACAGGACACATTGCGGGAGTGCCCACCAGACCATAACACCGAAGTGGACTACGCCTGCAATCCTAGCCTTCAGTTTATCTCGCCCATGTACTTTGTCTCCTTCGTGCTCACCGCCCAGTTCGTGCTCATCAATGTGGTGGTGGCCGTGCTGATGAAGCACCTGGACGACTCCAACAAGGAGGCCCAAGAGGAGGCGGAGATGGATGCAGAAATTGAGCTGGAGCTGGCCCAGGGCACCCTCTGTTGCATGGGCGCCCCCAGCTGTGGGGGTGCAAGGATGGACAAAGGACTAGTCACTGCTGGATCAGGGCATGGAGGCGCAGCAGGAGGAAAGGAAAGAGGAGGTACCAAAGGAGAGAGGGGAGAAGGAGTGAGGAAGATGCGACATGGAGCAGTCACTACGCACCCAGGCGGGTACAACTCCCAGGACTCCAGCCAGACCCTCTACTCACCAGCACAAGTGAGTTTGTGTGTATTTCTGGTCGTGTGTGTGTATGTGTGAATGAGCATGTATTCTTACATTTGTTTCCTGATAGTGTGAAAGGCCTGTTTTGTATGCGTGGTGTTTGCGTGTGAGTGTGTTAGGGTTGTTTGAGTCTGTCTGTCTCAATCGGATCTACAGGATCGGGATCGAACATATCAAGACTTCTATTACATTTCAATTTCATCTGTATGGATCCATTTCTGATCCCTTTTTTTAATCATATCTTCGCAGTGGTCCTGTAAAACAGTTGAACCATTGCATAATGTAACACATTGTAAGAAAAGTGTAGAGTGACATCAGCAGTATCCAGCAGTTTCAGATAAAATGAGTCTGCAGCAGTAAGGTATTCAAATGCTTGGGCTAAAAATGTATGTTTTTAAAATTTTTATTTTTTTACTTTGCAGTTGTTGCTCAATCATCAAAGTATATGGTGCCTCTATTTTGTCTGCAGTGGGGAATAAACAAAAATGTTTCTATAGTGTCCACTTTTCTCTCCAAGAACATAACGCAAAACACTACTGGAGAATATAAAACACTTTTTAGTAAGTATTTATGGTGAATAAGACCTAGTCAGTATATTTCTTAATGCAAAATAATTCAGCTTTCAAACATAAAACCATATATAAACCCTGTATTAATCACTGTATAAAACTCTAATGTTGGCCTAGAATGCTTTTGCAGCTGTGTTATGTAGGAAATATGAATTTTGTATCAGAGTCACAGCAGAAACTGGATAATTAACAATATGGATCCGTAACTGGGGAATAAGATGTAATTGAGACAACCTTATTTTTCAAGAATTATTTTCTTTTTCTGTGGCTGCTTTGCTTCACTTTACACAGTATTAACTTATTAGTTAGTGCAGAGAAAATTACACATGCAATTTAAAAGCTGAAGGCATACAAAAGAGGTAAACAATATGGCAGTAATTTCTGTATAATGGCAGAATGGCACTGACACAGGGGAATTACAGAATCAATTCTTTATTTCTTTTTGTATAATCTGACTAACAGTGACATAGCATGATTACATGTAGTAGTTTTTGCAACATTTGTTTGTAGTTTTGTTGTGTGTCTTTTACAGATTTTGTGAGAAGAGAGGGAGGGCAAGGAAGTTTAAACAAGCACACAAAGAGAGGAGAAAAAGAAAAAGGCAGATGTAAGGAAAGAAATAGACGCTGAGCTTTGCTTTAATGACAACATTGCACAAGTGCAGTTGTGTTACGATTGAAAGTGAATATAAAAACAATGCGCTGAAATTAAATGTGTTCTCCAAAATTAAACCAACCTACTAAAGTGATTCTAGACAGTTGAATTTCAAGTCCAAGTTCAAGTTCAAGTTTTCGTTTTAGCTTTTTAAAGTGTTTTTATTTTTATTTATTTTTTTATGTCCTCTGTCACTAACTTCATAACATTCCATGTTATCAGCATAGAGAGAGGATCATTTTCAATTGCATCCTTAATTATGGTTTCTTTTTTTTTTTTCTTTTCATCTTAGCTTCATTAATGCATCAGTACTCACTTGAGACGTCATGAGTTTCCAGACCTCCATGCACTGGTTACAGTTTTGAAATGATCATGTCACTTATTACATCTGTATGTAAGTCAGACGACTCGCAGTAAGACAGCAAAATACTGCCTTCTTTGATGAAGTCATACTGATGTCTAAGATATTCACGTGAAAAATACACCTAAAGGTGACTCATCGACTGCAGTGAAGTGTCTACCTTTGTAAAGCTAAAGTGGGCTGCATGGAGCCATTTTTAGCAGAGTGTTGGCTGACAAAGGAAGTTAATGCAGACCAGGGCAGCTTCCTCCCCCTCTATCTCCATCCTGATCTCCCCCTTGCTCATTGTATGTCTCTTAAGTGATGTAATAAGGGATCTATGCAGAACAATGCAATTTATTCAATGAACAGGGCCTGGGGAGTGTGTGTGTGTGTGTGTGTGTGTGTGCGTGTGTGAAAATTTAAAAGGCTCATAGGCTCATATGAGTAAATGTACAAACCAAATATTGTGACATTTAGTGCTTTGGTGCTTCAAGATTTTGTAAATCTCCACATACTGTAATAATTTCAACAGTAACTTCTCCTGTGAAACAAATAATTGTCCTCAGCACAGTATATTTCATAACATTGATGTGGGTTTCATATTGTAAAATTAATCATCCATAGAATGGTTGTTTGTATACTCAGAGAGTGTTGGTAGATCATATGAGATTTGATGATATCCATAGACAAAAACAAATTGCAGTTACATTCAAAAATTTGGGCTCTATGGTGAAACACTAGCAATATATTTCATAGGGACCAGTGGGGACACTGTAGGACGGTGATACACACAGAAGGAGAGGAAGTAAAGCACCAAGAGGAGAGATAATAGCTGAGCTAGTGACAGTCAGATAGACGCAGTAATTAATTTCAGCTCTCTCCCTCTCTCTCTAAACTTCCATTCCCCGTAGACGGGCCCTATTGTTGTACACTAATACGGTTATTAATGGAGGCGAGCACATAGGCCACCACAGTCAATCAAACATTATTTTTATATCAAGCTCTCCACCTACACAGAATGCACTATCTTGGGACTGTCTTTGAGAGAGAGAGAAAAAAAAGAAGTGTGTGTTTTTATATATGCATGTAAAGAAAAAATGCTGGATATGGCAGAGTAACCCTTGTAGCCAGTTTGTGTTTGTGCCAAAATGTAGCACTGCAACAGTGTTTCATAAGCCTGCATGATTCAGGTATGTTTAGTATATTGCTAGGAGTACAGTAACTGTCTCTTGAATTTTTAGCCCCCTCATTTTCAAAACATGATCCGTGAGTGACTGTAATATAACGGTATGAGTCAGAAATGTGTGTTTGCATAACAGATCTAAGTATAGTCCCATAAGCGGTGTTGTAGAAATATGTTGAAAATAGGCTTGTGTGGGGATTGAAGAGGAGTGACCTTGTTTCGCAGTATCTTTTGGGATATATCCACTGATGTAATACAGTTATTTTGGCTGTTATGAATGTGCTACGGGCACAGCGCATCCAATCATTGTGAAATACACTGCCCTGCCAAGAAACACAAGAATCATTTTAAAGTAGTTTTCCTTTTTTCTGCCAGACAGTTTTTTTGAGAAAACCTATCTGGCAGATGAGTTTCAAGCAAGAAGGGATCATTTAAGTCAAAGATAAAGCCCTGACTGATTCAGTCTAAATTGCTTTAAACCTAATAATACCCAGAGCACAAAGCAAATGCTTAAATCTTAAATTGTTTCAACAAGGTATTGAACAGCCTAATTGAGGTGATATATCAAATGTAATTGCACCGCTCTCAGTGCTCAAGGCTTTGATAGTAAAATTATGTGTTACTTGGCTAATGAGGGTTTGGAGTCATATTATTGAAGAGCTTTTTCCAAAAGAGAACAGTGTTTAGTCCTAAAGGCAGACAAATGATGAGAGGGGGATTTGTTCTGGTTTATTTGTACATTAAATATGACACAAAGTGTTTGAGATGCTTTTTTTTAACTTTGTGGAAGAAGATTTAGAAATTACGTCTTTGGTAGTGTGAAATTTACATGTTTGTCAATAAATATGCACATATGTGAGTGGTGTGTGAGTACATCAAAAAATATAAAAACATACCTGCGTGTGCACACTGGCATTTCTATAACCTTTATGATGGTGTATGCATTTCCCTGCGTGTTTTTGTCCTCGCATGTCCGCATGTGCACATGTTTGCGCCTGCGTGCAATACTGGTCTGCCGGCCTGCGTCCCGTGTGTATGTGTCTGCGTGTATGTATGTGTGTACGTTTCCAGGAGAGCCAGTGGTTGGACAGCGTGTCTCTCCTAATCAAGGACACATTGGAGGGGGAGATGCTGATGATCGACAACCTCTCCGGTTCTGTCTTCCACCACTACTCCTCTCCTCCACCCGTCTGCAAAGACTGCAAGGGCCACCCACAAGAGGTACCACCCTGAGCACACATGGATCAGTATATACATACAATACACACATGCATAAGGAATCAAGAAAAATGTATTGCCATGTTAGTGCAAAAATGAAATTCTGGCTCAGCTCATTTCTGCTGCTGCATAAGAGGAGTATGTACAATGTACAATGAGGGCATAACCCTAGATGTCAAGTTCATCCTCTTAGTTTAAATTAACAAGAGAAACAGAACCACAAGCATCGATATTTTGAAACATTTGGCTGACACAACAATCCACAGCACCTCACAGTACCGTAGATATATGCATACATTATTAACGTGAGCACTGGCCGTGACGGGCACTAACCACGGAGCTTTACAGACCAGCCTGGAGGTCCATATTTATCAAACATATCAGAGCATTACCAACTTAGACTAGGAAATCTGTTCTTTTAAATCTAGTGGCCAATTTATCCACAGTGTCGCTGCAGTTTGGCACTTCCATGACCCCTTTAACAATGTTTTTTTTTACAAATGAGCTAAACAACAAATCTAGTGACAGCCCTTAAAGAGACATTTACAGCAAATCTGCAGTCCTCATTGCTTGTCAGGGCTCTAGACTGGTGTCATTTAGTCACATTTTGTGGCCATAGAAACAGTACTACAAAATTTTATAACTAGGAGCACCAATGCAGCTTGTAGTGATGTACAGGTCGACTTTAAACTTCTGAGCAGCCTTCTGAGTTGTTAGTTCTCTAGTACTTACAAAACATTGTGTGCCGTGCAGTGGTCCTTTAGTCCCTTTTTCTCTTTCACAGTTACTCTGTGACATTCACCCTCAAACGCAGACACACACAGCAGCACTCAGTTAATGGGCCATATGCAAAAACCTCTGTGATTTACAGCTAAAAATGTGTGTGTAAAAAATCAGAAACATGCACGGCATTCTTTTTGTCAGATTTGTAAAGCTGTGCATGCACATGCTTGTGTTTTATAAATCTCAGTCATTGTGGAGCTTGGTGCACATACACAAGCCTCATTTCCACTCCTACAAGTAGTCATAAATAAAGGTAGAAACACCATTAAACATTAATTTGCATATCGATACTTATGCCCACTCCACCACTCATTAGACCTCTCCATGAGATATACAGCAAAGAGAGTTCAATTTCATCGACTGTGTTGCATCTGCAAAGTTCTCCAACAGAGCAGATGTCAATATGAACGGCTGTAGCTATTTGTAACACCATACCCCTAATTCACCACATTTCTGCAAACCATCACAGTAAAATTTCAATCATCATTTTGGTTAAATGTCAGAGGGACAATCAATGATGCATTAATAGCGCTCAAGTTGACACTGACTTTACAAAGTGCTTCACAAATCAAGAAAAAAATTAATATTACCAGGGAGATGATGACTTAAATGTACGTTACAGAAAATTTATTGATCAAACATAACTCCACATTAATTTCACCAAGATGCCTTTGATTTTCATTTTACTGAATGCTGTGTAGCCTGCAGAATAATGATACAGTCAATAAAACTAACATTCAAAACAGTGTCACCCATCTCTTAACTCTTACGCTCCTTCTCATGTCAACTGCAGCTATGACAGCTTAGACAATATGTACACCTGCATACAGTCTGCATGATGTGCACACATTCTCATTGAACACTCTCCATTTATAAATACTAGCTTACAAGGGGAAGGACACACGATTTTTTATACACCTGGCCTGTGGTCTTTGTCCCTCTGTAAACTGGTTGAGTTTAGGGTTACGGTAATGGTTTGGGTTAGGATTAACAATTGAATGGAAGTCAATGTAAGGGCCCCACAAAGACAGCTGTGTGTGTGTGTGTGTGTGTGTGTGTGTGTGTGTGTGTGTGTGTGTGTGATTACCAAAGCATTTATCAGTTAAAAGGCTAAGATGAAAAAAAATATCGATGTGTTGCGCGGCAGGTTGTTGAAGTGGTGCTCCTAAACTTTGTTCTTGTGTTCCTAAAATTTCTGCAGTGCTTTGGCTTGACAGCTGTATTAAGTAAGAAAGAGCAGCACTTCAGTCAGCCACACAGCAGCCAAATTCAAATATAAACAGATTGCGGGGTGTCCAAAGTGAATTTGAAAAACACCATGTTTTAGTTTCTGTCGTCATTCAGGGCATTAAATGTAAGTGGTTGCACTCATACTTGAGCAAAACCAGGCTTTCAGAGTCTTATTTTATTATTGTGTTTAATGATGTGGGAGGAACAGGTTAGTTTGGAAGCTTTGCAATAAATTAATGGAACTATAGATGTAAGGGACTCAAATCATTGTTGTTACACCTGCAGCTTCTTCTTGACAAATAAATTTACAAATCTTCTGTAGGTGTATATCTACAGTTGAAAGAAATAGGAATCATTGTTTGAATTGTGGGCCACTTGAAAGACTGATTTCTTGCTCTAATATGTTTGGTAAATATGGCCCCAGGTGTTTGGATGAAAATAAACTTGAGTGACATTTTAAAAACAAGTCACTCTGGATGAAAACTTGTAGGTAGAAATAGAAGACAATCCTTAGCGTAAGTATATGCATGTGCAAAAATATACAGGTAGCAGTGTATAGTGCACCACATACTGTACACTACACACACATACACACCAGGGGTTTCATCGACTAGTGATTGGTGTGAGCAGTGTGTAGTGTTGTTCGTCTGAGTAAAAAAAAAATTGGTAAACTAAAGAATGTCTTTATAAAGCCACTGAACAGTAAAACTCAGCAGTCCTGAAACCCTGAATACACACACACACACGCAACCGCACACATTAACATTTACAAAACAAACATTCATGCCCACAGGTGTATACACACATGTGATCACAAATGTGATGTTTTGGATCTCATTGCATGTATGCAGATTTGCAGCAGGACACACAGAAATATGTATTTGCATGTACTTCCATGGACACACTCAAGCACACACACATACACACACACACACACACACACACACTGGGCTTCATTAATCACGCAAAGCAGTTTGAATAGGAAGTGTTGCAAAGAAATTTATGCTTTATAAAACCTGTCAAAGACTGTAGCTTCAGCCCTTAATTAAACGCAAGATAATATCAACTTTCCATATGTGCAGAAATATAAATTAATGATGCCCACTGCATGCATACACACAAGCAACCACTTCTGATATGCATGTGCATGCACCCACACACTCACACTCCTTGTGCTTGCATTTTGGGGTATTTTGTGTACAGGAGATCCTGCAAAAATATGCCTCCACAAACATAATGTCATATGCCAGTGTTGTCCATCACAGTGGCAAAGTGCAGCGGGTCATCTCAGAAAAGCAATAACTGGTCTCTACACCTTCCCACCTGTCAGTCCTGCTTTCTGCCTGTCTGCAGATGCTGTCAAACCATCAATCTTTTCTCCCTCTTTTACATGCTTCCGCTTTCCATCTGTCCCCCCACATCTCTGGCTTATCCTTTGCTGTATCTGTCTCTGATTTACTATATCCAATCATGTCCTGTTCTCCTCTCCATCTCCCATGTTCTTATCTTATTTAATGTTTGTTTATTTGTAAGGGGTGTGACAGATGAGTCTTTCCCTGCTCAGAGTTGTTATTGTGTTTAAGGGAACAGGAAGGCACAGCGGGATTCCTGGGTCAGGACTCCTTGAGATCAGTTGCAGCTAGAGACTGACTACAGTCGAGTCAGCAGAGAACAGTTCAGCGAAGCAGTGGACTTTGCCATTTATTGAGTCGCTTGCACAAAGAGGCAGCTCTCAAGATAGATAGATAGATAGATACCTTTTATTGTCATTCAGACATTACATCAGAGATGCATTGCAGAACGAAATTTCGATGCACCAAGTTCATGACAAAAAAGTAAACATCTCAAGATAAATACAGTTTAAAACAAATAGCACTGTGAAATAATAAATAAGTATAAAATAAGTAATATTTAAAATATTAAAATATTGCAGTTATGTAATTAACTAATAAAATCAATATTGCACTGTGTGGCTGAGATTTGCTCAGCATATTTCACTGAGTGCACTAGATGTGCACTAGGAGTTCAACAGTCTGATGGCGGTCGGGTAAAAAATGTCATGGAACCTTGAGGTTTTGCATTTCAAACGCACATGAGAGTTTCATTACATGTTGATCAAAGTTTTTGAAGCTATTTAAAAAGTTTAGCTGTGAAAGCCACCTGAACCTAAACCACAGCAAAGCTACAATTAGAGATATTGCTTTTTTTCCCAGGAAATAGTACAGGTCAAAGTTTCTGACATTTCCTGACATTTCTGGGACAGTATAAGAAGTGAGACTGATCTATGGCAGTCAGCAGGTTCTATGGTCAAACATGTCATTTGTTAAGCAAAAGACGATACCGAACAGTATTAATGGACTCTAGTGCATATTTATACATTGGAATTTTTCTGCAAATAAGTAATGTCAAGAGGTCTTAAGGGCTTTTCACACCGCCGCAACTATCCTGAAAACCGCCTCACTGCTGGAGATTTCATCTGGGAAGCCAGGTGTTTTTGAAAGTGGCTGCTGCTGCCACGGTGCGGCAATGACAGGGAGGAGCTTCATACATGTACCTGTATCTGCCGCCAGGTGGCTGCTGCAAAAAGTTCAACATGTTGAACTCCAGGCAGCAGAGCAAAATCTGTGCATGTTCACGTGGGCCACTTGAACTTCATGGTCCTACCGCTGGGGTTGAAACTGCCTCCCCTCTGCCGCCCTTTCCTCGTTGAAATGACAAGAAGCAGCGAGTTGCTGCACGGCAATGTGATAAGCCCATTAGAGGAGAAATACTTTAATAATTAGGCAAAAAATATTGCATTATTGCAAGTATGACGCAGATATAGAAGTTTATAGCAAATCAATTAGAGCCCATTTGTAAAGGATTTGAACATCCATGTACTAGGGTACTTGATCTTTATGTTTAGCATAAATGGTATTGCATACACTTTCCAGGTCCTGATGGGCATGAGTCATACAACGTGGCCAAGAGATATTAGTCATTCTTATTTTCTTGCTCAGTCACACAGTCTTCTTTTCTCTTTGCCTCCGGCAGCATTAAATAAAATGATGCCTTCCCTCACCACTCCTTTTTTGTTTGTTTGGTTTTTTTTGTATTAGGCTAATTTACTTATTTGGGAGGGACAGAGCACATTAATGAACACGGGTATAAAATACAAATGTAAATATGCTGTATTTAGCAAAACTGCTCATTTTTTATCTGTAATCCCCTGGCAGCCTGTAGTTAATACTTTCAATTGGTACTTGCCCAAGTCCTCTTTCTTGCAACCTTTAATATTTGCAGCTACCTTGGAAGCAACTGTGTATCCACTCTTCCTGTAACCTTTGCACCCTTTTTCATTGTCCTTGGAGGCACAGCCAAGAATACAGGAGGAGAAAGGCCGTAGTTTCCATTTCACAAAAACCGATAAATGTATGAACTGATGGCTCGCACGGACCTTTTTGAAACTATTTACCGCCCCACTCCCAGACATGGAGCAAGTCAACAGATATGGTACTGGTACTGCACATGGCAGTATTAGTGAGGGCCAGAAAACCTACAAAGTGGTCTTCTAAAATAATGAGTTGCATTGCTGTGCTCCAGCCCAACCTTATCCCACCTCCCACCCTCCAACCCAGCCCCTCCCTCTCTCTCTCTTTCTATAAACCTTTTTGTCTTTCTCACCTACAGGCATGTGTTAATGTATCAGTAACAGGCCTCACCCCATTGGATTCCACTTGGCCCTTTAAAGTACCCTTTTAATGCTTCTCTCGAGCTATTTATTGCTCTGTCTCTTTGAAGAAGCACAGCTTGTGCGCATCATAGCTTACCCGAAACCCTAAATTCCACTCCAGCTCACTGTTTGCAGTATGTTTTGAAATTGTGCAAAAAAAAAAAAAAAGTGTGCTGCAGGGGGGATGAATACAGAAGAATGTCAGCTGAGAAGTTTAGCTCACAGAAGGCTCATGCAGCAATAATTTTAAACCAATTCAATAGCCAAATGGGCTGAGTTACTTGTGGTCCTGATGAAAGAAACTTAGCTGGAGCAAATATTGGAACAAATGACAGAGAGAATGTAATAACAGTTTAATTAATTGTTGTCACTTTCCAGTTATTCTTTCAGGGTTCTTACTGGTCCTTTGTGAATTTGAGGAAAGAAAAATCAAGGCCTTGAAATGCGTTACAGATGGGCATAACTAAGGGTCACTGAAAGTGCTTGAATTTATAAATTTCGTGCAAGAAATGAAATTAAAATGCTTTTAATTATTTTTTTTTCTTAAATTTGGCTACATTCCGCTGTCTGCATGAGTCTCCAGCAGTTGCATCATTGTTTTATGCGCATATTGTTTTGCTGTGCTGTGTTAGGGAAGGCAAGAGACCGCATAGTCTGCCCACTTAGTCACTGTAACACAGCACAATTGAGAAGTGTTCACACATTAAAGCCTCTCTCTCTTTTTAATTGTTGTCTGTGAGCTTCTGTAAAGCCTGCTAGTTCTCATTATAAAAATTCTTAGTGTTGCAGCAGTGATTAACTTGTAGGGGCAGAATTATGAGGTCCTGGTGCCACTACAACACCACTCCTGGTGGAAAAAAGCATCTCTTCACTCTCGCTTACATATACATGCAGATACTGCAGGGGTACACACACTGCTTGGATATCTGCCTCTCACCTCTCATTCAGCCTCTCTTTACATATTTTTATGGCACTTGGAATTATTTGTTTAATCGATGATGACAAAGTAATGTTATTACTTCTTGAAATCTCTCATCCTGCTCTCTTTACAGACAGGTGCCACGGCATTTTGGACTTTGCACTTTGAATTGTCAACATCTGGTGAAGCCATTCGAAACTTGGCAGAGGTTTTACTTATCTTGTCTGTGCACCTCATATTTGCCTATGAGAGAAACTATCTAAAAAAGGAATCATGAGAGACATGTTCAAAAATTGTCGCTGACGGTTTAGAAATGTAATTTCACAGAGATGTAAGATACTAAAGTCATGATTGTTGTGAACCCGACTGAGGACTGATGAGACCATGCTTTGTTTATTCATGCCAGGAAGTCTGACATTTACTGTTCCTGTAACTGTTCTGTATCCCTTCCTGTTTTTAGACATGAATAACAGACGTACATTTTTGTAGCAGATCAGGATGGCAGAGATTGAGCAGGCATCATTGAAGTCAGAGCAACTGTCAGACAAGTCCTCATCCCCTGCCCTGCCAGATGACCTCAGCCTGGACGAACATACTGCCTACCAGCTGCTGGTGCGAGAAAGCAAGGTGGGTATGTGCACAGTAAGGTAAGAAAGGGTGATTAAGATCTAAACTTGAAAGGAAAAAATACATCTATTTAAAAAACCATCAACATTATGTAAGATATACATATGCCCTATCCTTAAGAGGACAATGTAAAAATAAAAACTATAGGCCTAATTTATTTTCTAATATTGACAGCAATAACAGTGAAGCAGATGTTGGCATTGAAATTTTTGCGATCAGGAATTTGCAGGATAGATTTGAGTTATTTTTTACATGGTTACAATTTTACATGGCTACGTATTTGAATTGCAGTATGTATGCTCCAATGTACAATGATAATGGACGTTATTATTAGATTATACTGGTAAAGAGAGTTAGATCTGTGCTTTGATCAATGGTATAACTCCAGTACACACAAATGTTCTTATATTGTTTTTACCCAGAATTTGATCTTAAAAATAATTTAAAATTGATTAAAAAAATATATTATTGTTAAATAATAACAATAACTTAAAAAATAGCTTATTTTGCTGAAAAATTTTGAAGCTAAGTAAAAACAAAATCTATTGAAACAATATTGTGTGTGTGACAGAAACAGGGATGGACTACCTGCTTTATTTAGAGTTCCTATAGATCCTTAAATTCTTTAAAGGTTTGTGAATTTGAGAGAAAAATCAAGGCATTGACTATTTTTGAGAATACACATGAAAAGACATGGCACTGAAAGATTTTCAGTTCATGTATTTTGTACAAGAATAGAATTAATTGGAAATTTTGTAATTTTTTTGACTTTATAGATAGATAGATATGTGTACAACTGAATGTGTTGCATAGTTGCATTGACTGTGGTTAACTTCTAGTACACCCAATATGTTGTACTTGACATGCACAGGATATCAGCATCTTATCCTTCTCCCCCAAGAGGGTAAGCACAAACAAAGGCAGAGGCTTACTGATGATTTTTCTTATATTATTTCCAGAAAGAGCAGAACAAATAACCAATATACAAATTTTTCATGGTTTTGCTATAGGCTCTCTTGTGAGTTACAGATATAAACCTCAGGCTCCAAAAGCCCCTTAATCTCTTTCTCTCTGTGTATCAGTGGTAACTATCTTGTCTTTGAGGAATT
This sequence comes from Naso annulatus, assembly GCA_029783625.1. NCBI lineage: Eukaryota > Metazoa > Chordata > Actinopteri > Acanthuriformes > Acanthuridae > Naso > Naso annulatus. The sequence goes on along the minus strand of JAPZDX010000009.1, from coordinate 14,427,623 downwards.
CACAGTCTACATCCACTACAGACTATCTCATGAATAAAACTATGTTTCCCCGAGTTGCTTTGCCTCACTCTCTTGCACCCACTCTCCTCTTTTCAGCTTTATTTATTTATTTATTTTCATGTTTCTCCTTTCTCAATGTTAGTCTTCTAGTACTTCCACACCTTTTTTGCACACCCCTCTAGCCCATCTATCGCCATTCTTTATCATCCCACCTTCCTAGATATCCTCTCTGTAATGGGGTAATGCTCCTTGGTTCTGGATAGCTAGATAAGCCTGCAACCACCAAGCATGGCTGTTAACCAATGCTCATTAGAGAAGGGAAAAAATAGAGGAGAAAAGAATGATAGAAGGAAGGACAGAAGGTGAGAAAAGATCTAAAGCTAGGGATTATATTTGTCAAGCATTGCTTGGTTATTAAAAAAAAACAAAACAAAAAACTGGTGTGTTTGTGCATGTGTGACGTATATTACTGATGTTAAGGTGATATTAATAGTCTACACAGTTGCGTTGTGGGGACTCACCTTTACTTTCTTATGGAGATAAAATGCAAGACTCTATATTGTAAGCCATCTTAAAATTGAGTGTTAAGGTCAGGGTCAGGGTGAAGATTAGACATGTAGTGGTTGTGGTTATGGTCAAGGTAAGTCTCTAGGAAATAAATATGAGTACAAGAATGTCCAAAAAAGCGACAATTTGTGCGAGTGCTTGTGTGTGTGTGTGTGTGTGTGTCAACACACAGAAATGATTCTGCAGTCCCTGCATGATGGTAATTAAAATGTACGAGGTAAGAGTTTATTAATCTGAACTCCTGCCTTAATCTGCCTCCCGCTTCCTGCTTCCAGCTGTTGCAGCCCTCACACTCTCACACATTTATAACCAAACACTTGTTACAGTATATAACATTAACATGACATTAACAAGCTCTTTTGGTTCATAAATAGTTCTTACCCCTTCACTAGCTCTTAAATGAAAAGCCTGAGGGATGTTATGTATCAAAGGCCTTGTTCGATAATGGTGCCAAAGGGACAACTTTTTTTCTGGACTACTTTTTCCATTACGTCCAGGAATTGTCACTTTGTAATGAAATACAGCAAATGCAAATTCTAAACTTATATTGTCCCTCTGCCAGAGAAATATGAGAGTATAGCTAAATTTAAGCTGTGTAAGCTTATAAGCTTTTCATTTTGTAATTATTAACATTTCTATTTTCAACATACAAATTATCTATTTTTTTAAATAAATCCTATCCTTATATGTCAAACCAATTTTCTTTTTTAAATTAGGTCTGAGGAAAATCCAAACACGTACCTGATTTATCTATCCTGAAGATTCATTATAAAAGACTTTCTCCTCAATGTCAGATAATCTCTTCTCTTCCAGGGAAGGTGCAGCAGTGACTCCCGCAGCTCTGAAGAGGCTGGACTTGGAGGGAGTCATGCAGGAGGCCACCAGACTCAGACTGTGGTGCAGAGCCAGGTGCAGGGGTTGGGCCAGCCCTGCCGGGCCCTCAGCACTGGCACTGAGATAGAGACTGCACTACAGGAGATGGCGATGCAAATACACCAACCGCATATGTGCACACCTCACTGTAGCCCTGGTAAGTAAAACCAGAGAAAATGTATTTACTGTACTACCAGTATTATTAATGATTAATATGTTAAATCTGTATTTGTACCCACAAACAAATGTAATTTTGATGTAGCTATTTTTTTCACATTTTGTGGCTTACATTATAGACCAAAGAAAATGGTCGGTACAACTGACAATAGCACATATAATCTGATTGACACAATTCAACAATATTAAACAAAACATACATCAAATTCTATTCCTGAAAAAAGGATGTAGAGGGGAGGTCCCACAAACGTTCCTCTCAACACTGAGGAAGAGGGCGTTTAAGAGGCACTTGATCCTCAACAATCAATTGCTAAAAATTATTTGTGTCACATCTGTGTAGTTGTGCAGCTGGAGCAAGGTATTACAATATATTTTTTAATGCCTTTTAAAGACTGCACAGCAAAAACAGCCATACCAGTGGGAACAGTTTGATGTGTCTGGTTCTCTATACATCACTGAAATGAAAACCCTATTATGTAGCAAGAACAGAAAGTGGAAACAGTACATTGTATTTTCTCTCAAGGTGGCGTTTCCAGCAGCTGCAACAAAGGAAGAAACAAAGAAGGAGACGGAGGAGCCAGTGGCACTTCTCTCTTCCATCTGCCTGCGGAGTTCTTCCACCCTGCAGGAGCAGCCATCCCAGCACCTCCCCGCAGTAGGAGCCTACGGTTGTCAAGGGGTATTAGGCTGACCTCCCCAGCCTCCTGGGCTTCGCTACGCTCCCCAGGAGCCCATAGCAAGATGCTCTGTACACAGGTACAAGGGGGGAAAGGAGAGGGGTAAAAATCAGTCAAAGAGGTGAGATAACACTGAAAGTGGACAGTGACGGTTGTTGGGTTTTCTTGAGGTAGAGGCTTGAGCAAGTCTTCAGATTGAAATAAACAGTGAAGCAAAAAAAAAAAAAAGTTTGTACTTATCTGGATGAGCATATTGTATCGAGTTCAGTCACTGACCACAGATGATCATATCTAAAATTATTATGATAAAAACTGGTTTGTAATCAGCGTGTAAGATGTGATGAAATTGTCTGTGTGGTCAAAATAAGAGATATTGTATAGTATCACATTTTACATTCTTAATAAAGCAAAGAGTTGGATTAATGTGCACCACTTTCTTTCTCCACCCCTGTCTCCATTTCTTCTGTCATCAGTACCCATCCCACAGTGATTCATCCCTTGCGACAGGCAGCTCTGAGGGCAGCCTTCAGACCACCCTGGAAGAAGGACTGAGCTTCAGTGTCTCTCCACCACAGAACTTGGAATTGCCTTTGCCGACAGCTCCGTTACCACTCGTGTGCCCACTCCAGTTGCCTGAAGAAAGCACGGCCATTTCATCCCCAGTCCAGACCTTGAGACCAAGGCCAAGTCCCTCATCAGCCCTCACCCTTCAGGCCACCAGGGGCCATCAACGGAGCCAGAGCAGTGGCAGAGGGAGCGCCAGCCCAGGCTACACCCGTGACGACTCAATTGACCCTTCAGATGAGGACCTGGGCATAGGCATTGGATCGTCAATTGGTGGTTGTGGCTCCAGCCAAGCGGGCAACAGTGAACACTTGTCAGAGACACTGAGCAGCTTGTCGCTGACATCACTGCTGTCACCCAGCTCCCTTGTGTACCCGGGAGGAGCAGTGAAGAAGTGCAACAGCACAGGGAGCCTGGACCAAGGGGGAATGCTGCTGTCGTCCCGGGGTAGGGAGGGCCGCAGGGAGATTCTGGGCCTGGAACTTATGGACCCCCAAGGCTTCTTGGCCAACCCCTGGACAGGGGTTTTAGTTGATACAAGAAGAGGGGAGGGACAAAGGGAAATGGGAGATGGTGAGCAGGGTTTTAAAGGGAAGAGCTCAAGCCAGACAACAGTGGGTCCTTGTCGCAAAAACAGATGAAACCTACTGTTACCTCTTTCTTTGTCTCTCCATTCCTTGGATCGAAACCCATTGCTGTCCCTCTCACTTTCTCTTCTTGCATGAGTGAGAGAGAGGTGTGAAGACACATGATGACCCATATTCCAAAACCAAACCCTCATCTTGCTCCCTCAACACATTTCTATACATTTGTGACAAGCCCATGTCCTATTTTGTTACCAAGGGGAGTGGTCTTGGTTGTAGCTGTGAGGAATTGGCCTGCAGAGGTAAGGACCAAGGGCTGAAGATGGATCCTCAAACCCTCTTTGAAGGCTGTGCCTGTAGAGGAGGCCGTGAAAGGTTCTGCTCACACTGGAAGACCGGGAGGCCCATTCATATCAGGGAGTCAATTGGAGCAGAGACAATAAAGCTTAAACTCAAAAAGAGTCTTGCTGTTGCTCTACTGTAGTTTCCTTTTCTCTGTGTCAGCTCGGATTCACTGAGGTTGAAAACGCAAAAATAGAAGAACCCAAACTGAAATAGCTCTTGATGCTAACAGAGACTGTTTTGATTCGCTTATGTCTCAGAGGCAGTGCAGCAAGAAAGAAGGAGGAGGCTCAGAGATGGCGGAATATATCAAGGCGGAAGGAAGGCTGGGAAAGAGAGGAGGCAGGTCATTTGTTTGGCTAGGCAAGCAGAAAGCGGATCTAATGTCCATCTGTTCTGGCAGACGGAGACAACAGGTCCTTCTCACTTTGGCACAGGACCTTCTGCTGAGTTGAGAGTAAAATGCAAGGTGGAGGAGAGTTCAAGAGGGTGTGCTCATTGTGTGTATTTGTGTGTGAGAGCACTGCCTCAAGTATCCAAGGCATGAATTAAATTATTCTCATCACTTCACCATACCTCTGTATTTTTGAACCAGAGATAGATACTGACTGATCAAAGCTTTGTGCCTCATTCAACTTAGTCTTGAGTGGCAGCGGAAAATGAAAAGAAATTGACAGATTGTAGAGGTATAACAGTGCATGGATTGACTCGTGAAATTGGTTATTTTTCTTTCTATCTCGAGCACCTCGCATTCTCTCGAAAATAAAGAAATGAGAATGAAAGAGAGCTAGGTTGGATGGCGCTTTATAAACCCCATCAGAGGAGACAGTAATGGGTGCCTGGGGCAGCCTTGTGCACCAAGAAATGGTTCACAGCTGTTTCATAAAGTGAGACCTTAAGCACACTCCTTTTGACACCACTTCCACCAAACATGCTTAAGAATTTAAGATGGATGAATAAACCCACAACAGTTGCGACGGACCTGACTGCATGATGGAATTGCATTTAACCAAGATTTTTATCTATATAAAGAAGTGTATCAAGATGTCAATGTCGGGTGGTAACGATGTGATTTTTATTCCACTATTTTTGTAGAAAAAAGAATAGGCACGTGTAAGTGTTGCCGTTACATTGTTCCATCTGATTTATCCCATACAATCTCTTTGACTTATTGTCTAGGACTTTTTTGTCTGCCAGCGGCTTCCAGTTTTATAACATTTTTTAAGGTGTGGACAGTGTATAAAACAACGAAGCAAAAAATTTCAAACAAACTTTGTGCGCTGAAGTGATTGTTCCCTCCAGCACATTTTCTCTTTGGGAACACTGGTCCCTCGTGGATTTATTATTTTTTTTCCAATGTTGGAGTCCGAGGAGACAACCAGAGATGGGAACAGCCATACTCACTCAGCACATGGGGATTGTTCTAGCTCACAGACATTCCTGGCTGCACACAGGGAACATTGTTTGCTTTTAGCCTCCTATGCTAAAAACCATTAATAGCGTAAACCATCTCTATGAAAGCTTTAATTTGAGAGTTACACCACAACATATCGATTATGAACACATCAGTGTTCCTTAAGCATGGTTCTGGGATTGCAATACAGTATGCTTATTCTTGAAATGACACCCTGATGCACTCATCTTCTCTTCTCCATCTCTTCGCACATACGATACAGTATGTTGTAGCAAATCTTTCACACACTATAGTTTGATAACAAAAGCTGACACTGTAACAATGAACAAAACTTTGCATCTTTTATTGCAAACTTATTTTGGCTTCTGCCACTTTATTAATTGCTCCATCCGAAAAGGAGATGCTCATCTTTAAGCCTGATTTCTAAGAGGTAGACTGTTTTACCCCTAGTGTTTTGATCATTACCTTGCTTTTTTAATTTATCAAAAAAGAATGAGGTGATGTGAGAAAATCTGAGGGTTTGACCTTTTTTATCATGCAAAATTACTTTGATGACTATGTTTGATCTCATGGTGTTGGGTATTAATGAGTGATAGTAAAGACAGTTGTGTGTGTGTATGCGTGTGTGTTTCTGTATGTGTGTGTTTATGACTTCAGGTGAAGTGATTGCCTTTTCCTGAAGTGTCCTGTTTGTCAGTGAGGATACCTGAGATTAAAGGTTAAAGACAGAAAACATGAAGCAACCAAGGGCTGTTTTAGCTTCAAAGATGTATCCTCCTATCTTTCTAAGACAAATCCGTGTGTCAATGAATATGGCATCAAAGGTTAAAGCCTGACTACGCAGCAATAAATGTTCTATGTGTATGCCCTGAGTAAATGATGTCAATGTGATTTTTATCTCCTCAGAAAACAACAGTATTCATTTCTGTCTGCTTTTGCTTTTACTTGTCTGATCTTACAATGAATCAGATAGCACCTCTGCCCTCTCCAAGACCAATCAGTAGAGAGATGGGCTGCAATTGGATGACATGAACAAATAAGGTTATTGAACTCAGGTTGGGGGGTAAAAACCACTAGTAAAATTCTAAAGATAGCTGTAAAGGTGTGCTCAGACTGAACTAGGAGGGAATTTTCAACTTGCTTTATTCGCACAAATTTGACTGCTGGAGTGTTTATATGCTAAAAACAGCTGATGCACCCACAGTTCCAACGTTAGCTTTACTTAGCTAACAACGCACCGACAGTGTGTGTGAGCAGTGTGCCTTTGTACAGTATGTGTGTGCTACAGCTCTAAGACTGGTTTCAAAAACTTACCAGGATCTCAATTTGCTTCTGTTACGTAACACTTTTTGTTCTTCTTCTTGTTCATGTATGTTCATAAAGTGGAGTAAAATAGCTTGAGATAAGCACACTTTTTTCTTTTTTTCTTGTCGAAGTTTCAACATTTTCAACTTGTGCTGACACATTTGCCTGCCTTGAGCAAACCTGCATCCACCTCTACACTGAATTTTGTATGCAATCACGCCGCCTCTAAAACTTCCTTTGCGTTCAGTCTGAACACACCTTAAAGTGTACAGTTCAAATTTGTACATATATTTGTATTTTGATCTGCATGTGTGCATTGCTGCTAGTGACCATGATTATATCATTAGTATGCATTTCATAAAATTGTACAAAGATAAAGGGAATGCCCCAGTGTTTTTTGACTGCTGCTATGAAACCAGTAGAAAATATTCCATCTGAGCAACGTATTGTTTTTTCCTCTATCATTCTTCACATGATACGAAAATAATTCAGGAAGTACATTGTTTGGCAAAGTAAAAACTGCTTTTTAGTCTTCAACTTAAAATCTGTTCACATTTAAATTTGATATGTACCTACTGTGAAAGGAACAGGAAAAGAGAATGAGTCTGGACAATCCAAAGCAGGGAAGAGAAAGCCAGTGACAGGTCAGGGACACAGAAGGAGGAAGTGTAGCGAGATGTCGTGGACAGCTGGACAAATAGTGTGAGAGACTGAGGTAGTGAGATGCTGCAGGAGCAGGAGACTTCTCCAGACAGCTTGTCATTGGCAGCCTTGCCTGGCAGAGCCGCCAGTGCGAGAGAGCACATTAAGCATGCACGCTGAACTCCGAGGTGTTGTTTACCTCACACCCCCAAACAGCCAGCTCTCCACCTCATCTAACCTCTCAAAAACCAGCTCTCCCTGCAGGCCCCTGTCCTTCAAATGTCACCGCAAGAGGGTGGAGGTGTGTGTGGTGAGTAAATGTGTATGTGTCTCTGAGACTGTGTGTGCGCTTGTGTCTGAGTGTGTTGATGCAAGCACAAACACGAATGTGTGAGGGGCTATGTCATTGCTTCAGTTATCTGCAAGGTCTTTAAAAGAGGTGTCCTGTCATCTGAAATTTTGGGGCTTTTACTCTGCTTTGTCTTCCATCACCTGAGGAGAATAAGTTCCTAAGGTCAGCATTGATTTCCTTCCACAGAAACACACAAATTGCTCTGAGACTTCAAAGCCTATTGGATACATGAGAGTTTTTCGACCACGCCTAGTAACCCACTGTTTTTTTCACAGCTATTTCCTATACGATATATTGTGTCTGCACAGTGAAGAGTGAAGATTTCAGGCTGTTAAACCTTGCTCACATTTTTATAAATGTGAAATTAAAACAAATGCTCCAGACCTGTAAAGTGAGAGGATTTTTGAAAGGTATTTGAAAAATCAAGAGAAATACTGTGATATCATAGGAATCACTACCCTGATGATTTGTCAAACATAAATCTGATCATGAAAGTCCAAAAAGATGCGTCTCATTAATGTGTTGTGCACAAGAGAGAGGAACTGGCCAGAAGCTCTTGACAGCATCTAACTTGTTTTCATTGATGTCTTGCTTTTTTTCCTGGGGGAAGTGTAAGCCTTATTATTCAAAAAGGGAGTAAATTAGGAGTTTGTTTTAAGCGCTCTGTCACCTAATGAGTCGCTTAAGCCTGCAGAGCGTCTTTGATGTGTAGTGAGTCGACCCGATTGCTTTAAATGGGGAATATGCACCATGACAGAGTGATACCAAGCTTGTGCATATAACCCGCTCAGAATGGACAAACTGAAGTGCCATCGAGCGTTATGGGAAATTCCACCTAGAAATCAACATTGACGGTAGTTTTTCTTTTTTCAAAAGCAATTTTATGGGGTTATAATTGAGAAAATGAACTTGTTAACATTTTAACACAACAGTTGTTCCTCACTATATTTTCATTTAGTTTATTTAATCACATCAGTCTGCAGACCTCAACACCTGATTCTTTACTGACACACACACATACATCATGGCCACATGTGAAAACCGGCTCTGTCAGCCGTAAAGGCTAACTGCCTGGAGAATTGTCCAGACCCATCGATAGTATCACGCGCTTCAGGGAGAGAGCCAGAAAAACACAGGTTGTGAAGGTGGCACAACAAAGGGGGGAATGATGTGCCACAGAAACAAGCTTACTGTAAAAGATCAGAGAAAGTGGCTGTCAATTTTTAAATGAAATTTAAACTCTGAATTCTTTGCTACTTCTAAGTTTGTTTGTTTTTTTTTCATTTGAGTGTTTCTTTGTTGTGTGTTCCCCCTTCTCTTAACCCCCTCTACCCCCTCCGTCTTTACTTTCTTTGATTTCATTGAGCAGGTACAGTGTCCACACTTCTCCCTTGGTGCACCAATTCAAATGGAAAGCGTGCATCATTTGCATATCAGTGCAACTGGGCACACATATACAGACGTAAATGCACTGTAGCCATGTACATATGCCCACCCAGGTTCACTTATTCTCTACATCTTCTCCACCTCCACACACACAAATAGTGGGATCCATTCCCTTGTAGCAGCCAATGCAAGCCTGCAAGGAAGTGTGCTTGTCTGAGGATCAGTGCTAATGGCTGAAGCTTATCCCTTCACAAACTGCTTTCTCTCCTCCCTGTTTCCTCTGCTTTACCTCTGCAACATAAAGCCATTAGTGCAAAAAAGAGAAGCTGTGACAGCTGAAACCGTGAGATTGGGAGCAATGCTGACATTGCTAGTTTCAACCTTGCTGTGCTCTCATTTTTATGGGTGATTGACTGGTTTTCTCAACACCTGGTCTGCTGTTTTGTAAGATAATAGTGAAAAATAATACAGTTACAGTATTAAGCGACGGGTTTATGCTTTGAAAGATTTATACCAAAGAGAGCTCTGGCAGTGCAGTCATTTGCTGGGCTGTGTTTTTTAACACAGATTTAAAATCCCAGTTCAAGCTGTCACATCTCTGCCTTGTCTGACTTAAGAACTCTGCAGTTTCCCTTAACATGAAAACAGTTTTGAAGGTTTGCAAGA
>JAPZDX010000009.1:14385842-14398511 GCA_029783625.1 Naso annulatus | reverse complement strand
TTAGCAGGTAAGACAGCCCACATGCATAATTTATGTTACAGTGAACCAGATGAAATTCAGACGGTGTGTTTGTGTTTACTTACAGCAGGTCAGTTTAATGGGCAGTCCTTCAATGTGGGCCTGAACACGTCTGTAGACACACTGCTAAACATGTAGGCCAGACTATCTCCAAATGTGATCTGAGGAATCGAATCTCAAAACGTCCTCAACACCTCATAGGTGCATTGACACCTGTACTTAAGAGTTGTCCATTTTTAATCAGCTACCCAAGATACATCTTAATGCTAGCTGTTTACAAGGCCACAATCTCACACTCACTGAACTAATTTGCTTTGCTTAAATAAAACAGACATTTTTGATCATGCAGACCATCTAAATGGCGAAAAAAAAAAAAAAACTCAAACAAACAGAGCATTGACAAGTTTTTACTTTTTATTCATCAAGACAACATGGACATTAAAAGCATAGCAAAATTAAACAAATCTTCAGTCTTCAAAATCTTTTGATCAAAATGAAATCAGCATATTTTACAGTAAGGGGGGAATTAGCAATCAATGTGAGCTCTAAGTGGAGGAGAAAAGAGACACGCCCTGTCACTGGGACTAGCATTGTACATACGTGTTCAACTGACTTTATAAAGAGAAGGTCAGAAAGAGAAGTGTAACCTGACAAACCAAAACAAACCACAAGCACGGTTTTTATTTCATTTTTACTAAAATGCCAAAAAACAAGGAGGATGTGTAAAGATTTTTTTTTAAATAGAACACAAAAACCCATAATGAAGTTCTCCTCTACGTTTGGTAATTAATGTGATGCCTGGCTGACATGTCGACCAAGAAATACATCAGATGAACCACAACTACCCTCATCGAGCCAAAAAACACAGGTAATGGAACATGAAAATCAATGTATGTTTCGCCCTCTCTCCTCATTTACACATGTATGTTCATGTTTTAAATAAGCCACTACACATTTGTGGTTCACCTTGTTTTTAAGCAGCGAAGAGTCCGGTTCAGGGTAAGGTTGGGTGCGCTCTTCCACTTCTTCCTCCACCAGATATCCCAGCTTCCCCTGTTGAGCAAAAATGTTCACAAAATGCAATGTTAGCAAAGGTCCCACAACAAATGCTTGTAGCAACAATGGCTATAGTCTGCAGGAAGATTACCAGTCTCATATATTCCTCAACTTAACCACAAAGGAGAGTGCAGATCATAAACAAGAGACACAGCTAATAATGCACAAATACTAGCCATTTACTAGCATAGTAGCATAATTTTTCCAGAAAATCCTGATATTTGGAACTTTTTTGGTGCTAATTTTGAACTTTTTTGATTTGAACATGTTTGCATTAAGATCAGTCTTAAAAAGTCTGCATTGTTTGTTCTGCACCTTAGAGCCTAACCTTAAAAAATTAAGTGACAAACCTGTTTGATATTCCTTACACCAATGCAAATGTGCAATTTACGCATTTTTTACAGGGTTTATTGTGCAATAACGATAGAGATGAACATGGCATTCTACCAACTGAGCAAATGTGACATTAAAAATATCCTAACAAAACACTACATGGAAAAACACGACGTTAGCTGTTGGCAAAGGTATATCAAGCAGGCTGTTTGTGCATCTCAGCACTTAAAAATATGTGTCTCTGACATTTTCTTTAAATGATTTTTCCTCCCAAAACATATTTGGAAGTTATTAGAAAAAAAACAACAAAAAACAAAAACAAAGAAATATAGACAGTCAAGCTTTCAAGTTCATATTCTGGAGAAGTACAGAATTGTTTTCTGACAGGCAACAGCATTCAGAAATGGATGTGGGTAGAGAAAGGAGTACCTGGGGTGAGTACCTGCACAGTTTGACAGTCAGAGAGTATCCATGATTTTTAATTTGCCCTTTTCTCATGTGGTCTCGCTCACAACACCAACGCTGTGTGAGGTATGGAAGTCAGCTGCAATTCATTCGATAAACCCTACCCTCCAGTTAGTTAGTTACGTAAGGCTCCCCGGTGCTATAACAACCCCAAACACACACTGCATGGCATCATCAGGCACAGTAAGCTGGACAACACATCCATGGCATTTGTGTAATGATTCAAGTAAATGACTTGGCTTTGCAAAAACACCTTTGAAAGGTAGCTGAAAGCATGTCTGTGTGTTTACATGCAAACAGGAGAAAAATCCCCATGATAGGTATAGAAACATGTAGACACACAGTGGCTGAATTCTCCCTATATGGTACGTAAAGTTCTCAGCAAATCAAAATTATTACATTTTCCTACTTCAAAGTAAAAACATAAAAAAATAAATAAATAAATAAAAAAAACAAGTAAATACAGGCAGGAAATTTTGTTGGACTGTTAATATTTTTTCTGCCATTTTGTCCACAGAGACAAATAAACATCTATTAGGATCAAAAACCGATACAAAACGAGGGGTACCTCCGGGCATGTTTGCTCTTGGCTACACTGGCCTTTCCCTCTTGGCTTTGTGTGAATGTTTTCTACCTTCTTCTCATTCATCGGGCCTAGTCCTTCATCTTCAGTGCATACATATGATGCACTAATCGAAAACAGGATAAAGATATATGCATATAGTACATAAGACAAAATCATAGGCATTGAACTGAAAGTCAACAGGGTGAGAGGTAGGGTGAGAGGGTCGGTAGGGGAAATGGGGCGGTGGGTGGGGTGGAGGGTTGGGTTGAGAGCGAGGGGGAGTGAGGAGGAGGACGCACTTACCTGAGCCTGATCTGAGGTCCTATCAGATCAGTTTTAATTGGACTGAGTGTCACCTTCAGAATGGAGGAGCTCTTGCTGGCCGTTTAGCACAGGGGAGGAAGCAGAGGCAGCCGCCTCTGTCTCCATCGGTTCCGCTTCTGACGAAGCCTTAATGGAAGCTGCATCACCATCAGAGTGCTTGTCTTTCTTAGAGCTGCTCTTCTCCTCTGTTGTCTTACGGTCTGGAAACACAAACACACATCAATCACACACATCAATCAAAAAGAAATAATTTAAACTAAATAAACTGTCCTATGATCAGTAAGCTTTTTTGGTAAAATAGCATGTGCTGTCTATTGGAAATCTACACAAACTCAAAAACAAGGCATCTTACAGGAAAGAGAGTAACTTCTCACGAGGTACATACACAAGACATGTTAACGTTCTCACCTTTGTCTTTTGATGACCGCTCTCTATCCCGGTCTCTGTCCCTTTCCCTGTCCTTGCTGCGGCTGCGATGGCGGTGAGATTTACGCTCTGAGCTGCGGGACCTTCTCCTGTCACGACTGCGGGAGCGTCGCTTTCTGTCAGAGCGCTCACGGCTGCGCCTCCTCTCCCTGTCTCTCTCTCTGTCTCTGTCTCTGTCTCTGTCCCTGTCCCTGTCTCTATCCCTGTCCCTGTCCCTGTCCCTATCCCGGCTCCTAAAAAAAAAAGAGAGAGGAGAATAAGTCATTCAACCAACAAGTGAAAAATGTATTAAAAAGAAAAACACTCCATTTATCATTTATCATTTGTCACTTTGCATAGTAGCAGAAAAAAGTTTTTTTTTTTTTTTTTAAGCGAGCCATGAACAAATTTCTTTCTGCATGTTGAACAACTGGTTCAGAAATTTCAATTATTTACTGTGTATGTTCTCTAGGCATCTGAGGTCCATGACTTAAGTTCCAGGATTTTCTTTTATCTCACTTCTCACTACTAGAAATCCAGTAAAATGTCAAATGAAGAGGGACAAAATTTCTATTTGGGCAGTCAAGGAAAATTTTGAAAGCATTCATCATTAATTTAATTTACACTGTGCCCCAAAATCTGGACTGGTACCTCTATACATTAATGAAGGAAACAGTCCATTTATAGTGACACACTGTTGTTAAAAACCCTGACAATACACTGGTCAATCATGGTAATCAGTCATACCTGCTGCGTTTGCGTTCCCTCTCTCTGTCCTTGTCCCTGCTCCGGGACCTCCGGCGATCACGGGATCTGCTCCGTTTCCTGTCTGATGCCCGACTGGAGTGGCGGCTGTTGGAGTGGCTTCTGCGCCCCCTCCTGTCCCTGTCCCTCTCTCTGTCTCTGTCCCGTTCTCTGTCTCTCTCCCTCTCGCGCTCCCGCTCTCTCTCCCTCTCCTTTTCACGTTCCTTCTCCCGCTCCTTCTCTTTCTCTTCCTCCTCTTTGCGCTTCTTCTCCCGTTCCTCCCTCTCACGCTCGCGGTCTTCTCTGTCCCTCCTCAGGGCTGGGTTTTCACCTTGTGGGTCTTCTGAGCGGCGGCGTAGTTTCTCCTAAGAACAATTGAGCAGGAGCGCTAATGTTAATTATGACAAGTCCATCAGAACAGTCAAACCGTAACACTGTATTGGTCAAATAACCTGCTGGATCGATGATCAATTACTTCTCATGAAAAGCATGGGATAACTCTAAGTCTTAAAGATGTTGTTACTAACATATTATAAAAAATTTAAGACCAAAGCTGTGATGAAAATACACACCAAAAGTGATGTGATACATACATAACCACAATGAAGTTGCCTTTGCCACATACTCATTTTTACTGAACAGCGCTTGAACACATCACAGCGTAACTCAATACAATTGAAGTTCCTGTTACCTTAAGTTCCTCTACAGTGGATTTGATCTTGGCATAGCCCATGTGTTGTTTGCCCATCAAGTGGTCATCCACTCGAGACTGGGCATCGCCCACGATAAGGAAGGCCCCACACACCTCACACACCTCCATCTGTTTTTCCTGGGCCGCAAAACTCTCGATAGTCTAGATAAAAAGCACAAATCAGTTACATCATACAGGAATTATGTAATAAGCAATATATTTTCTGCCTTGGAAGATAACTGCTCATCCAATACACTTTGCTTCAAGTGCAATTTTTTTTATTGTCTCAGTCAGGATGGATGGATGGACGGACGTTGGCTCCAGTGAGGAATAACTTTCAGTTGGCCCAGATAATTACAAATGCATCCGAAGGAATCATTTTCATTCCAAGTTCAGTTGGATGTTGATTTAAAAGAATGCTATTTCTCTGTTTACAGTCAGCATTACATAAGAAGCACCTGTAGGCTGATTAGTTTGGACTTAGGTGACTCACCGAGGGGGTGGAGCTGAGCAGCTCCCTCTCCTCCTTCAGCTGCTCCACCAGCTTCATCATTCCCTGGGCTTCCTCCACGCGGCCCTCCGACCCAAGCTCCTCAATCTGAGCGAGAGAAAAACAGAATCATCAGACCAAGACGAATGTAACTTGTGTCTCCTAAGATCATATCACTCAATCAACATATAAGATTTTCCATGTAGCGTTGTGGGACTAGTAAAAGGATTATATAATGGTGGTGTGCTACAATATAATGAAGATATTTTCCAGATTCAGATGAAGATGAATTCCAATATACTTCTCACTACCAATACTTTTATCCTCTTCTCATTGATTAAAACAATAATTTACTGCACCTTATTTGTTACAAACCTGTACAACCAGGTCTTCGATCTTCTCTGTTAGAACCTGAACTTTCTCCTCATTCTTTCCTGAAGGACCCGGACCCTGCAGAAATAAACACACAGTAGCTTAGTTACAACCACACAAGCCATATACTATTTATTTAAATTTCATTATGTTCACTGAAGTCTGAGATGACAAAAAACATGCAGTGATAAGCACAATTTACAGAGCAATGTCACAAAACAACAGTACGAACCCCTGCATTTTGCTGAGCCTGGGAAAGTGCAAGCCGGGCATGTCCTCTACGAATCCGTCGTTCTACCTCTGCCAAGAGCGACTGCAGATAGCGCAGGAAGTCTCGCTCATAGCCCTCCTTCATGAACCGAGAGCTTTTCTCGTATCTGGACACAATGCAATCAAAATCATGAAGCTGACAGAATTATCAACACACAGAATGATGATAGAAACCACTACTGCATCTTACGTTGTCCTAAGATTTTCATCGTGGATTTTCTCACAAGGACCTAGAAAAGAATTTAAGACTTTATTAACTTCAATCATAACAGAAGCATGAGTATGAAACTGCTGTATTAAAAAAGAACCACATAAATATAAAAGTTCTTGACTTACCCAAGTCAGAGCGGGTGTTAGTGAAGAGCTCAGCAGGACAGAAGCCACAAAGATAGTATCGACAAACCTTAATGAGGAGAGGAGAGCTGGTAAGTATTTCAAACTGAATTCTTATTATAATGTCTCTACTAACGTTATTTACGTCGGACTAACATTTCGTATATACTAATGAAGGCCTGTTAGGAACTAATAATGAGTCGTAAACGAATTTAATATTATCTTCTTATGTCTCAAAGTACTGATCAAACAGAACAACAAATCAAAGAATGTTATATACCACAAGCAATTTAATAACGATAAGCAAATTTGAGTTAGGCAGTAAAGTTGCTTGAAGCTAACGTCAGGCTGGCAGTGGAGCGTGAATAACTTACAACGATAATCCACATTGCTTTCAGTTTGCCAATGAATTAGCATTAGCATGCTCTGGTGCTAACCCCACCACCCGCGTGCCAAGTAAATACACAAAATGTCGCCCTACGTAACCAGTTTTGTGCCTCTTGGTCAAAACTGGACTAATGATCAAATCAAGATAAGACGGCTGAGTTTAAATAACCGTAACAATTTACATAATATTACGTCTGGCATTTTGGCTAACCAACGTGATGTTGACTTCTCAAACTAGCTAGGCTAACGTTAGCTAGAATGCTAACTTACGCTTTCGTCGTCCCACCGCACGTTGGATCTCTTCTCGTCAGGGGCCAAGTTTCTATCTCGGCCCATTAACTCATCGAGTAGCTGGGCTGCTGAAAGCATTTTGCCTAAAATAATCTAACGTTAGGCGTGATTTAAAGTACTACGATATCTTGTAACGTACTCAAAATGGCAGACGCAGACCACAACGCCCGTTTCTGGTTTAGCTAACGTTACAGTTGAGCAGCAGCGCCTTCAGCCTCTGAACCGGAAGTATAAATTTGACCATGCGGACTTCCAGCACTGATTTATTGTAATAACAAAAGTTAATTCAAAGTGAACTTAGCTTAATTATTTGCTTTCGAAGTAGTCTAGAGCTCTGTAAAAATAATAGTAATTACAATAAGGAAGTGTTTGCAATCCATAGCGAAATTAAACACATAACGTTATACGCACAAATTAATTTCTTATCAGCACAAACGGACGAGCTGCAAACTGTTTGTGGTTTTATTTAGAAAAACTGCACCGGAAACTGTAGAGGCTACTTGTACATTTTTTAAATTGACATTTCTAGTTTGCGTTAAGGCCGAATCACGAGTTTATACTGCCCCCTTGTGGTGAATGTGTGGAACTGCAGAAGACAATTAGTAAAGTTCGCGTTAATATACACGTAAGCATATGCTTCCGGTTGATGCTTTTTGAGATGACATAAAGGGATACATTTGTTTCTCTTGGGGTCAGCTGTCATATAGGGCCTACACGAAGTCAGTATAGACGAGACATTTCTGCTGACTGCTAACTTGGTTGACCTAAATGTATTTTGTGATTAACATTTTTCCCGCCATTTCTGTTCTTTTTTAGTGACTTGGTTACTGTTTTTTGGTGTACACCAGAAACGATGGGTATCCTATTGTGTCTTATGGCATCAAGCTAATTTAATATGTTGCAGTGCCATACTGTAGCCACTGGAGGGCGATAAATAGTTTTGATTTTAATAAGTCTACATAAATTGATGCTTAGGCGGTGATGGTGATGGCAGTAACGTTAAGGTACAGTCAGTGTTTAACAGTTAGTCAAATTATGAGTTTGGAACCGCATTTATATAATGTGGAGTTGTGTATCTAACTGTGACAAGTAAAAAACAATTACAGTTAAATTCTTACATTAGACATTAATTTATTATCTAATCATCTCTGGTTGTTTTGTCCCTGTAATTTGAATGTATTCACTGAAAGCGTTATTATTCTAATTTGTCTGATGTGTTGCAGTTCCTAAATTGGGCACAAGAGGGCATTAAAAACTTTTCTCCAACTGCACTTCACCATTTTTCATACTACCGTTAGCATTAGCAAAGCTACCAAAAAGTAGCATAACCCTCGAGAGTCTCCTCTGCCTAAACACTGGCCAAAGTTAAACGCACTATATATTTTTCTGCGCTTGATGTCTCTCTACGAAAACATTGAAAACATAATGGATAGTTCAATGGCGTCGTGAAGTAGTGTAGAGTCACTGGAATTGTTTATATTACTGTTAAACAGCCACTATTACTGATTTTCAAAAAAGACCGACTCAATCAGATGTCACGGATTTACGAGTTTATACTGCTCTCCTGTGGTGAAAGTGTGGAACTGCAGGAGACAATTAGTCAAGTTAGCGTTAATATACACGGTTGTTAGTACTTCCGATGAATGCTTTTAAAGCAATAAAAGTAAAAACATAAGTAATAATAACCGATACATTTTGTGAATGCTTTTATAAGCAATATGATTAACCACTTAAGTAACAGTAAGCTACACTTTTTTTTAGAGCTTAACTGTTAAACCTAACGTAAGTATAAACGAGACGTTTCTGTTACTAGTTAGCCCTTGTCTTCCCTTACTACTGCTGTCGGTCACGTGACCTTCGTCAAGCAGGTCGTGGTGGTGATCACAAATGTATTTTATAATACCATTTTTTTCACGGCTGTCTCTTTGTTTGTCTATCTGTCTCATTTTGAACTTTTTTTCTTTTGTAAATTCACCAAAAGTTGTGGGTAATCCATTAGCCTATGTCTGCATCAAGGCTAATTTGACTAAAATAACATCTTGCCGTGCCATACTGTGGCCACTGGAGGGCAATAAATACTTCTGACTGTAAACAGCATACACACATAGAATGTAAACCGAGATGGCAGTTAAGTACAGTTAGTGCATTTAAATTGTGAATTTTAACATGTTCGTTGAACTGCGCTACAGTATGTGAAGTTTGTGTCTCTAACTATGACCGCTACAAAATAATTACAATTGCATTCGCAATTGTAATTAAAAAAAATTGCAATAAATACATTAATATCCAATAACTTCTTACTATTTGTTCTCCCGAAGCGTGTGTTCACCGGCAGTGATTGCGTGTAATTCCGGTGCTGTTTTACATGAATTGACGCTAGCTTTACAAATTAAATCTGTTGCAGTTCCGACATGTGACCACAAGAGGGCACTAAACACTCTTGTCCAGCTGCACTAATCACTTCTCAAACTGCCGTTAGCATTAGCCAACCACCAAGAAGTTGCCTCGAGCGTCTCCTCTGCCTAAATACTGGCTAAAGTTAGACACACAAGATGTAATTTGTTTATTTCACAATCAAACAGCCACAATTTAGTCTTAGGAAGTTGAATTCACCTTTAACGTCACGTTAAATCGCGTTCTCCGACTTCCTTATTCTGACTCATTCATCACAGGAGTAAAGCAACAGGTGACAAAATTAAACGCATCTTTATAACATAAATTCTTCGATTAAATATTGTTGGAAACATTTGGGATAGGGTAGGTTCACAACTTCACAAAATATATAACAAAAATATAAGAGTTCAGGCTAATTAGATTCAGTGGTCAGAATGAGGAAATGCAACATGATTTTGAGAAAACTAATGAACGCTCATTGTTGATATCACTGTAGGCTGCGTGTAAGACAGTCATTGAATTTGTTTTCAAAGGATTTGTTTTTCCACAATTTTGTGTCAATATGCAAATGTGGAAATTATTATTACCCACTAGTTGCCTGGCCACTGATGGCGTAGCAATGCTGCGTGTGTATGTGTGCATAGATCTGTTAATATCACCATATCATCAATATCATCAATATTTCACTCTCTTTAAGATTTAATATTTCCGTAGTGACGAGAACTGGCCTCATAATTTCACATAAAGTAAAGTGAAAGAACGCGCCAGATTATTTGGAGTATCAGGGGGGAACTAAAATTCGTGCTCTCGGTTGTTGCATCTAAAGATGCCCCCCGATGAGGCGGTGGTGTTTCTGGCAGCACACCGATGGACCTCTGACACCGCTGAGTGATTGAATGAGTGTTGGCAGCGGTACTTTAACGTGAACTAACAACAAAAACAAATGCCGAGGTCGGAGTCCGCACTGTAAACGCCAAAGACTCCGATCGTAAACGCGAAGTTGCGTTTTTCGAAGCGGTTTGTTGCCACTAGCTAGCACCCAAGACTGTTAGCATCTCGTTTAGCTAGCCAGCAGGTAACGTTACGATTAGCCGAGTAGCTAATGTTTGCTGGCAAGTCTATTTATAGTGGACCTGAGTGCCATCGGTAGGAAACACGTTTGGCGATCAGTATTGACAGCTTAATCAGAGAGGCTTTTGTGTATCCTATGATCTCGCAGCGTTAGTCGTTTGTACCAAAATGTCCACCACTTCGTTGGATAAAGAATTACAGGAGCGACTGAGAGAGGCGTCTGCCATCGGGGATATCGACGAAGTGCGGACATTGGTGGAGAGTGGAGTGAATGTTAATTCACAGAACGAAATAAATGGATGGTGAGTGTTTGGACGAATTAATGTGGTCTTCACTTCGTCAAACGCAAGGCGACAAATGTTGGTTTGCGTCACAGCCCTGTAATTATTCAGTGTTTGACGAGTAGTACAAAGTTTAGTGCCGCTAAGTGCGTTGTTCCAGGGATTAAAACAGTGTTATCGTATTAAGCAGAGTTAGTCAGCCAGACCTGCTACTTTTAAACTTGCTCATTCAAACAGCTAAAAAAAAAAAAAACTCGTTAGCTACAGCTATTTTTTTTTTTAGATGGTTTAAAGTAGAAAGTATCTTTTTGCTTCTCCTCTCAAATCAACAGAAGGGAGTAGTGACTGTAGTGAATTAAAATAAAATGTGATTTTGAACACCACAAGCCTTTTCTCATCGGCACAGTTTTATTGACTGGAACAGAATAGTACAATCACAGGTACAACAATATTCCATGTGCAGTACAGTCCTGTCAGTACATAAGTACAACTATTCAACTACATTGTAATGTTCCAATGTTTTCAGGTAAATGTGCAGCGCATCTAAAACTGTCTTGTCAATATCTATAAATAGTAAAGTAAGATAATTTGAGTAATGCTCTAAGTTTACTCTGATCTTGCTCGTCTGAGATATAATTAGTCTGTGACTTTGATCCTGTCAGTGCTACACAAACACAGGTGGTGTTTGACTCCACCCATAGGTTAAAGGCTCATCCTGTGTGATGAATAGTGGAACTATATGTGTCACTCTCGAACGCTCCAATCCATCTTTATTAATGTTAGTCATTTTTCTAAGTGTATTTTAATGTTTTGGTGCATTAAACTGTGACTTCTCCCTCCATTAATCCAACCAGGACGTGCCTGCACTGGGCATGCAAGCGGAACCATAAGCACATAGTGTCCTACTTACTCAGTTGTGGAGCGGACAAAGAAATCCTTACAGCCAAGGATGAGTTGGCCTCACAGCTTACATCCAAACCAGAGATCAAACGGCTTTTAGGAGGTAAACTGCTCTTTCCTTTCCCTCAGGTTCTGTGTTTTTGTTTTGTTTTTTCACATCATTATAAGGGACTTTTGTTGTTGCTGGCATGAGATATCGCAGTTGTACACACAGTCCATGTGATACTTGTGAACATTTCATGTACAGGTTGTAACTTTCATAAGCTCCATCATGTGTCTGGGTTGTTTAGAGAAAATAATTCTTTTGTGTGTGTTTGTGTGCGCGTGTGCATTTTTACTGCAGTTGAAGTGGAGGAAGTGCCTGAAGTCAAGGAGCCTGAGCTGCCAATCATTCCTAATTACCTTTCCAACCCGCCCTTCATGTATTCTAAGTTGGATAACAAGGCAGAGATCGTCCTGACTCAGCACCTGGCACAGAACGGTTCTGGAGAACACGACGAGGACACACAAAGTGATTCAGCGTCCCTTTCCCCAACTCATGAGCCTCAGAAACCGCAGAGCCTGATCTCTGACGGCGCCACACCCTCCCCAAACCCCTCCACCCACAGCCAAGCCCACCCTGGGGAGTTCATTCCTGTGACTGAGCAAAACGGAGTGTCGCCCAGCCCGGCCTCATCCCGCAGCCACCCTGTTGTTAACTGCGCAGTGCCCATGGACCTGTCAGTTGAGCCACACCTTGTCAACCATGCTGACTACCCGCACGCAGTGACACACAATGGCACCGTGTGCTCCCCTCCGTTGGCCTCACCCAGCCCCAGCTTGGCCAGCAGCGGTGGGAGCCAGGTCACAGCTCCGGTGGCCGGCGCTAACCCGACCATGAGCAGGCAGCAGTCTATCCCACAGCAGCTGAGCTACAGCCAGGCTGGTGGGCCCATGCCGGCTTTCCAGCCTTTCTTCTTCACCAGCACCTTCCCCGTCAATGTGCAAGGTGAGAGAGCAATCACCCGCACGTATGAACATATGAGCTGCAGTGAACTTTGGCATAAATATTCATCAAATCGCCTCTGAATTGTGGCTCATTATAATTCTTTACACTTATTTGCTGTTTTGGTGATTAGATGAGAGCATCAGTACCTCTCTCACACCTGTCTGCAAAGTAGGAAGCTTCAGCCAGAAGATGAGAAGTGTAGCATAACTGTTTAAAGACCCTGTTAAACAGAAGTCAGAGTGTAATTTGCTTCCACTTATTGACGTGCTTCCGCCACAAACGGGCCTCCAG
>JAPZDX010000009.1:14344506-14363235 GCA_029783625.1 Naso annulatus | reverse complement strand
TGTTGCCACAGACACCCAGATCATTGTACTCAGAAATGCTGCAAATACAAGTCAGTCATCAGTGGGCCATAGGCTCAATCAGCATTGATTTTCTTCACTCTGTGATAGATAGTTACCTAACAGACAAACTAAATGAAAATCTTTGAGATTACCAGTTGGAATTCCACTCTATGAAAGTAGGAGGGAGGGGGATATGACATTTGAAGTGTCTAAGTAATGTTGGTCCTTACATAATAAGTCACTCACTGAGACCCTAATTTAGCACAGAGGGTCATTGGGGTGGTTGAGAAACATATATGTTGCATAGTTTCCTTGGTAAGTCATTGTCTCCTAAAGACTTTTCCCTGAATTGATACAATCTATGGAACTAACAATGTTGACAATCTTTTTATTATCAGATACTGAATTTCATATCATAACCTTTTAATTTCGACTAAAATGTTTTTAGCAAATACTTTGACACATCAATACATATTATAAAACCTAGGTGTCTGACCTTAATTCAAGAGAAGAATTACATAAGTGTTCACTACTTGAAATGGAAGGAAAAGCCTGGGCCTGTCAGGGAACGACAGAGAAGTTGCAGTCTGACTATTTTTGGATGGCAGGCACGTTCTTTTATCCACAGTTTGTGTCATTTTGAGTATGAATATTAATCAACGCTTTTATCATTTGTTACAGAAAGGATCCCACTGTGTTTGAATGGCAGGAAAGCCATGAACCTGTTTTTTTCCTGCACCGTATTACCATTTGAGTCGAAAACATTTCTCGCAGAAAGAGGGCAGGGGACTTGTTTGAACATAAGAGCCGCTGTGTAGAAGGGAAGCTGGGCTGCACCGGCAAATAATTTGTCCTTTTAGATTTATTTAGAGAGGTGATGATTACTAATCAACAGGTAAAAGGCAAAACGAATGATGTTTTCCACAGACGGGCCTTTGTGAGGCGGGAGCGCCTGTGGGTGTGTGCATATGTGTGTGTTTACTTAACATATAATGTGTGTTAGCTGCAAGGCAAATGCCCCTAAGCTGGTTACAGCTGAAATCCTCACGTGCAGCTCACGTCTAATCAAAGCTAGTGTGTGAATGTGTGTGTGTGTGTGCATTTATGTGTGGCAGATCCCATGACGTCGTGCTTTCGTCCTGAGCAGCTTAGGCAGCATGTAAGTGTGTATTAAACATACAAATCACATGACACTTGACCTCTGATCTTGTTGCGTCGTGCAGCAGTGAGAAAGACAAGAGCTCAGAGAAAGTAGTGTGTGTTGGGTGAGAGAGAGAAACTTAGTCACTGAGCAAATCCTGACAAAAACGGATCAAAGAAGCTATATATAAAAACATGCATAGAGGGAAATAGAGAATAAAAAAGACAAATTAGAATAAAATAATAAGGCAAGAAAATTGAAAAAGAGTAGTTCAGTTGCCCTAAGGGATGGATTGAGGTTGCCAGTTCTTAATGATCCCCAAAGTGAAACAACTACCATTTATGGGCTGTTTGAATGAAAGACTGCAGCAGTCGAGAGTGGGATCACATAGAAAGTTTGCCCAAGTATGTCTGTGCCATGCCATGATAACTGTGTGAGCTGGGTGTAAAAAATGTGTAGAATTATTCATAAAGAGACGTTCCAATCTTGCAGGACTTATGAATAATGGCAGATGACAAACTTGAGTGTCCTTTAATTTTTTATTTTATTTTAACCTGTCAAACTGTCTATTAGCATGCTGTGACGTGACTGTATGAATACTGTGTATTTGCAGTACTGTAATGACTTTTAGTGAGAGTTTAAATGTAGCCCTCTCTGCTAGATTTTAAGAAACAGTTACATCACATATTTCCTGACCATTTAGTCATTTAAAAATGACTATGAAACTGGGAAACATCTGTTATATCCCATTACTGAGGATGTTGTACATTCCCACAGACAGTAAAAGCTCTCAAAATTGGTTGAGTATTGTATCCCCTGATGTGTCAAGTTGCCAGGTAATATGATTTTGTCCTTGGTGCCTGAGCCATTCTCCCTTGTGGTGTTTATCAGTTCTACTATCTTTTCTAATGTGTTTCTAATGTTCAGAGTCTAAATCATCTTCCAGGACAACATTAGTTTTAACCTCCAGCCACAGTCGGCTTTGATGTGTAGAAAAGGTGGCACTGAATCGCCTGGGTGTTAATGTGGAAGGTTAACAGGGAGGCATAAGAAGTGGGAGGAGAGGAGAGGAAGTAAAAGTTTGTTATTATATGTGTTAAGGTGTAACTGTTTGTTCTTGGGTGTGTTTTTTGTTTGTGTATGATGCTTATGAGGTGCACAGCAGCAGATGGCATTTGATGTTGTCTGCCAGAGCCTCCATTTCTCACTAAGTCAAACAAACACACACACACACACACAAACACATGCATATGCACACACATGCAGAGTCTATTATCCCTCTAGAAGGCTCATCTGCTCAGGATATTGCCATGGGACAGAAAGGGAGCTGAAAGGTTGCAGCAGCTTTGCTGTTTACTGTCAGCGTGGTCACTGAGAAACACAGAGAGGTGAAAAAGAGATGAGAATTGCTTTTATAGAATGGCAGAAACAAACATTTCTTAGCAACTTAACAAAAAGTATGACCTGACAAGACTTATTTCTCAGTAGCAGGAGAATTAAGTGTTTTAATGATTACAGTAAGAGTAAATGAGTCTTACAATAGTCCACAGACATGCACTTTGTGGGCTTTTTAAAGTTTTTGGAAGATATTTTGTTGTTCAGCGAAGCCTGTTAAATGCCTTACTGTAACCTTGAGTTTTTACTTTGCAGTGCAGGGGAAATTGTGCTGCACAGTGTTTGGATTCATTCAAGTCATTTACTTGACCTCTCAATGTTTTCCAAAAAGGACACATATTTTTTAAAATAGCTACATCCAAAGTGGACGAACAAACGACAAAGCAAGCTCTTATGTTTGTGGGTCAATACACATATTTTTAATTACTTAACATATTCTCTTTTTTGAGCACTGCTCAGTAATTATGTTTTAATTTTATTATAGAAGGAATCTTCTTGTATTTTCTCTTATTACTACTTGTGTTTGAGGACCTATAGTAACAGGTATAGAGGGTTATATTACTGGTTGGTTAGTCAGTCTGTATCAGAATGTTCTTAAAATTCAAAGACAGAGGGCTGGCTAACCTATAACCCTACACTGCATTTGTAGAATACTTATGTAATAGAGAACACACAAACACACACAATATGGTATGAATAAACGTACATATGTAAACGTATGAATAAATATCTCCTCATCCTCATTTGCCCCTCACATGTTACACATTTATCTCCAAAACAGTCACATAAACATGCACACTCACACACACAATGCCCTCCAGCCCAGGGGCAATATTGTTGTGCTCCTGCCACCTTCGCTCAACCTCCCCAGCACGCTTCCAACAACCAGGCTTTGTTGTGACACATACCAATGTGAATCTCAGGCATCGAAACAGCACTGCTGCACTATTTGCATTCACATGGTTTTCACAAGTCTGACGTATGGGCTGTTTATAGCTTTGCTCTATCAATAAATGATGACCAGTCCCCTGGAGCGAACCAACCATCCAGGGCAGGTTATATCAGAACATACATGTGTATATGCTGTGTGTGTTCTGATCTCCTGCTCTGCATAAGATTGATGTTTCCTCTGCTGCAGCACGGTTGAAACAAAAACAAGAAAATAGCTGCAAATACACCTACTCTCATACAGTATACATATAAACATACATACTCAGTCACAAAAACAAATCCTCATTGCTAACATATATCCATGTGCACATACACATCTGTGAGAAAATTGCTAAATGCCCAAAGCTAGATTATCCAGGCATTAAAACACATGTGACCTAAACATTAAACAAACAAGAGTACACAGAGAGTAAACAAGGGAAGATATATATGCAAACTTGGTGCAGCAGAGTTGTGAAAGACATCTTATGTTACGATATGTGCGGAAAAATAATTTCCCAAATGGCGGAGAAGGTAGGTGCTGTTGTTTTCCTGTTGGCAGCAGTAACAGCGGATGGGGCGTTAGGTGGAACTTTCCTGCTAAATCAATACAAGTTGTTAAAGCCTCTCTCTCTCTCTTCCTTGTTCTCTATGTCTCTCTCTCTCAGATCCATTGTAATGCAGCACAGAGCTCACCACACATGGCCTTTACAAAAGGCTGCTTGTACTCTAGTAGACCTTGGGCTGGCAGCCTTTGTAGCGAAAGTCTGTGACCTCACTCACTCCTTTTATTACACCGACTCGTACACAAACACATACAAACTCCTGAGGGAAAGCACATAGAGGTGCATGCTTTGAAATAAAAAAAGATGCAATATTGTTCTATTTACAAATATAAGCTCATGCCCCTCGGCACATATAGGCACATGTGCCGATGCACCGACACACACACACAGACACAACTCACTGTGCCCCAGTCCGGCTTTTCACAATGCTAATAGCCTTGGTGCTCTGAAAGCACTGAGAAACAAACACAATGCCGGCCTACACGGCATGTGAGTGAGTAGGCTGTGAGTTGTGCACTGAATGGATCTGTGTTTGTGTGTTTGTTTTGTGTGTGTGTGTATGTTTGCGTGTGCTTGTGTGTGTGTGTGTCTGTGTTTGCGAAGGAGCCAGGCTTTGTCACGACACTCCACACACAGAGCTTCCAGAAAACACCATGTTTCAATATGTTTTTGTAAGGACTTCGTCACAGGGGCTCAAAGAGAACAAACTGTTCACTGTAGCTCGATTCATGTCACGTTCAGTTATCTTTGTGTTTTATTGCTGTGTCACTCTGAAAGTTATGGTGGTGTTATGGGAGTTTTTGATATATGAAACAAACTGAATGGATGGATGGATTACCATGAACATTTTTGCAGACATTCTTGGTCCCCGACTTTGATGATCCCCTCTTTTTACCTCCAGCACCACCAGCAGGTCACATTTGTCATGTAATAAGTGAAATCTTTTGAAATCTGCTGTGAATGTTTGATACACATTCATGTTCTCCTCCAGGACGAATCATAGTAACCTCTCAGGTTAAAATGTTCATTAATAACAAAAACTGATACATACTTTCACTTAGAAATGTCACTGGACTACTAGTTTAGGGTGTAACACTGGTAATGGGTACTATATTATTACTGAATATTTTTGCTTACTTGTTTTATTTCTTACATGCTGGTGCAATGCCCAAATTCCCCTAATGGATAAGTAAAGGCCTTTGTTATCTCACTTGGGTTTTTGCAGCCTACACATCAAATATAACTTTAGTTACACTAACATTTCAAAATAAGTGTTTAAATGCCAAAACAATCAAATTACCTTTTCTTCCCTGTTGTCTTTTGTTTTTATTGCAGTAGCACAAAACGAACATCACTGCCATCTACAGGTGGGGAGTGTATGTAACTGCTTTGACAAGTGTGAGCTTATTTTGAGGCCAATCACAGAGTTTAAGAGTTCCTCTCATATTTTTTGTCGTCTGTCCAAATCAACTTGTCAACATGAAAGCTAACTTGCCATGGCAAATCCTGAGCAACTGCACCCTCGATCAAATTATTACTTCAAACTCATACAGATCTTTAATGATGACAATTATGTCAAAAATCATCAAACTATATCCTTAAATTTTGTTATTGGTCATATTACGAAAAAAAAAGCAAATGCGAGAAAAAGCTCTCCTTTTTAACAAATGAAAAACTATTGGCTTAATGTGAATTGAGGCAAAAACTTAAACAAACATGGAGTTTGCAATTTGTCCACATTGGTGTTGACGTGGCTTTAGTGCTATCAGTACCAGATCCGCAAACAATCAGAAACACACACACCAGGTTTGTGTCAATTTCCCTTAGCCATACAGTGACATGTAAAGCAGCTGTGCTGGCAAATGTCAGTGTAGTAACCAGAGAGAAGAACAGAACGAACAGGACAGGACTTCAGCAATAATGCTGTGGTGGGTCTGCGTGTGTGTGTATGTGTGTGTGTGTGTGTGTGTGTGTGTGTATGTGTGAGAGAGAGAGAGAAAGAGAGGCAGAGCCTGCTGAGCCAGGCCTCTCATTATGTGGGATGTAATCTGAGCTTTCGGGGCCCGGGCCGGCCCTCCGACTGCACTGAATGGGGGTCGAGCACCGGCCCCCACTGTCTTTCCTGTGCTTTCACTCTGCTTAGCTCTGCAACTCTGATTATAAACCGAGAGGGTGGGGTGGACGTTTGGGGCAGGGGAGTGGTGGACGTTTTGGTGGATCAGGGTGGTGAAAGTTAGGGTTGGTATCGGTATGATGGTGAGCTTCCAGTTTGTGGGCTGTTTGAGTCTGTTTCGTTGCGCCGGATCGCTAAGGCATGGAATTTCCAATTTGTGGTCTTATCTGCGTATATTGTAAGAACACATCTAAAAAGTATGAGATTCCACTGAGATTCCACTTTCCTTCTAATTACAAGTTTCTGTCTTTCCTGCTGTAGGATATAGATTAGGAGAAAATGCGGAAAAAAATTAGGTTATAAAATATGCTGAGATTCATAGAGGTGTGTGTAAAATAACCATCAAGACATCAAGAATTCTACTATTGAATACAAAATTAGGCATCTTCTATGTCATGATTTCACTCAATATAGGTATTTCTGATCTTTAATTGAACTTTGGAACAGACCCTATACGGTGTATAAATAATTGTACCTGCATGACATTGCACTCTCGGTAAAAAAATCCCTCTTAATATTAAGCTTTATGAGTGAAGCTGCGTTTATTATGACTATTACAGTATAAGTTAATTTGAACCCCGCTGATATCATCTTTACATTTTAAAACTAATTAAGGTCAGTTGTACAGGTGCTGCAACAGTGTGCATGTGTGTGTATATGTGTGTGTTGCTGGAGTCAGCCTACCACAGCACAGATAACCTTGGGTTACCCCACCGTAAAAGGCCGCTTCTGAACAATAGAGATGATTAATGTGTACCTCAATATCACACACGCACCTGCACATGTGTTGAGTCACATGGAGTGTATGTGTGCATGTGTGTGTTGTTAGGGTGACAACCTTGTCCCTTGGAGCTAATGAGGCCTGGCGACCAGTGTTCCATGGCTTGATACTAGGACATTAGCTAAAAACAGCCTGCACAGTATTCATCTCTCTTCATACGTATTCATCGCAGGACCACATATTATATATCGTATCTCACCAGAGCCATAATAACCACTCTTCACACACTCAAAAACACCCTTGGAAAAAACTATAGGAGCCATTAAAAAGCCTTTACCTTTCATAAAAACATAAAAAGAAGGAAAAACAAAAGTGTTGCTCAACAAAATAGCTTTAATTGCTGGAATACAGGAGGTAAAGAACTCAAAGGTGACCTTGTTTCTCACTGGCAGAAGTGGGTCTCTCTAATATGGAGTACGTGCAGAGGTAGGTTTGTTCTTATGTGTGTATTCTTGTGTGATACACCATGCCTGTGTGGCTTTGTGTAAAAAGGGGGCGTCGGTTTACCCCAGGGGAGCTCTGTGCCTCCCTTCATATGCTAGTGTGTTTACTTTCTACTATTTGTAATTGAAGGAGTGACTCAGTCTGGTGTCTCTGGGGAGCAAATTATTAATTTGTAGCCGCTCCTGCCAGACTGCAGCTTCTGTAGGAAAACAGATGCATAGAGAGACAAAAGAGAAAGACTTTGGGCAAGTTCTTGATTCTACTGTTTATTTATCCCTTGACTCGTTTCATAGTCATAGTGAGTGATTGCTGATCTAAAAAAGGAATCTATATGCAGTTGTGACAGAAATATTTTCCCCTCATCCTTTCAGCTCTCTTTTTAATCATTCCTTTCCCCCGCCTTGCTCTGTATTCTACCTCGGTATCAGAATATGTGTGTTGGAGTGAGAAGGGTGGCAGTTTGCAACCCACACTGCTTGTGAGTCAGCTGAATCACTTACACTTGGCACAGCATGTCATTAGAGAGAGAGAGAGAGAGAGAGAGAGAGAGAGAGAGAGAGAGATGAAGAAGCAGTGAGGCTCACAACAGAGGGCACAGAGTGATAGTGACCAAGCGGGGGAAGTGGTGAAATATGTGCTCCTGAAATCTGATGGGTGTAGCTGGTGTGAACAGATCTGTGGCAGGTGCAATATTATTGAGTCAGTGACTACATTTGCAAGAGGAACACGTTTATTGGTAGAAATTCAGGTTGAGGCAACAGGCTTAAGATCAGGGGAAGAAGCAAATAGTTTGTCATTTGATTGCTGCCTATATTCTAGTGTTTTGGGTTTGATTCAACAGTTTATTTCTTAATTATAACACCCTCTTGGAGAACATTTGGAATCACAAAACACAGAGAGCTCCCAGAGTTACCTTCCCGTGAGCATACTGTACGTCCAAATCTTACCAAAAAAAGGCTAATGTCAAGCAGTAGAAACCAATTTATTTTGACCAATTTCAAGGTATTTTCACACCCGTCTTGTTTAGTTAGGTTTAAATGAACTCTGGTGTGTTTCCCCGTTGTTGTGGTTTATTTGGGTAGGTGTGAACACAGTATTTGAACTCAGGTGTGGACCATAAAAACCGCACTGAGACCTTTAAAGAGGTCATCTTGGTCCAGTCACAAATGAACTATAGTACAGTTTGTTTGTTATATGAACATGATCTAACCTTGATCTGCCCTAACTTCAGGAAGAATGCGCATTTTTGGTCTAATACAGGTCCCATAGCCGGCTGCGCTATGCATTATGGGCTGAGGACGACTTTGTAAACAATCAATTAGCAGTTTGCCAAATCACAAAGTGTTCAAAATAAGCAAATGGCTGAAAGAGAGGAGATTTGATTTATGTCATTTTTGACCAATAAACGAAATAACAGCTCTCATATGGCTTTCATTGACAGTTTATTTTGCTTGAAATTTTGCCTGTGTGCAACAAATCCAACCCAAAGGGAAAATGCAAATGCATCACAACTCATCTGCTGATTCAGATAGATTCAAATAGGGTACACATTCATACAGGTATTTTACCAGAGGGACAATGACATGCAGTCCAGAAAGTCCAGTTGTAGTGACAGATTAATGCTTTTAAAGGCTGAAGTGGAACACCCACTGCAGCATCATATGACACGCCACCCCTAGCACAAACAGGAAACATCATGCGGCATGTTTATTGCACATTTGCCATCCATAAAAGATGTACCAAAAAATGTTTTCAGCAACTTGAACAACAACTTAAAACTGTATGTCTACCCACTAATTAAAACTTGATTCCACACCTGAGCTGTGGCTCACCAGGCAGTGTCTTTTTTGCTGTTATCTTTATAATGAAAACACTGAAGGTCATAAGTTCAGGGTATCTCTCGACCTCAACAACTAGTCCCTCCTCAGAGAAGAAGAGCTGCACTTATAAGCAAGAAGCTAGCGAAAAAAAGGGGGGGTTTTTTTGTTTGTTTGTTGTTGTTTTTTCAGGGGCGGCAAGGCTGGAAAATAGAAAAGTGGCCTGAAATGTTACAGGTGGTGCATAGATGAGGGCTGGTGTATACCTAGTCGCCACTGGTTTGGGTTTTGTTTTTACATGCGCTGTTCAGCAGTGGTGTATTTTGGGCTTTATCAGATATGAAGAAGACTGCACAATGGCTCATACTATGTAGCACATAACAACTCATGAAAGTTATCACCTAACTATTTTGTCTTTTGTCACAACAATCATGAGGTAAATAGTGGCAATACAGCATTCACATTGCGAAGTAATCTGTCAGAGCTGCCACTATAGCAAGTATGTGACTGACCAACACAGAGCCTTGGCGGATTGTTACATTGCAGCAAAAGTTAAGCCTTTAACTTTTTTGCCAAACAACCCTGCAATGTTTTACCAGTGTCAACTTACTGGCTACAAAATGAATGCAGAAAGTTTGAATAACACTGTAGGCTCCAGCCCTTTGACCCTGAACATAGTAAGCAATTTAGGAAATAGATGGATGGACCAGCGAGTTAAATTGATTAAACAATGGCTCTGTGTGTTTAATCACATTGAATCATTGTTGCTCTCCCCGAACAGACATGGCTGACATGAGACAGACTGACAATGAGATCATGCATGACATTTGACCCACACAACAACAGAGACCCAAAAAACTGCAAACCAACACAGACACAGATTTTATCACCAAAGGGGGCCAAAGCACATTTTCCCCCCTTTTCTACCTGTTTGTGTTTGTGTGTGAGAGAGAGGGAGAGAGAGGAGAATTGGCTAAAAGGATGGAAAAAGTTAAAAGAAAGAGGAAGAGGGAGGGCACAAGATAAAAAGTATTTTATGAGTGTTTGTGTGTTTGTGAGAGGTTGTGTAATTCATGGTATTCCTCTGCGTATGTGTTTATATGTGTGTTTCGGGGGGTGTAGGCACCTTCACTGTTCACTGTGCATTAGAAAGAATCGGGAGCGAGCCAAACCGTGTCCTCTACCTTTTTATACCCCTGGCCAATGTTTTACCCTCTCTGACAATAAGATAGCTGGTGATTTGTGTGTTACTATCTTTAGTGGAAGATATGCTCTGCTGACCTATCAGTAGCTGGAAAAAGGAGACCTGAACAGCAGAGAGGAGCCATGGGGTGGGTGTGGTATGTCTTCTGGGTGTGTGGACGGTCTCTGATGAGCTTGACCTGCTTTTTAGGAGAATGTTGGGCAAATGCCTTGTGAAACCTGCTCCAGCCACAAAAGTTGCTTTCTCTAAGATCAGCAATAAACTCAGCTCAGGCTTTCAAGGCAGCTTTAAAGAGAGAGATCAGGTGACAACTCATATAACATGTTTTAACAAACAAGGTGATACAGACAGATGACATCTTATTTAAGATTCCCGAAACAGAATTCCTTGTCGTCAGAACGTATTCATTAACTTTATACATATCATTATAAATACTATAAACCTATGTACAAAATAAATACATACATACTGAAATAACATAATGTTATTGATATGCAAAGTTCCCCTAGTGGCCGACTTTTATGAGGCCCAGTTAGATGCCGGTCCTCACTTTAGGAACAGCACTGTTGACTCATGTCCTTATTCTTAGCGAGCTGCATCAAATGTCCTCTTAGTATAGTTTTGCTGGTGCATCTGTTTTGGTTCTATATGGACAAGCATTTTGTTTAAAAAAAAAAAAAGAAAAGAGCAAAGGCTGAATAACACAGTCAAGCCACATCTGGAATCAAATATGTGGCTTTGAAATGCTTTGCACTTTCAAACCATTGTTGTGTTTACTTCCACTGCTAATATGTAAAATGTAGATTAACTTGAGTAGGAATAAGAGAAATGGGTTGAAGAAAGTAAAAATGTAGATATCATAATCACAAACAATACAAGCTCAGCGGTGCTCAGCTGCAGCTTATTTCCATACACATTAGTGGAAGAGGTTGACATTTCAGGAGACCTGCTTATTGGGAGTATTCCTATTTCCCATGGGATGTGCTCCCAGGGTCCTGTGTTACATTAGTGCCATATTTATATTACACTAAGGGGAACATGTCGAAGGATCATATGTTCCTCGTGTCCCTTGTTGCCCAGTTCAACAGTATGGACTCCTCCAGGGTCCTATGTTCCTGAACTCCTATGTTTTCAGGGTTGGTGTTAGGGTCTTGGTCTCCACATAATAGCAGGAATAATGTTAACAGAATACTGAACTGGGGTGCAAAGAAGCCTGGAAACATATTTTGCTCCTCTGACTGGCTTTCTTGCTAAGAGGTTGATAAGCAGATCGGTGCCACTCTCATGTCTGTATGCTAAAAAAGCTACGGCATGCAGCCCGTTAGCTGAGCTTTAAACCAAAAAAACAGGAGGGAGGGAACAGCTTGCCTGGCTTAGTTCAAAGATAGCAAACTTTACATACTTTTACCTCTAACAAATCTTATCTGATTAATTTAATCAGCACAAAAAATGAATGATAATAATGCACTGTTGTTTTTATACTGTATGCTGGGTTGTGTGCAAACTGTTTTTTAAAATCATCACCTCTTTCTCTTCACTTCCAAAACATTACTCACTGCAGTTGTTCATCGACATACTCAGAATAGAATATAGATGACACAGTTTTCACAGAAACTTGCAACAAGTTTGGGTGTTTTTCTCAAAAGACACAACTGAAAAAGAAAGTCAGATTTGGCCAAATATACAAATATTTTCAGCAGGGTAATTCAGCCAGTGAAATCCCTTCATTGTAAAAGCCACACTAACAGGATAGACATCTCAGCCCAAACATCTAAGACAAAAAAACAACCTGTCTTTGTTGGCAGAATCTGTACAAGAAGAGGGAAAGCCCAAAGGAGTGCTAGTCTAGTGCCTTAGCCACTTGGTCACAACAACATCAATAATCAGGATTTATACTGTCAGAGTAAAACCCTCCAACTTAATACTGACGCAAATCAATATCCCTTTGTCAGTGGAGGACAGAAGCTTTCAAACCTCATTAAATCAATCAGATGTGCATTTTATCAGTAAGTCTCATATTGATAACATTTGGCTGGGGATTCTCATCTGTTTGTTCTGTCAAGCAGCTGCACCCAACATTTCTGCAAAGCATGGGTCTCTACAACATGTACATTTCAAACCCATGATAAAAACCTCTCTACAATTAATAATAAAATGATGACCTTACGTATACATAACCTGACTTTTTACATGGAGGCATGGTGGTGGCGTTACCCCCGGGTAAGACAGATGTCAAGCAGTAGACTACAGTGCAACACAACCATAGGTTGACAGTTTCAACTGACAAAACTAAGCAATTGCAGTAACAATTGGGACAATTTCAACTGTGTTTGTGGAAACAAAAAAAATGGCATTCTTAGTTAGATGTTGTGACTTTTTCCGGCTGTGATTGTGGTGACAAAACTCTGTAGGCAAAAACATGATATTTTCCTTACCCCAACCAAGTGGTTTTCTTGCATAAACCTAACCAGACTTAACACAACATAAAACTGCAACCTGATTGGCAGAAAAAAATGTTGGAATTGCATATATCCTTGGTTTTCAGAAACGTAAAATACCAAGATTTGTTTTGACAAATGTTTTGGCAACTGAATGGTTAAAACTTTTGTTATTTACCCAAAGGTGCCTTCTGGTATTCCAGCCTCTGTTCTACTCCATGTCCCCACCCTGCAACCCTATTATCAGTACCACAGAGAAATAATATAAATGATTAATTTCAAAGTGCTATAAATATTTCGTACATAATCACTGTTCACATGACTGAATTCAGAAAATGTTTGAACCCCTGTTGTGTAATGGTTGAACATGTCAACAGCTTCAACAGACATCAGCTTTAAATGTCAACCAGTCACTGAGATATCACACACTGATGGAAATGAACAGTTCCAGCTGAGTTTCAAGCATCTGGCAGCACTCTGTGCAGCGTCTTTTAATAGAACAGGAGATGGGTTTCAGTGGTTAATGGTAAAATGTGTCTATGGTCTGATACTAAGAGAGCTATGTCTCCATCTAATATAATATAAGGAGATTCATTCCCCGTGAGCTTTCATATCTTCATTGTGAAAAACACATGTTTTTTTAAACTCAGTTGTTTTCCGTAGTTTAAGGTTAAGAAAGTAAAAAGCAAATAAATTCAAGTCACTGGACAATTATTGAATATGAACCAAAAATTTATTCATCCATGTGTTTTAAAAATTTAATTCAAGGCTTTTTAAGCACAAAACCAAATAAATTTAATGATAAATAGCTGTAACAGCTACTCACATTAAAGATCAAATGAAAGCAAGGCAAAATTAAAAATTGTCATGTCACCTCATTTGGGTTTAGGCTTATTAAAGCAGTTTTTCAGTGACTGTACATTAAGTACCTCTCTCTTTGCTCCAAAAAATTAGTTAAGTAAGATACTTGAATACTAAAGATACCAGTTTATTATTTATGAGTATTCGCTACATCATTCTGAGTGCTGCATATTTCTTATGGGAACCATCCTCAGTATGTGATGTTATCATATTTAAGGACATAAACTGAGGACTCATTTCTGCTCAGTAACTTAAGCGGTAAATTCTCATAAAACTGTTGCCTTAGTAAAATGGGGACAATAATGGACATTAAATCGGGTTCATATAGTGTGCATGCAGCAGTAATACACACAGGAGTGCTTATGAACCCATTTTGTTTTGTGCTCATGAAAGCACTTTCTTTCATGCCATTGATCAGATTGCAGGTCCAAGATTAAACCCTGTAGTCTGAGGTGACAAAACTCACCACTTACTCTGTTTGAGTTCATATTACTGTATCAAAAGGAAGCTCCTCAGATTTTCTTCTGATGCTCTCCATTTTAGTTATAGGAGCTTGATTCATACTTGAGGTAAAAGTCATTTTTGCTGCTTTGATGTTAACCATTCCTTTTTAACATGTCTCTTGCAAGTCTCTTACAATTTCATGAACATGCAGTACTAAGTTTATAGGGTGGCCCTTTAAATATATTTGTTAGGCAAAATGAGAATTGATGGAGACCGGCTAGTAAAACCCAACAAGTTGTGATTTGTTAACCCCAGAAATTTATATATGAATTCTTCTGGTGTCTCACACACCCAAAGCACACAGGCAAACAAATAGCACATAATCAGTGCCTGCAGCTTCCTGTGGAGGGGAAGGCACAGTCTAAATGATGATCTTTATGTTGTGGTTCACTGAAAGCCTGTGGTCTCATCGTGTAAGTCTGTATATGTTTCTATTTTGTGAGTGCCTGTGTGTGTGTGTGTGTTTGTGACTATGTACCCAACCATTACCATGCCTATTGTGTGTGGTTGTCAAGCCACCATGAATACGACTGGAACTTCAATTGCAGGGTGGGAGGAAGGACCCAACAGCTTATGGCTTAGGGACAACATTATATTTTCATCTCTGCCTTGATAACAGCATTTACATCCTCAAGTCCAATCTGAGAGTGGGACGACAGAGATGCTCATTGTCAGAACTGTGTCAGTTTTAAGGTTCATGAACTGCGGAATTCCCCTCAAACACAATATTTGTAATGACTAGTACCAGATGCCTCCAACAGACAAAATAAAGTAAAAATCAGCATCGATGTGCCTGCAAAATACAATGGCCCCTAACTGAACTCCTTCTGATCCATTTTGAAGCTCAAGTTAACCAGCAACAGTAAACACAGCAGTTTTTGGTCGTTCTGTATTATCCACTCACCGTGCACTAATCTCTGACGCAAGTTGATCACTTGCATGGCTGCACAAGTTAAACACAGTTTGTTTAAACTTCAATCACATGTTAAATAAAAACCAGTGAGTTAGTGCTGGTGTTTGTCAGTGCACAGGATGGGGGATGATCTGAATCTAAGTCAGTTGCCTTTAAAAAAAAATGGCTCTGTAGGTGATTCTTTTGCTTAACTTTGTCACTCTGAACCAGCCATGTTAATAATGTGGGTTTGGTTAAAAAGCACACACACTTATGGGTGGAATTTCTGAAATGTGTGTGTTCACCAGGGCATGCATTGTCTCTAGTGCATGGTAACTGTAGGGGTGCTAAATAGCAAAATTTTTGGCAATTCTTGCATAAAGTGGCCTTTCAAAAGGCTTCATTTCTTTCATCCTCTCCAACGATGACTGCAGATTTCACCTTTGTTGTCTTTTAACGGTCGTCAGTGTTGATATCAATGTTGCATGCTCTAAAATACCATTGTCAGCATTACTTCATAGTAATCACTACTCTGTAACATCATCATTGTCATGTGAATAACCTGTGATCATTGTCATCTTCAACATCACAATCATCACCGTCACTATCCTTGTCATCGTCTGCATCATTGTAACCACAACCGATAGTTCTGCTCCTCCACCTGTTAAATTTCCTCCTCAGTGCTTCTGCTTTATCCCTCCTCTCCTCCCTTGAGCGACCTATAGCAGAGACCTCCTGTTGGGTTATGCTAATAACAGCTTTTCTCCTTAGACGGCCCAACTATTGGCTTCAATACAGACTGCCTTCCTGCTGGGGACTAAGCTGGCTCACTGCTGTCTCTGACTCTGCAACCTGTCACATGATGTTACAGTGCTGTGCTTTCAACCGTCAGCCCACACGTACCTGTTTGGCTGTGGAGGGCACTTATATCACTGACTCATAGAATACGTATATAAGAGTGTGCATGTGTGTTTAGCAGAGGTCACTTGAAACTACACTGTGCTGTTAGCAAGGTAATGTCTGTTGTTTGTGTTGTCAAGTGTTATTTGAAAATGGTCCATAAAAGTAAACTTGAACCCTTCCTAATCTCCAAGAAGCTTTTAACAGATTGTGTATATTGGACAGTTTGGGAAGCACACATTTTTCTGTTCATGCTGAAATTTGGATGAAAAGTTCCATACCACTGTTATTGTTCTTTGTGGTAAATATGAAGCTACTACTACCAACTGGTTAGTGCAACTTTAAAGCCTGGGAAACTTAACTTCCTGGGGCTTTTGCTGCTTGACTCGACTGGTCCTGTCAAGAAAAAGTCAAAAAATTACATGTTTGTTAGGACTGAGTCAGTCTAGCTGATTCCCCCATATCCAGTCTTAGTGTTGATAAAGCTAACTGGCTACAGCTACATCTTTGTTGTTCAGGTGTCAGAGAGGTATTGGTCTCCTTAGCAAGTGTATCAAGTATGGAACTACTGCTAATATTGCGGCACACACTTTTCCATTAGCTACACTGTGGACAGTTTTGGCTGATTTCTCAGCAACTCCATGGCATAAGTATGATGTGAGAGTGAAGAGTAAGTATTGCATTGTGGGAAAAAGCCAAGTAGCCCTGTGAATGAGAGAACACCACTCCAAAATGCAAAGTCTTGTCATCTTGCTCTAACTGAAAGACGCCAGCTGGAAAAAGGTTGAAGGTGCTCTTACTCCCCATGTAGCTGGGGACGAATGAACTGCCTGCCAAACAAGTAGCGAAGAGTCAAGTCGGCAGACTATGGCTAACATGCCAGGAGGATGCCAGGACTAAGGTAGGCCAGTCACTACCAAATGTCACCGAAGCAGTGGACCACACCACCTAAGGGATCAGTGGGTCGTGGCCGAGTGTTGTGAGCGGGTTGGAAAGAACACAGGTAAGCTGTATCATAACACAGTCTGGCAGCCAACTCCCCTTAATGTTAGCTGTTGGGCTAAACAAGTACGTGCACCCATGTCAGCTCTGAAGCCTAGACATGTGAGCATGTGATCATTAAGAGAGCAAGTGTCTAGGGTGATGTGTGGCTGCAACAATATGTATTGAGGAAGAATGATGATGTTACAGATTTTGCCCTATCACCTTTCAACTCCTTATTGGTTATTTAAGAGTTCTGACATAGGGCATGATATTTTTAGACAGGGTTTCTATGCAAAAAGCTTTCAATTTACAGTAAACCATATGTATTAAAAGTCCTCCCAAAGGTTTTGTTTTCTTTGATCATGATGGTCTGTTGCAGCATGCATGATTTCTTAGTGCACACTGGCGTAATTCAGTATGTGTGATGCATATCTGTTATCTCTTCCTGTCTGTATTTGATATATGATCAAAATATTTTTTTCTGGCATAGCTGTTGTTTTTCACTCTCAGTTCAAACTCTTTCTCGCACTCCTTTTCTCTCTCATCCTACTCTCTCTTTCTTTCACTTGCTTCCCACAGCTTTACCCATCACTCTTCACTATTTCAGTTCCTCTTATATCTCCCTCCCCCTCTCATTTCTCCAACCATCCATCCATGTCCCTGCTAACCTCTCCATCATGTCACCAGTCTATTCTTTCCTTCCTACCGCTAACTTTTCATCTGTCTTTCTCTCCATCTGCTCTCTTCACCCCCCTCACCCCCTTCATCCCATCCTTCTCAGCTAGCTGGCCGAGCTGCTGACGTCTGCAGTAGCCATGGAGTGCGGCCAAGAACTGCCTTAAATCAAACCAATCTCTAATGAAATGCGCGCACACACACACACACACACGTGAGCTAAGATATGTGCCAGGACTATACGCTCACACATAAACAGTACGTGCATAAGTGCGCACACACACACACGCACACAAACCAAGCACATTGATATAAGCACACATTCACACGCATCTACATTCACACACTGTTTATTGCTTAACTTTATTTTATTATAATTACTGATAAAAATGGCTTACAAGAGATATAAAAACAAAGTCATGCTTCATATTAGATTAAGGCTCCCGGTGAAAAGCAGAGATATTTTCTTTGCTGAGCTCACACAGTAAAATGTGCCCTATTTAAACTTTGGTTCAGTGCAATGTCAACACAACTCCATTAAAGCCCTCCAACTTTCCTCTCTCAGGTAAACTTATCTCATTTGGGGCTTTGAGGGTTTTTTTTTTTTATTTGGTTGTCTCCCTGGAGAAAGTTTTTGCTGGGAACTTCAGGTTACAAAAAAATATCTTTATTTCAAAACTAAATGCATCCAAATGTGTATAGGAGATTTTCTAGATTTATGTCTCCAAATATAGACAGCAGGTAATGCTTTGTTTACTAAAAGAAGCCTAGTTCTGGAGGGATTTAACTCACCTAGTGCTTTTTATAAAACCTGGAAACAGTCCAGTTGGTTGGCTCTGGCTTCAACACTACACACAGAAGACTGTCCATCTGTTCAATAGTACATATTTTACTCAGTCATACCCTCCCCTGATCCCCTAAATCTGTCTTACCTGACCCACATCTTAAAATATAGTCAAAAATGAATTTTAAAAAATTACGCACGTTTGGCCCAATAATGATATATTTAGACAAACATGGCAAC
>JAPZDX010000009.1:14323467-14334662 GCA_029783625.1 Naso annulatus | reverse complement strand
CATCCTCAGACATTTAGTACAGACGGGGGGGGGGCCTTCTTCTGAGAGCTTGAGAATACATAAACTGCACTGACAAAATAGTTTGGTCCTGCACAGACAGATACAGAAAGTAAAGGAACAAAGTGTACATCTCACGACTCGAAGTTTCAAGTCAAAGGCCGCATGGCCAGTCGTCACCAGGGTTTCTTTCTTTAATATGTGTAAATATTATTCATGAAAGCGTTCAAAACATTCTGAGGTATAAGTCGAATAAATCCCGACTGACTCTAAGTAGACATAAAAGGTGTTTAGAAAGCAATAGCTATTTTTTCCCTTCAACAGAGGAGACTTTGTGGTGATGTGTCAGCGAAAGATAATATGGATTAAGTGGTTGTGGAGAGAGAGTTCCATATGGCTATGTTTTGGACAGGAAT
This sequence comes from Naso annulatus, assembly GCA_029783625.1. NCBI lineage: Eukaryota > Metazoa > Chordata > Actinopteri > Acanthuriformes > Acanthuridae > Naso > Naso annulatus. Next base: position 14,334,249 of record JAPZDX010000009.1, on the reverse strand, counting down.
TCAGTCTCTCTCCTTGCTTTCAGTTTTGGTTTAATCCTCTAAACAGAGAGCACATGTATAGGTGCACAATCATTTGCCTCTCTGTCTGTGGATATACACGTTTGCATGCATTCATTTCCTCCCCAGCCTTTCCTGGCATGCCCTGCATCTCACCTCTCTCTCCTGTCTACAAATCAGCCTCTTCTGAGCGTGATGCCTTTCAGAGACATCAAAAGATTTGCTGCTATAGTGTCCCTCTTTATTTATCACTTGAACGCACACATATACATATAGGAAGTGATAAATAGCGTGTGCCCAGCCCCTATACGTTCCTCCTCACTCAACTCTCCCACCATCACCACCAGTGCTACAAATCTGCAGATTGCTTGACAAACTGAGTCTAATTCATGTTGCTCAAACACTGCTGAAATTAGCCAGATTCTTCAGAGTTTGGGGGTACAGTTTTACAGATAGGGATGGCTTTAAAGGTGCAGTGTGTAAGATTTAAGGGGATCCATTTGTAGAAAATGGCAGAAATGGAATACTATATTCATAAGTCTGTTGTCATGAGTGTTTAACTACCTGAAAATAAGAGTCACTGTTTTTTTATTACCTTAGAATCATCCTTTTATATCGACAGAGGGAGAAGGTCCTCTTCCATGGAGTTTGCCATGTTTCTACAATGACCCAAAATGGACTAATTCAAATCATACACTGGCTCTACAGAGGGCTTTTTGCAAGTTTCGCAGCCACCAGATGTTATGAGCAGAGAAATATTCTGTCTGGTGCATTCTGCAACCTTGCCACTAGGTGCCACTAAATTTCACACAGACTGACTTCAGAAAGTTGTAATGTGCTATATCTCTGACTCTATCTATATGACTGTGACTACATTATTCTATGATGAACAATAATGAGATGTGATCAGACCTAAATCCACCAAAACAAAAGCAAATCAAAAGCGACATGACTCTTTATTTTCCAAATGATAAGACAAAACACATGCACCTAAAAATATCATAAACAGCAGATTCATTATTGTTAACATATTAGCTGGAATTATGCAGGGCTATACTGCAATACTTATAGGTTCTCTCTCTAGGCCCCTTAGCTGCAAAGTTTCTTGGTGATCATTGGCAGGTATGACAGTGGCAACATAAACTGCACTGGAAACCAAAGTACGTCAAGCTTGAGAGGTGTGGGGAGGGAGGGAGAGGCTGAGAACTGTGTTTGTTTTTGGTTTCCTTCTGCAGATAAGAGCAGCTGCAGTTTAAAGGGCTGGGTGTGTGAGTGTCTGCTGAGGATATCTACAGTGTACAAAGTAAACTGGACAACTCCCACTATGCATCAGGCATTCTAAATACAGTTTGCTGTGTTTGTGTGTGTGTGTGTGTGTGTAGGGAAGTTTGCAAGAGAAAAGACGTGCAATATATCTATTAAGATACAAAAAGCTTCATGTGTCTAACAGATACATGAGAAAAGTTCTCATCAGATTCTCAAAAACACATGTTCTTGATCAAGTGCACACTTCTATCAGTTGCCGGAAGGGAAAAAAAATGCTGCAGTTCTATCATTCTGCAAAACACAGAAACACTAAATTTGTATATATCATGTAATGATTCTACAATAACAATGAGTGAAATATTTCAGCTTACATGTATATCAGTAGTTGGAGGGGACAGTGGTAGCATGACAGTTACCAACCCACAGACTGAAAAAATGGTGTTATTTCAACCAGACTTCAGGACACTTTCCAGCTGTTTTTCAGACATTTTGTGGGGTATTTTAAGCCCAAACATAATCTTTTTCTAACCCTAACCGAGTGGTTTCTGAGTCTAAACCTAACCAGACATAAACCACAGCATTTTCACATCATAAAATTTTAAACTGAAATGTTAAGTTTCAATGTGAAGAAACAAAAAGTCTTAACATATCCATGGTCTGCAGAAAAATATAACAAGATTTTATTCTGGCAATTGGGTTCCATTTAACCTTTGCTCTTGTTCTATTTGAATTAGCACCAGACAGTCGGCAGCTGCAGGGTGTATTAGCACAGCGCAAGAATATATTTGAATGAATGTAAACTGTTTCTTCTCTGCCTACCAGCAACAGCTCATGTGTTCCAAACGGGTGTGTGAGCAACTGTTTAAAGCAACTGTGTGTCAGTGCCCTTGATACTCAATAAAGCTTCAGCTGTGAGACAAGTCAACAAATGTTATCTTGCTCATTAATGTTTACTAGAGACAAGTGTAACTCTTCTTTCTGGTGGCACGCCTCTAAAACAGAACCATTTCTCTTTTTAAATGGACCTCACCACTCCAAATAAGCTTTGTATGCAGACAATAAAAACTAAATGCTAACAGATGGACTCTTCTCTGTTCTGCTGAGATACTTTACTTTTCCCCTGAGAGACACAGATAAGGTGCGTTGAAGTAATGTTCAGAGGAAAGCACAATTCCCTCCTGCTTATCAGTGCACAATCAGCTCCTGCGTGCTTCCAGAAATAGATGGTGTGAGGGACTGGACTAAGGCAAAGGACTGAAAAGCCATTAACTGCTGGTGAGGGTGACATTACCATAAGGCCTTGTCGGCTGGCTGGGACCACAAGCTGAGCTGAGCTCCACCTGTTTTTATGACAGGTGAAAGAGAGAATTGGGGGGCTGAGGAGTGTGTTTGGCACTGGATTAGCATCAATCGTGGCACTGGCAGTGTTTCACTCTCACTCTTTCTATCTCACAGTGCTCCAATCCTCCTCTTCTCATCAAGCTTGCGTCTCTTGTTGTTTCTCGGTGCTATTCTGATCTCACTTCCAGCCTCGCCACCCTTGGATTTTCTTCTTGCTGATATTCTTAGAACCATGTTTTTATGGCAATCACATACATCTCACTTCCTCACTCTCTTGTGTTGCCCTCCTTCTTTCCTCTACTGTCTTTCAGTCACACATTGAGGTGTAGACACTGTTGGTTAGTAACAAAATATGATTCTTTATCTATTGCTTGCAAAAAACAAATACATTTTAAGTTAATAAGTTGCTCATGTGTGGCACTCAAATGATCATGTTTGCAAAAAGTCCATTAAAAACAATATTATTGTAATTTATCACATGTATGCATCTTGCAGGTGAAGGACTATCGATTAGACTCTATGAGAGGAAATATCTTCAAGGCAGGTTGTGGTGACTTAGTTATATTTTTTGACAAATGTATCCTGAGCTTCAAAGAGTTAACAAGACCTTCATTTTAAACACTTAATGAGACAAATAATTTTCACCCACCACAAAGTTTGTGTGTGAGCAGCAAAATGACTGTCAGCTTCGGAAGACTTCAATATGAGGAAATATGTACAAGCTATTTTAATCTATACAGTGAGGGCTGTGGATATATTTATATGAGACATACTGTAATTGCGCTCATAGAGTAAATGACCTTCTACAGAAAACAACTCCGAGTTATTATGTGACGGCCTCATAAACCGAAAACTGGCTGTTCTGACTCATCTAGTAATCAAATGCAATCAAGTTACATCTCTGTCAAAAAATACTCAAAACAGTTGTAATAATATTAATAGTTCTGAATTAATGATCAATAATCCTTTACAGATTTTGTTTCAGATATAACTTCAGCAATCATGAAGTTTTTGTGGGTTTTGAAAAAGTAAAAAAAATAAAAAATAAAACACAGTTTGACTATAATAATCCCAGGTTGTATTATAATTGGCTTATTTAAATAAAGACAAGAATACTCAACTATTATACGGTTGTCCTTGGATGCGTGCTGAAGGTTATAGTGCACGCTTTTACTCATTTAAAATCTAACACTTTTATGTACTGCTGATTCTCGCCCTGTGCAGAATGACACAGTGGCTGTCGTCCTTTGCAATATACAGAAAACCATCAGTAAAATCAGCTTGTAGACAGGATCAGGAGTGTGCAACAAATAATGATAATCCATCAGATCTTCAGAATGGCTCACCATTCAACGTTCCTAATCCGCATGATTTCACATGCACACAAACACAGCGTCACCGACCAAGATAAAGAAACATCCCTACCAGACTCTTTAACACTCACAGTAACTGCAGCTGAGATAAACCCCCACACACAGGCTGAACTTTACACAGCCTATCAAGCCCCAAGTGTATCAGGGAGCACGCAGACAGACATGCGATGATGAGCGAGCCCCGGAGGGGCCATGATACGCCGGCAGGGTCAGGATGATTTTACTCAGACGGCGCTGGCTTGATACAGTCCAACAGCCTCTCATCACGAGCAGCAGCACTAACACCACAGAGGTCTCAACTTCAACACTGCAAATCCAGAAACTGACCATCAAGAAAATCGAGTTTTTCTCTGATGCAGCAATTATGTTTTTGCTGAGATCAGGCACTGCTTATTACAAGAGCTACGATTTACCTTCAGAATTAACGATTTGTCTTAGATCCTCAACCTCAGCACTTATATATGTGGATGTATTCTTTAAAAGCAATCTTCAAAGCTTCAATTCACCATATTACTGTCAAATAATGCCTCTAATTATTCAAATCATCACCTTAGAAATGCTTTGTCTTAATTATCATGCAACAATGAACTTGGCTGCATTTACATGTTGGAAAAACAGATTTCGTAATAGGCAGAGTTGCGAGGTTGACACAGTTTGTCTAAGACAACAAAGTCAGCTCAGACTCAAAACGAATGCCTCTTTAGTTGAAGAACAGTTCAGGCCTGATTTCAGTCCAGCTTTTGTACTTTTTTTCCAGGTCCAGTATAATATAAAACCATCTTCGGATGCACATGCTTGGACCTCTTTCCATGCTTTATGAAAAGTACTGGCAGTTATCCATTAACAGGTCACATCTTAAGGACACTGGGTGAAACGTGTAGTAACTGAACAGCTTAGCATTTAGCTACACCCTTCTGAACATGAGGAAACATCATGCAACATTACTAACGCCCCAAACAGGCCTTCGTACTGTTGCATGATGTATTTTATGATTAAAGTTAATAAGTGACTGCTAGCTCCCTGGGAGTATTCAATTTAGTCTTCCATCTGCAAGGAGGTCACAGTGCAGGGGAATCGCACTGTAGACCTCCACCAGTATCTTGCATGAAAGCACTGCTCAGAGGACGTCTGCTTGGCCTGTCACCCACAGTCTGGTATGCAGATGACACGAAGAGAATTTCTAAAATCAGTTTCTCCCTGCGCCCCCTTAAACATGAGCACATCTTACAGTATCAGACGTGTAATTTCCTCAATGTTCTCCTGTGTATTTTTCCACCTTCAATAAATGATTTCTGCCTGTCTGCTGTGTAGTTTATGCTCGCATGCTTAATAGCCTGGTAGCTAACAGTCTTGCCATGCATGAGGTCAGGCTTTAGTTCAGGAGGTTATCAGGCTTGACACATTCACATTCCTGTATCCATGTGTGAGAATACACTGGGCCCAAGGGCAACTGTTCACCAACACCGCCTGAATATTTGAACTAATGTTGCTGAGGGCTTGTGTGCTAATACCGTATATACGTTTTAATGGCAGAGGTTTTGAGGAATTTAATGTTTTGAAACAAATGTTTCAGATCCAATTAAGAAGAGCTGTACAAACTAAATCTGCAATCCATCAGCTCAAAGCATGAAGATTTTCTTGAGATAACCCCTTGTGAGATAAATGTCAAAACTGTTGGCTGAGTACATTCCACTGTACCAAGCAGGTGAGCTAAATGGATGTAGGCGTACCTCTGAAAAACCTGATTCTTGTGACTTCAGGAGAGAATGCTGGATTTGTTCAAACATGCTAGAAAACCCCCAAATACTTTTAAGGCCTGTATCAAGGAGATCGACCACAAAAACCAATGACGAAATGAACAGGTGTAAATATTTTCAAGCTTTTTAATACAAACTTAATAAACTATCAGTCCCTCTTAACATGTAAGACACTGACTCCAAATACTTTGTTATACCGTTTGTTTTATCAAGTATTGCACAATGTAGGTACAAAATTAATATACGATTACATTTTGTCCGTAATATAGCAAAAATCTTTAAACTCTTAACAGAAAATACAACTCTTATGTTTTTCAAAAAAGCAAATATTCTTAAATCCCACCACTACGGAATATTCTGTACACAATCTTTAGAATAGTCAATGTTTTTTTTTTTAAGATGGATTCATTTTATAATTTCAATAAAAAAAAAAGAAAACATAAAGTTGCTGCAGCCATCACAGATCACTGGAGTAGTAAAAAGATATAAATGCAATACCATGTCGTAGAAACAATAGATACTCTGATATTTTACAAACTCTGTACTAAATTAAATTATACAATTAGAAAAAAGACCAGGAAATCCCACTTAATTATGCCAATTTCTTGAAAAATTGGCGGTGTCCAGTTATGTTTAAATACTGAAAGAGGCCATGACTTTTGGTGGTGTTTTTTTTTTTCTCTTTTTTATATCTTAAAACAGTCACATAAAAAATATTTTGTGCTTGGTTGGCAAAAGAAATAACAATGATGCATGATGAAGTTTAGGAAACCAAGCTTGGACATCTTGTACTAAAGGTATAACTCAAGGGGGCAAAGTAATTCACCCTCGGGCTCATGCTCTTAGACTCGTAACATAGATCTTACAGCTGACAAGTCACTTTTTTCCTTTTTTTTCCATGACATTCTGTTCTTGTGTACACTTTTTTTTTAATTTTTCAAAATGTGTTTATATGTTTGTTTCCCCCCATCACATTATCTCTGGTCGTTTCTGTGTGAAGTAGTAGCTTAAGTAGTACCTTTACGTGTACTAGTTGGCCATAACTGGCTGGAATTGCTGGTTAGAATACTGCATGTTGTTCAAGCTGAAATTCAAGCCATCCATAAGGGACTTGTCGTTAAGGCCACCATAGGCCGCAAACACATCGAAGGCATTGCTGTACTGCAGCGGGCTGAGGCTGAGTGAGCTGTCCCCAGGGAAGAGAGCACTCTGGCTGCCCTGGCCCTGAAGGCTGGGGAACACAAACTCCTTGGCATTAGGGGACAGGGCGGAGGGCTTCTGGTGCTGCTGCTGCTGCACTCCGAGGCCCAACCCGTACAGAGAGTGCATGGAGGTGGAGATGGCTTTCTGTTTCAGGAGACTGTTCACATTCAGGCCCAGGTTGGTGGGAGAGGTACGTGCCACCTTGTTTCCAGCACTACTTCCGCCATTGTTGTTGCGTCCGCTGCTCTTCATCTTAGTGGAGCCAAACTTGGTGGCGGCAAAGGTGGCTGTTGTGAAGGTTAAAGGCTGAGTGGAGCGGGGCATAAAGGTGGGGCTAACGGCTGCCGAGTGGCCGAAGGGAGGAGAGGGTGAGCTGGAGCCCGGAGAGGCTCCATTCACAGGCTCACTGATGGGCATGAAGACCTGTGCATCGGGATTGAAACTGTTCTTGATCTCCTTGTCCAGGTCAAGCCCCCCACTGTTAGCTCCACTTTCATTGCTGTCATCAACATACAATACTTTGACAGGCCCCTTCTCCCCGATCTGATAGGACACCTCAAAGGGGTCTATCCACACGCTGAGGTCCTGGGGCAAGTTGTTGCGGACATCCTCGATGTCCAGCCCGCTCTCTTTGGCTGCCTTCTCCACCACAGGATCCACCTTTTCCCCCACGTGGATACACCTGAATCCTGAGCCTTTGTATGGCTTGTCCGGGTACCAGTGTCCCTCATATTTCTGCTTCAGCTGCCTCTCCAGCTCCTCGCCAAAAATGTTGACACGCCGCCTCGGCAGCTTGTTATACAGGTACGAGATGATGAAGTTGAGAGCTACTTGGATTTCAAGCTGCATAGCTAACTGCTGAAGTTTACCAGGTGTGTGAAGATTAGGTGTGTCTGACCTTGAATGTGTCCACTGGGTCTGCTTTGTTTATCCGTGGTTGGCAACACAGATACTCTCCAGGCAGGATGGGTGAAAGCAACCAAAAACTTGGACAAAACAGGTTCAAAAGCAAAAGTGCTGGTTTTGTAGAAGTGAAGTCCTTCCACAGGGTATGATAATGTTTTCCTGCAACAATTTAAAGAGAAAAAAACATCTTTAGCATTCAATTTGCTGACATAAATTCAGAAGAAAGGAATAGAATATCCTGTTTAATATTCACAACAGACCAATCTGGTCAGGTCTGTTTGCTCTTTAAGGGCAGTGCAAGTGTCTTTTAATTATTAACTGTCTGTCTGAAGTGCCTAGGCATGTTGCAGTTATGACTGCTGTGAGCTCATAAGTTAAATGTCACAAGACAGAAAACAACAGCAGAATTTCACAGCAACAGTCAGATAAAAGAAAAATGTGCTACTGAAGAAATATTACTACAGAGCCCACTGAGCTGGGATCAAGTTATATTTCTTATCCATCTGACTGTAAATTGTGCACATATTGTTTATGTGAAGTCAGAGAGTGGGTATGGAGCACATTAACCCCCGACTATGACTCGGGAATCCTGTTACATAATAAGCTACTGGATAGCCTCCCTCCAGCATGAGACAGGAAATCTAACGCGAGGATGTTGAATTTAAACCATCCATTGACTTAATTTAGGAAATGCCTGGTCAGAAATGCAAAGTTGACGAGAAAATGATTTCGGTGGGTTTCTGAGCTTCATGTCTCAGGGTCTGACTGGATATGCATATAGCACCACCAATTAGTCGAGGACCTTCCTACATTTAAACCGATGTCGAAAAATTAGGACTTCACGCACTACGGCGACACCCATACGTTTGGCAATTTTACACAGCGCAGACGAAACGGAATTTTATGACATAACGTTAGATAAAATGTAAACGTCACAAACTATAAAACCAAATTAAACGACATAGCCTGTGCTACGATAATCCTCGCAGATGATAGGATCCGGGTGGACGACAGCAGACAGCGAGCTTGACAAGGCTCTTGTGTTTAAGTGTTTTATGTTTTATTTCAGCCATAAAGGAAAAAAGTCGACACAGGGACACAACTGATACATTTATCGCTTCCTTCGTAAAGCAGGAGGCTGCCCTACAGGAGATTCCTCCCAGTTCCCAATGCTTACAGGTCTTCGATTCATCTAATCAGTCTAATTAAGTTTAAAGAAATATTGTTGCAATTTCACAGAATATTCAAGACTGCAACAAAATGGTTAAAAAGTCACTAATGGAAATGAAAATATTGTAGGACACAGTTTAAATTAACACTACACATGAGACGCATTTCGTGTCTCTGGAGGACTATTTTTTTTTATTATTATTTTAACCAGGATGAGTGTTAAAAAAAAAAGACACACTGTACACTTTTATCGCGCACACGCGCAAGCATAAACTCTCTCGGACACACACACACACAGGCTGCACACACCTAACTTAGTGGACTGACGCAGCAAATCAGCTTAGTAAGTATGAACAGAGATTCAGCAGGCTACGACGGCAAGAAAATGAAGACAATATTAAACAGACTAGCCTCCACAAGCAACAGAAACGTGTCAGGTTAAGATACTTACCTTTTTTTGTAAAAAATAAAGATTCTCAGTAGTTCTGAAGTACCGTTAGTTAGTGCAAATAGAAAAAAAGTATAAATACTTTCTTCACATAGAATATATTATCAACATTAAAAAAGAGTATTCCAGTACATGTACATTTCGGAGGATTGCCGTTTACGTTTTGCTTCGGTTTCTATTTTTAAGGTTATTAAGCGTTTTTTTTTCCTCTTTCAGCAGGCCTGCAGAGTAGCTCCCGCCGCTTCGGGAGTTTTGCAACTTCGTCCGCCTCCTGCTACAGTGTTGCCTTTATTTATAGCTTTCCTCCGCCATGGGCACGAGGTAGGCGGTGATGCGGTTTCAGAGGTCAAAACAATACGAGCGGCTGCGATTGGTCCCATGTGCGAGGTCCGCCCTCAGATTGGTGTCTGAGGCGTGCGCTCATTGGCTGAGCTCCACTGTCAATCCGAGACATATGATTCTGTGAAACGGGAGAGACGCCTATGATGAGCGCTTGCGTCAGAGATAACCTAGGTCTGTGCTGACAGCAGAAGGCTAAAGTAATTAATTAATACAAGGCAGAAACTGTATTATATAAAGAGATATCCTGTCCGTGTTTGAATTGGCCTATCTTAAAACAAATACGTTTATCAGCATGAAAATGTCGTAGGCTATTGTACATGTTTTGCAGAAGATAAGCCTGCTTTCTCTTTATTGACTATTCAGGAACGTATAAGTTGTTCTAACTATGATTATTTAACGACAGTAGAAACTCTGTGCTAGTTATTGATTCTTTTTACCCACATGACGGCATGATTAGCTGCTCTTTTAGTGGATATGCCATGTTTTTACCACACAGTAGAGCCCTAAAATGGACCAATAACGCGATCATATGTCATTTTAAATTCTATAATTCCCTTTCGTCGTAGATTATGAACATTAGACACGAGCTTTTCGTGACCTGTCACGAAAAACTGCAGGAGTTATGATCAATGTATAGTGCCTGAGAGGAGATTCCCTATAGCGGAACAATACAGCTGGCAGCAGTGTGGGTGGTGCTGAATGCTATCTAGAAAACACATGCGCTGATTGGTCAAAAACGGGGCAGGAGCCCTACGGTGAATGGTGTGCCCGTATCCAAGGTGCTGATGTAGGCTGCTCACGTCATCGCTCGGTTGAACGCATGCTGCTGCCAAATTTAAAGTGCACTAACATAGAAGAATATGTGCCTGATATGAAGTCATTGTTCCACAATGTCAATGTATCTGTACATTACTGTTTGAATTGTAAAAGGGACAAAGTTGAATGATAAATAATTTTTTTATTTATCAGAGCATTAACC
>JAPZDX010000009.1:14307324-14319095 GCA_029783625.1 Naso annulatus | reverse complement strand
ACAGCGAAAACTGGACTTTTAAAATGCATGTAAACATGTTAGTCCAACTGAAATAGTACTAAATCGAATCTCTCAAAGTCGAACCAACACACCCACATAATTCGATTGGAAGTTGAATTTCTCCTGCATGTATACACTTTAACTGGACCCGGACTGACCGAAGCAGTCTGCGCATGATCGATAGTACCCACAACGTCTTTGATCCGGAACTCGAACAGGATAAATTTGTAGAAGAAAGCCAGGGAGAAAACAAAAATTCCATAAGCACGAGGGGAAGCGTACATCGAATCTGTAGCAAAAGTAAAGTGCAACGTTAGATACAAAGTGTACAGCACTGTAAAGTTGTCCATGTTTTTACCGTTTGACATGGATTCTGCTAGCCTCTTATTTGTAGCTTGTTTGTCTGACCAGAAGAAGGTCCAATAGCAACCAATTACTACTGTCGCAGAGTGGGACAGTAAACCGATTTTCCCTCTGTGCTTGTATACTGGGACAATTAAATGGCCTAATTGAGCAATAACTGTAGCTCGACTTAACTGTGGTTGTGAACATACTGCATGACTCTCTCTAATAGCCCTGACAAGTGTGTCCCCCCCCCCCCCCGCGCAAAATGTGGCTTGAGGAATTTAGCCCCAGTACCCCGTCCTGTGGTTCTATTCACACCTGTGTATAGAGCTGTTGATGCGATCAATCAAGATGCTTTTTACTGCTTAGTGTGACTCTGAGGTGTTGAGGAAGCAATAGTCTCCATGTTGAAAGAGTGTAGAGGTGCAAGAATGAAACGGGTGTGGAAAAGAGGGGAAATGCAGAGATATAAAGGACAGCTGGGAGGATATGAAGGAAGACGGAAGGGAGAGAAGACAGTTGTGCCCTGAGGAGCAGGAGTGACCTCTAAGGGATTACAGTGAGAGAGAAAGATGAAAGGGAAGAGAAATAAAGAGCTGGTTTAGATAGAAAGAAAACCAATATTACATTATGGGATAAAAGATACTCCAAGCAGATATTACAATGCAAATAACTGATAAGAAAAATCTATTTTATTCAAAATGCAGAGTCAGCATAAGGGAGACCACCTGCTGATAACAACAGACTCCATGACAAAAACACTTCAGGCAGTTTGGAGACAGTGGCTGCAGAGTCATATTTATCATAATTCTGATTAGGACTGACCCTGGAAAGACACAGCGAGCAATTAGGATTCACAGAGAGAAATTTAAAGTAAACAGTGGGGGCAGTCTGCAAGATGTGTGCCTGATAGATGAGAGGAGAGATAGAGTGAGACAACAGAGGAGAAAGATCGTGGATGGAAGAAGAAAGAGGGGGAATAATAATCTCACTCTTGTGTTTAATAGAAGGAGACTGCTCTGTATTCATGGTCGTGGGGAAATGCTTTGTTGAATTTGTATGTTCAACACCTCACACAGGTACTTACACATTCATACATCTCTCAGCTGGATGGGGCTCACATTTGCTGAATATGTAATCGTGTCCCTCCGTGCTCACCACATGTGTGTATGTCTGTTTCAGACATGTGTGTGCATATGTGGTTAGTAATCAATGGAGATGAAGTGGTCACGCACCAGCAGAGATCTCATCTACCTTCAAATGAGATTCTGCTACTTAGATAGCTTTATAAAGCACCCATATTACCCTGAAATGTTCTGGTAGTGCTTTTTCTATAAGATTATTCAACTTGTTATCCTCCACGCCATCGCAAGAATAAAATTAGATCTTGTAGCGTCTGTTACAATCATAATTTAAATACCTAGCAAGAATCTGTCTAATAAAAAGATGTGTAAGGCTAAAATTGCCTTCCAGTTAGTCTGTGGGGTCATATGGTTTGCTTACACTACATAGTCTGTCTGTCAGTAAGTTAGCGCTTTATTGTTTGAGTCCAGCTAACACTAGACTTTTACAATACATGCATACAGATTTACTAATGTATGCATGTGTACTAATCAGCCAAAAATTGACCTGTAGGTACTGGCAGTCTCAGGATGGTTGAGTGGCAGGGGCGAAAATAGTCAAAAGAGCACTTGTTCTGCGCACTGAGGCAGCAGCATTCAAAGTCATCTAGCGCATTACTATGTTTTCTCCACTGGAAGGGCACCTGAGAGGGAACTTGTTTTATTTACTGTAGGGGTATCGAAGAGGGCACTTTTGCAGGATTTTTTCAAGCATTAGGGCACCAAAGGAGGCGACTGCCCCCCTACTCCTCCCCTGAGTCCATTTGGCGCAATTTGCGTAGGTTAGAGCCAATCTGGCAGTTAATTTTTTTTTAAGTTAAATATCCAAAAATTTTAAAAAAGATAGATGGAAAATTGTGGAATGGCAAACTGTCAAAAAACTGCATAAGTACAGTTGCTGTCAGAGGTTATAGCGCCATCTACTTTATTTTATTTTACCTCAAAGACACATTATGGCTGACAAGTCCCCTCACTGAGAAAGCAGAAAATTGTATATGCTGATAGCCTACTGCATTTATTTGTTACTGTTACTTCCTTTGATAATATAAAATACTGAATTATTTAGCAGCTTTATCATACACTGATCCAAAAATAACTTTCTAATATATACAGACTGCATTTTTATTACAGCTGCTTAATGTATCGTGTGTAACCGAAACAGGAGGAAATGTTATTAATCACTGCTGATGAGAAATTACTCTTTTCAGTCAGACCAAAAGCTGTGTGCAATGAACGGAACATTAACAGACAAAAGTTGTAGGATTTCTCTGGGCTGGAATTCATTTATTCATAAGTTGCACCACATCTAAAGTTGGTTTTGCTACAGTAATCCTTATCCACAAAGATAAGAGTTGTTCTGTCGGTAATAATCCACATCTACGTCCATATCACCAGCACGTCGCCTGATGGCCAACCCTTGATTGCACTGTGCTTTTGGCTGTGGGCCTGAAACAGAGTTATGTAGCTCCAGAGTGAGATAAGAATGAGAACAGCCTGCCTTTGCTTCACCCCGGTGACATATGAAACAGTTCGTGTTCTCTCCAGAACTATTAGATGACACAATGACCTGCAGCAAGAGTAGCCACATTTCCTTATTTCACAGAAGGCTCTGAAAAAATCTCACTGAAAATCACATCGCAATCAAAATCACATATGCAACCCTTCACTATAAGATTGTCTTATAAACTACTGTAAATTCTACTGCTAAATACTCAATACTAAATTATAGATTAACAATGGTTAATTAAATTAAGTATATGGCTAAAATCAGTGATAACTGATATTTCTTTCCTGGGGGGATTTATGTATTAAAGGAGACTCTAAACGTAGTTCTGCTTATATGAATCTAAACAAAAGTCTTAGTGTTAGTCTTGGGACTTGTATATACTTTGCCCTGTGGTGCAACTGGTTTTAGCAGGCACATAATACCACAGTCACAGTCCATAAACTCTGCTGGTCCACTGCAGTGTTTCCAGACATCCTCCTCTTTTCCCCTCAGCACAGCAGGTGTTTACGTATGTGTTACTGTGTGAGGCGACAGGCCTATGTTAGATTCCCTGGTGCCTTATCAGTGAGTCACACACAAACATAGTAACACGCATACACGCACACACACACACACACACACACACACACACACACTTGTAACAGCCCATGACTCCCAGCAGCTAATGGTTGTACCTGTTTTGGAAACAGATATGGTATCATGGAGTGGCTGATGCATACTTAAAATGAGTACAGCACATTAACCTTTCCTTTATTTAGCTTCTGTCCTGTGGAGTCAACGAGGGGAACCAATATCAGATGGCAAACTGACTGCTCATGAATGAGAATAAGGATGCAGGCAAATAAGATTGCACAGCAGCGAATGGGTGAGAGTGTGTGTGTGTGTGTCAGTATGTGTGTATTGAATTTCCTGTAAGGGAGATACAGTCCTAAAGAAATTGCAGGGATTTTAGTTGTTGCATCTTAATCATAATTTGGCATTGCAATACCATAACATTTACTTGTTTTAAGGATCGAATTCAGTTCAACAGAACCAGAGGTATAGTATTTTTTATTCCATTGTAATTTTCTGCATTCCTTTTCCTTGTCCAAACCTGGTGCCTACATTACCCACAATGCAGCTGCAATGCTTGCAGTTTTGTCAGAGATTCAAGTTTTGCAAGAAGTGGCTAACGTAACATCAAACTGGCCTCAAGCAGAAATGGGGAGCAGGCTACAGAGGTGTGCTATAAGCTCACTCCTTTTTAACTCCACCACGCTTATTTTTTCATTTTTAAACTTGGAGTCTTAGTATTAACTGACGCTGATTCAACTGACATCAGTTGTGGCATTTTTTCATAGCTCCAAGAAGCCTAAACAGGCCTTTTTTAAATATCTTTTTCCACACATGCTATGGTATTTTCCCATTACCTGTAAACACTTGATCTGATGTGTGACTTTGATTTGTAAAATAGATGGGAAACAATACTCCCCTTTAACATTTTTCTGTCACCTTTCTTTTCCCATTTCTTTTATCTGTCTTCTTTTGAGCTGCACCAGAAAATACATTTCTTTAGCAAAATTAAACGGGGTAAACAGAGTGGGCACTACTCTTTCTACTGCTATCCTGCTCTAATTTTTCAAAGTTGCCCCCAAAATAAAACAGCACCCTTCCGCAACTATCTGTGTCCCTAAATCTTCTTGCCAGCTACTAAAAGGAGGCAACCAGCTGCTAAGCTTCACACCCAGAAGTTTGAAACCCTCTGTCACTGAAATTTACTTCAGAGACCAGAGGTGGTGCATGACACACTGAATCATTTACAAATGCCCTTTGATCCCAACTGAAGCGCATGTGGTGTCACTGCCTTTTCCCCCTACCCAAGTGTCAAACATGTCAGTGGGACGACTGTGTCGTGTCTCCCATCCTGACCTTTGCCCCATGACGCACATATTCTCACTGGTACATATACAAATCTTATTTTGACATAACGGTGCCAGAGAAGATACCTTCGCACAACAACTGGTGACTGCAGTGGAGGAAATATTCAGCATTAAACTGAATCTTTAATTCTGATAATTTTATGGACAGTTGTAGTAGTTAAATGTCTCATGTCTGTACATTTTATGACCGCCTAAAAAAGCTTGAACAAACCAGATCATCTCCATTGCAAGGTGACACCAGTGTCACACAATTGTCTCGGGCATTTTACATGTAGACAGCCAAGTGCAACATGAATAAATTCCACTCAGAAGAGAAAGGCTGAAAATGTGCTCCACTTTATCAAAATCTCAGTGATGTCATGTCTGCCCTTCCTCTATGATGGTCTGTTTTTTCACTCTGTTTGCGAATCCATCAAACAATCAAAACTTTTGATTTCCAAAGGTTAGACAACATGAACTAGTTGCTTTCAAGCATAACCCAGTCCTGTGTATCTCTTATCCATCTTCGTGTCCCTAAGCTCCTTTACTCTGTTGATTTAAGGCAGGAATTTTGCAATATTGTTTCACCCCAAAGATACAAAGATTGAGTAGGGTAATGTTTTATCTTTTAACCAGCAGCTGAGGTGGTAAAAGATCAGAGGTGTAAAAAGAGATGATGTTTGGACATTGTGTTTTCTGTGAGATCCCACCACCAAGAAATTTAAAAAGCAGCTAGCAAAAGTTAGCAAGCAGAAACAGAAAATGTCACTGGGGAGAAAATGAGACAAGCAGTTCTTACCCTCAGAGCATAGGACCAGATCAGGTCAACTAATTTCTACCATATTTGAAAATCTGGATAAATAATATTGTGCGCAAATCTACAAAATCACGTAAGTGTCCCCGCTCAGGTCAGACACATAAAAGCGAATTTAAACTACGTCTACCAGGTAAAAAGGCACCCAGCAGTGAAGAGAAAATGGTTGAAATTACAGTCTGTAGGAAAGGGAGCAAAATGAATTGAATAAAGAAGGTTCAACATCACAGTTATTGTGTGAAAAAGTGAAAATTTCTTTACTGTCCTCTCCTCTGTTTCTATTCCTCAAAGTAATAACTCAATTAAAAATGACTGAGCCCACTGGAGCATGCAATTCACCTCCAAACAACCACACTATGTTAATAGTGTGTTGACGTAACACAGATCTGTTCCAGCAGCCGCCCACGACAGAGAAATGCAGAGGGACCAGAGAGACAGCAGCAGAGAAAACAGCTTCATTTTCGTGATTGTCCTCAAAGAGCTCTGATAGCCACATTTCTGTCACTTAAATTTCATAAAGTCCCTCCTTCTGTCGTCTCAGGACTGTTGTTTGCCTTCACCTCCACACAAACAAAACTCCCATTGAGATAGAACGCACAAGCCTCTGTTGATGTCATAGTCACTATGGTAACTATTCTCACGCCTCCCTCCCCTCCTTCCTTTTCACCCTCTTTGATCCTTTAAATCTCCTCAGAGCGAGAGTGACAGTCCATCTGTCTGTCACTCTAATACGTTCTCCTGCAAACATACAGGCTGCATTGTGTGACTCCAGTGTTGCCAATAATACCAGGGACTGAGTGACATCATTTCCGGGCCAGGATAAAATTAAAAAGAGGTGCCCTGGGTCAGTGCTAAATGGTTGAAAAGCAGAAGAATGTCTGTTCACACAGGTGGTCACACTGCATACTAATACCTCTTTTTTTTATTTGTATTAGGGTCTGGATAGTGATTTTCAGGAGTATGTGGTAGGCCAAAAAAGAGAAAGACAGCTGCTGTTTAGTATGCATTTGTCTGTTGATTTATGAGGGAGGGATGAGGTAAGGGACATGGGCCTCTGAGATGGATGAAAGAGAGTGGTAGCGCTGATTGATGAGGGTCTCAACAGTAGTGAATACTGCACAGAGGCAGTGAGTGAGAGAATGGAGGCAGTATAGTTTACAGAGGCATAAACGTAAATGATTTTCAGCATGTTCAGCATCAAAAACCTGATCCTGCTACATCATCATCACCTTTTGCTCAGTCTGGGAGGGACATAGCAAAAAGGACATGGTTGAAATGCCAAAAGCTGTGTTCTATCCCCTGCACTCAGACTGGATGTCTGCACAACTGTAGCAGCCTGAATTATTTATTAAACATCAGTACGCTCCAGCACTCAGTTTTTGCCAATTAAAAATATAGCATGATTGAGAAATATGCTTATTTACTTTCTGGGGATGCACTGAATGAGAAGATTGATATAATTCTAACGTTTGTGCAACACAAAGCCATCAGCCTTAGATTAGCCTATAGCTTAGCATAAGGACTGGTAAAAGGGTTAACAGCTAGCCTGCTTCCAACATTCATCTCCCAGTACCTCTTAAGCTCTCTAATAAATATACACTTTGTTTGTTTAATCCATACAACAAAGGTCACACCTCTTGGTATCTCAAACAAAAGCACAAGGTAACCATTATGTCTGTGAGCAACGCACAAAGCTTTCTAACCTGTGGTTAGGGCTGTGCAAAGGTCGCTGTTGTGTAACAGTTGCAGTTTGGTTAGATTTAGGCACCAAAGCAACTTGGTTAGGTTTAAGAAAACATCAGTGGTTTTACAATTTGGGTTTTACAACTCTGGGATAGAGCAAGCCTTGAGCCACAGTATCCTTGGCTCAAGTCCAGTGTACGACTTACCACTCTACCCCAACTCTCTCCAGCCCTTCTTGGACTTTGTCACTCGTTTGGCTATGTTGGCTATGTCGGGTGGAGCAGTTTCCATGAGCAGAAGGGCCCTTAGGTAAGAGAAATATTTACACCAAGGTCAATTGTGTTCATGTTTTACTTCTGTCTGGCACATCTCATACAGACCTTGTGCGTCTGTATCTTAATCGCTTTTTTGTATAGCTGAGATGTGAAGGAGAGCCACTGTATGTAGGGATAACCATTTTCCCACATACTGTGTAACATCAGCATAGTTTGTAACCAGTGTTATGTGTTTTGAGCTTTGGTCAGGTCTGTCCGATGTGTAACAATGTGGCTTTTTTTTAGGTAGATCATATGTTTTGATGTTACGTAAATAAAGTAATCATTAACTATAGTGACATAAAGTCAGATAAAATGGAAGTAATTGCCTTCAGTCTGCACTTTTTTAGAGTTAGCTTTAAAAAGCTTAAGTAAACTTTTTTACATAAATATACATGTTCAAAATTGTTATGATTAATTAACTCCTCTGTTTGTATTTCCATTTAAAATGAATAAATGTGAATCAGCATTTGAAGGGCTTCATCAGTAAATAAGCTGTTTTGTAAAACTTTGTTAACTTTAAACGTCAGCCAGGCTCTAAAGCTGCTTGTGTGTGTAAGTCGCACTGTAGTCAATAGTAGTGAAGACCTGCTGGCATTGATCACTTGCCCTAACACAGACTAGGTTATTATGTAAGGGCACGGGTTTATTTTTAGCAAGCACTATCAGAGGCAACACCCACTCCTCCCCACCCCAGGCTTTGGCCCGGTTATGCAGGTTCCGTCATGTGGGAGAGGGAGAACATATGGATTGCATGCTGTGTTGGCTTGAACAGCATAAGGTGCGAGACTCAGGGGAAATATTTTACTATGTTATATGTACTGCCAGTAAATATATATATAATATATATGTTGCAGTTCATTTGAGTGCTATCATATGTTAACAGTGCCTTCAGCACAGGTGTTTTCATACAGTTGTTAATTTCTCTGATTCTGATGGATGTGTAACTGTAGTATGATGTGATCAACATCAAGAATAAAATAAAAACAAATAATATTAGAGCTCAATGAGCTCTCACAATTCATCTTTTTTGTGGTCTTTTCTAAAATTATGATTGAATCAAATCAGCCTCGGTGAATGTGACTGTAGGGCGTCGGGTTGGGTCTCAGTGTTCGTGGTCAAATCCTGCCCATGTGTTATGTAATGTTGACATACACTGACCTGGTCAGCACTATTATGCCACAACCCACTTTATCCCTGATGGATAAATATGTGCAGTATTTACTGTTTGTCTTTGAAAATGTTTTAATAAAACATGACAATAAACATTTAACTGTAGTTAAATTAGATAAAGAAAAAAATGGCAGACTATCAGGAGAACAAACAGCAGTGACAGTTGCAGCAAATAGGCAGATTGTGAGAAAGACACAAAAAGAGGAAGCAGAGAACAGGGAGGGCACACGAGAGAAATAAAGCATGATATACACAGAGTAAGAGGGGGAAATATGAACACACACAGAGGCAGAAAATTGAGATGGCAGTCAGCCAAAGGTCATATGAACAGGATTCCAACTCCACTTATTAAAACCTCTGCTGTGTTTTGATGCATAAATTTATTTCTCACAAGTTCTGAGAACAGCTCAGCCGATTTACCCCTAATTGCTTTGATTCTATTTTTTACAGTATGATGCTCTTGGATGAAGCAACACCTAAACTGCTAGTTAGGGAAACAACTACATCGGTATTTATTTTATGCAAATATACCCACATTACAAAGCTAGTGGTGAAAACAGCTTCGTTCAGAGCCCAAAACAATCCTTACATTACATATGCCCTATTGAGTTCAGGCATGCATATCTCCCATTAGCAGCCATTCTGCAGCCTGTGTTACAGACAGAGTGTCACAGCCTTTGATCAGTACCCTGTCAAATGCCAGACTGAATGCCAGCACTGCCCCTCCCCTTACCACACAGCTCAATGGTCCCCTTGTTTCGAGCTAGTGCCCTAGAAGTGAAGCTTTGTGGAGGCAGCATTTAAACTTGCTCCTTTGTGCATAAACATGGATGGATGGATGTGGAGGGATGAGAAGTAACAAGCAAGCAAGCCAGTGGAGGAGAGGTCACTAGTGGATAGGTCCTTTTGTATTATCAGTGTACATACAAGAGATGGGGAGGCAGAGTTAAAACAAGGAACTCGAGAGGGGGAGCAAGTGGAATAATTGTTATCTGACAATGAAGGCTGTTTCAGGTCAAGATATTGCTGCCAGTGAAAATTTTAAATGACGGCATTTAGAAAAAGGAAGGTGGAAATGAGTGTAGAAAGGTTTATTTGGTGGCCAACTCTTTCCACTTAAAGGCCACCATTTTACCGCAGTGTGACAACTGTGAATGAGGGGATATGATCTTAAAGAGAAGGAAGGAGAAGAGAAGCATTAGGGTGGAGAAGGATGAAACCTCTGTTACCTTGCTTGGGAGCTTCAGAGGTATGCAGAGGCACATGGGACGATGATGAGGAAGGGTCAGAGGAGGAGAGAGGAAAAGGAGGGGGAAAACTGTCTGAGTATCTGTGATGCAGATGATGCCAGATACAGTATCACTGTGCCTTTGGGAATCAGTAGCAAACATTACGCTCTTCCTATTTTTGCATATCTGCATCCTGCGTACAAGCTCGCTAACATTACTATTTGTAGCCTACTCTGTGTGTGTGTGTGTGTGTGTGTGTGCCATTCATGACATTACTGTGTAATGTCAAGAATTGCACAGTAATGAAATGTCACAGTAATGTGACATTTCATTACTGTGTGAAGGAGGTGTTATCACTTATTAACAAGTTTGCCCATTTTATAGTTACTGTACATTACTGTGTCTATGCCTATTGTGTGTGTGTGTGTGAGTGTGTGCCCATATGAGTGTGTGCACTTATAGCTATATTTTAACAGTGAGAGATTTGCTTGTCAATCAAATTATTCTCCTTCCTTTTATGTTTCCTTGCATAATGAAATGACTGGACAGTCGCACATACACACACACACACATATATATATTTCCTATTGCTGTTATGTGTAAATTTCCTGTTTTTCAGTTATTCCAAACATCAAAAAGTGGGGAAAAAAAGTGTTTTAAACATGAAATGTTCTTGTGTGAACCAAAATATAATACATAATACAATACAAGTAATTATCCCTAACCAAAACCACAAAAATGGCAACGTTGGCTGTTGGCTCTGTGTGTTATGTTGAGCTCATACGACCACCTTGTGAGGACAAACACATGCTCAAAGAAACAAACAAATCTAATGGTTCCTCCTGCCTCTGTCACTATTTCCAGCACTGACTCTACATGAGCCTCCAAGGAGCCATAACAGCTAATATCAAATTGAATTAAGACGAGAAGTGACTTTTTCCATCACCTTGCCTAACTGGAGTTTTGGATGGGCCGAGAGGGAGACAAAGGCAGGGCCGCAGATAGGGGTCACTCTTTCATTAAAGAAGCTAATGGCATACAGAGTAAAGGAGCTGATATTAGCCACAGGGAAACCTATTAAGACTGGGATGGAGACAGTCATGATGAGAAGCTGATTACAAAATCACTGAAAGGAAAATGACTTGAGAGATAAGTAAAACTGGAGCTCAGAGGCTGTAAAAGACACTGAAGCGACGGAGCACAGGTCAGACAAGTGAGAGGAGCTTGAGCAGAAGGTTGTATGATAGTGAGACAATTATATGATTTTCTTTTTTACTTCATACTTTTTTTTTTTTTTTTTTTGACAGATACATTTCAGTCATTTTAGAAAAACTGATAATGTGAAAGCTGATAGTCCAGCACTGGTGTAAACTTAAAGGGCAACTAAACCCGTTGAGTTTTGGCTGAAGTTCCTCCCTGAAATTCAAAAAGTGAATCTAAAACACGAAAAAATGGATCAATTTATCAAATGTGTCAATTCAGGCACTGCTAGGAGGCTTTACTGACAGTAGAATAGAGTCTGCTCTCAAGAGATTGAAGCCAGATTTAGCTATCAGGATATTTTAGTTTTTCACACATCCAAGGTTCACTTAACCCTCCTATTATGTTCAGTCAAATCTGACCGAGTTACAAGATTTCTCTCTTTTTTTTTAAATAGGCTACAGTTAATTTATTTGTTTGTCATGAG
>JAPZDX010000009.1:14266034-14284162 GCA_029783625.1 Naso annulatus | reverse complement strand
ATGGGCTGTAAGAGTTTTAAGTGGTTCTTAGCACTGTGCATATTGATTTAAATGTATAAATTTAAGTCAATATGGACCTGCTATGAAATCTATATTTCATTAAATACAATTTATTTTTATAGCTAGATTCTCCCCTAACTCTTTTTGGGGTTAAATTTTCTCCATTATAGGCCTTTAAATTTGGGTATTCCATGTAGGCCTCGTAGCAAAGGTGGATGTTAAGAGGTTAAACTGGCAGGTGCAATGGATTGTCAATACTGTAATGGTTGAACAAGAAGCAGAACAGCACCATCATCCAAATTTTTCACAGGAGGGAACTGGCATACTTGTCCTGGAGGTTCAGACTAGTAATCACCAATTTTATGGGTAGGCCTCTACAGACTAATGATGTTAAATTGGCTTGGGAAGATGTAACTAATATTATAAATCCCTGATATTATAAATCAAGGGCTTTTGGAAGCATCTGGTGGGTATATTTGGTGATGCGGTCGAAATGTGGATAATTTATTTGATAACAAAATGAAGGCAGAACACTCATCCAGTACATGCTGACATTAGGTGCCGGAACGATGTTAAGGACAATACGTAAATTACGCGCAGTAAGATCCAGATGCAGTTAATTTATTGACAAGACTGATGAAGATTAATGTGCTCGAAACATCTCTTATGTTGTGGTGTTGATAAAAAAATTCCATCACCAACTTTGAGTGTGCATGTTACCTTTCCAGTCACTGATTAAATGGCCTAACCTTTGTGGGTAAATGATGCTGTGTCACACTTTATGGCCTGGTTATAGCTGGGGGAAGCACAAGTGTGATTTAACCTTAAAAATGTCATCAAAAATTTTACTGCACAAGTGCATCTTTAGCCACACACCCCTTGTAGCACCATCCTTGCAAAAAAACTGTGTTTAATTGGGACCCATTATAGAGTTGATGAGATGTAAAAAAGAGATTTCCCTTCTCCCCTCTACTTTACTCTTCTCAAATTATTTTTATTTAATTTAAACTCACAATCTGTTACTTCTGCTGCTAAAGGTCTCTTGATTAAAGCAATGAAGACAAAAGACATAGTTTGACTGTAGAGTAATTTAAACTAGCTTCACTACAACCAGTTAACATACTGTAGTAAAATGCTACTAGCACATTGCTGCATTAGTATCAACATTCTTACAATGCTATTTATAATAGGGGGTGTCAGGAGGAGTTTGAAAGAAGGACTTGTAATTAAGTAACTTGTAATTTCTACATTGTTGTATGGGTATGTAAGGATCTGAGTACTTCTACTACCAGTGTCAGGACATTAGATTTGAAAATGAGTTTTCCGCTTGAGACCTAAAAGCTCTGTACAGCCACACAATTTGTTTTTCTTTGAGTTAAGGGGTAACCTTTGCAAAACAAAACAAAACAAGTTTGCACAACCAGATAGTGATAAGGCGGCTCACAGTCCAGGAAGGACATAGTGACATAATGTGCCTACTGCAATTGCCTAGAAACAGTTCAAGGCGTACACAGACATACACACAGGTCTCCACACATCACTGGCCTGTGTAAAGGTTACGCCTCAGCTTTGATTGATAATGTAACAATGGCTTTGATGTCATCATGCTGGTGCACAATCAGAGTGAAATTAATTGAGACAGAGCAAGATACTGAAGCACTGTTACCAACAAACCCTAGAGAAATTTCTGTAAAGTACAAGAAAAACTGAGGTGTTAGAGAACTAAAATCACTCGGTCAGCATTGTGAGCTGTCACATTCAAAGCTCAGCGCCCCATAACAGGGAAGAGAAGTGTAAGTGAATGGTGCATAGATTCCTATGAAAGTAAAATGCAGCTTAAGGTTGGAAGTGTTTCCTACACCTCAGCGCACACAACACTGGCATTTTCACACCCAACCAGCTCTCCTTCACCTAAAGGGCAATGTGGAACATGCCAGCAGGACACCAGAGAAATGGGCAAACACTCAAACTCCTGCAGGGGAAACAAAAAACTGATGTTCCTAACACAAAACAAAACACTCACGTTAAAGGAGCCTGCAGTGGTCACCATATTCATTGGACATGTGTAATACCCGGGCCACACATCCTGCTTTAGCAGCATGTCTGCACCGCCTTAACTCTGGCTTATTTTTTTTTGTGTTAACAGATAAGAGCAGCCACACAAGCACGGGTGAGAGGCGCGTGACACACACCTCTCACACACACCTGCAGGGACACAACACTGGACCTCAGGAGGCTCGCCTATTTTTTCCACAAGCGGGCACAGTTATTTGCTAAAATAGACAGACAAATAATCTGTCCGTCTTCTTGACATCAGACCAGCAACATTCCATGTAGTTTCATTTCAGACATGACTTGCAAATATATATATTTTTTAATTAACCAAGCAAAATGAGGAGGGATTGCTGGATATTTTTTTTTAACATTATACAATTAAGCACTCTGTCTTCATCAAAACGCAGTGTGAATCAAATTTCTATTAGAACGACATGAAACATTTTATTATTGATGGGACTTATCCAAGGAAAGATCTATGTAGAAAGACAGGACTGGCAGAGGCAGCGCTGCAGTGTGTGGAAACGCAGGTGAGCGAGACGCAGCAGCTCCCCCATACACACACACGCTGCTGAGGTACATGCAGGATGTGTGACCCAGACGTAAAATTTGTACTGTGGTAATGACAATAAGATTTGCCCAGACTAAATAAATGCTAAAAATACAAGGTGAGATCAAACACTAAAGACTGTGCTGCACAGGAATGTGCATGCAGCTGGTCCAAGCAACAACTTCCCTGAGTCTGTGCCAAGACACACACCTTTTTGTGACCACTGATACGTGAATATTTGTGATATTCTTACTTCTTAACAGAAGCAGTGCTGTGTAAGTATTTTGCAAGGATCTCCATCAACAAGCCTAGGATGACCCTAATCTTGTGTCATTAATGATGACTAGAGTTCTGTTTACAACTACAACTACTCGCCAGATTTAGCATCCTGCTAATTCTGTCTGTTTCCAAAATGGAAGTTTGGTCTCTGGTTTGAAGCCACAGACCAAAGTTTTATTGCAAATTTTCACCAACCAGTGGTCACAAAAATGCGTGTAACTCATGTGCTGATGATTGTAAGGCATCAGCGACTTCAGATATTCAAATGAATGGTATTTCTTGCACCTGTTAAATGCACATTACTCTGCAGCATTTAAACTGGAACAACATAAGCAATTATTATTGTATAAATCTGTGTTTATCTTCAGTTTTCTGCTTGTGTGCACAAGACATTACGCGTGGTTTTTCACACAAACGCTCTCCACAGAAAATAATACACAACAAAATTCAGTTATAGGCTTCTGGATTCTTCACCAAATATTAAGTTTCACACTGTTTTTCAAAATGACTCTCACATGAAACTGAATCTGACCACACCTTAACACCAGATCTGACAGCATGCTGTATTGATTTCTAATCAATCATCGATCTTTTCATCACAATCCAATTATGTGCACTTTCAACCCTCATAAAGACCAAGGTGCTATGTCACATAAAAGAATGAATGCCAGTGCACTCAGAAACACCATTCCCAGTTTGGCTAAGACGCACAAGTTCTTCACCTCAGCCTGTCATTAAAGAGACGGATGTTCCCGCAAGGCGTTCCAGAGGTCAGGCTGCCAGGTTCCATGACTGCAGCCCAACCTTGGCAAACACATTAGTAGACGTAATTCCTCTCTGCCCTGCTGGATGTCTTTTAGTTGATCAGCTGTGTGCAGCGTACAGAAAAAGAAAAAAAAAATGAAAAAAGCTGTTTCTGCTGCAGTATTTCTAAGGGCGTCAGACAGAGAACAAGGAGGTAGAAAGCAGAGATTAATTTAGTTTGACATAAATGAAATACAGGTTCACATCTCCGAATGTAAGGTTTAGAAATTGGAGTTTCAGTGAGATTATTCTAAAAATTACCACACTGCAGATGTGCCTGGCACTGCATGTGTTGTGCATAAAAAAAAATAAAATAAAATAAACTTGGAATACCTTTGAGGTGTTTGGGCTGTGTGAGGTAACTGAATGTCAACAACAGATGTGGAGAAAGATGTTGCTCCTCCATGTAATTGAGATATGGAGATGAGGGGGAACAGGGAGAGAAGTTGGATGAGAGGTAAGAGATAAAGTGGGGGGGGGGAATTAAGGGTGAGATTTAAAACACCTACAGTGAAGGAGAAGATGAAAAAAGAAGATAGGAAGTCAGGCAGGAGGTTCAGGTGGAGCCCACACTCCAGAAACACATTACAAGGTCATTTATTTCACATATAGAGCAAATATCACTAACTGCAACATGTTTTTAGACCCATAATAACAATCTTAAGGAACGGTTTGTGCAAAGCATAAAAAAAATTCACAGTATCCAGTCCTTTGTATAAAATGTGAATAATATTTAATACTGTGAACACTTGTAATGTTTGCAGAGAGAATATTCTTGTGGAACAACAACACTTGTGGAAGTCCTTCAGCGCTGAGCTGGACGTGACGCAAATAACAACACAAAGACATCCAACACAATCTGTCTGCTGGGATCTCAGCCCGCTACAACTTCATCTTGCTCACAGGTTATCCCAAATGGAGTGGGTTGTGTGCAAGCGTTTAAGTGTGCATGCATGTTTCCACAAATGGAAACGCATCTGTGATGTGTCTCCCATGCATGTGGGGAAATGAAATGAAGGTGCCCTCTTAGGGTTTTGGGAAAGATAAGAAAAAAGCTAAATGTGTGTATATATACACTTACAGTTGCTAACTGGCCGAGAAAAGCCTGCCAGAAAAATCTCATTGGCCAAATCAGCGTCACCTTTAACCTACACATACACTTCACATCCATGTCCAAGCTTCTCTGTGCTTCGTTTAAAAATGCTTCCACCCACATCAACTTTCTATTTCTCTTTCTTCCTTTCACACAAACACGCACACACTTGGATATTCACTGACACTACAAGTTGGTAATGCTGGATGGAGGTTGTCATGGGAACACATCTTTGACAGTTTTCTCAGCTCACTCGCAGCAGAAACACAGAAACTCACTCAGGAGGCTGAGAAAGTACAGGCGTCGAAGGAGAAAAAGGCAACACGGGACAAAAAGAATCATCAGAGGCCATCAGAGACGGACAGCTGAATGCATCGAGATACTGTGTATTTTTTTTTACTGTTTGTATTCAGCTACAGAGTTTAGAATTTCCTAATTTTGCAGACCCTCAAATTTAAGTTAAAAAAAAAAATGTATTTCATTTTTATTTTTCATGCACTTTTCAAATGCTACTCTCAACTTTCATACTCTGAAGGTGAAAAGCAACTAGTGGAGACTCCAGGACGCTACTGGTCTGCTTTTTCTATGAATGTAATATTACAAGAGAATTGCATAAGGTACGCCTGTTCAAACCAATGAGAATTGCTCCCCTAGCACATACACCAAAAAAGTTTGCTACCTTTCAGGTTTACTTCCTGGTTATGTGGCCCCCTGGACATGTGCAGTCCTACCACCGACTCCGCCTGCAAATTCCACTCAGCCCATAGATTTCACATTGTGTTACATCAATGACTGCAAAATCCCTTTTCTTAGCTATGGAAAATTTTACAAATACAAAACCTTCATCGATTAAAAACTCAAAAGCTTGCTCACAGCTCAAGGTGACCTGTCATCAGTTTTGCAGACGTCTTTTTTACAATGGCATCCTATGGGGAAAATGCTTTTTGGGCCAAAGGGGAATTTTTCACTTCAACACCTCGAGTGGCCACTACACCAGATTGGGGCAAGGCAGAGTGGTTCCCTCCTATCCAGTTCTACATTAATGTTTTTTTTCCCCTTTCACCTCTACTGCACTTCTGATTGGTTCTGACACTGACACAGTTTTAATCTCTAACCATCAAACCAACCGTCTTATCCTTACAAGCATCCAACACTGGTCAGCCACAGGAACACCAGGCAGGTCTTTTTCAAAATTTTTCGGCCTCTTGGAGTCTCGTAATATGAGCAATTGGAACAATAGGCAGTCCCCAGAATTGTCTGGCGCACAACAACAACAAACGATTTACTGTAATTTTTTGCCTGGATTAAATAAATAATATAGAAAATGTCAATAAGTTATCTGTGGAGGTGCTGGTAGGCATATTTTGTTAACTTTGAGCCAGGCTAGATGTTTCCTGATTCCAGGCTGTATGCTAAACTAAGCTAAGCATCTGTTGACATGATTTGTTCACTATACAGACATGAAAGTGGTATCAATCTCCTCGTCTTCTCTTGTAATTTCCCTTAAGGAAACAAATAAGTGCATTTATTTTAAAAAAAATTGAGCAGAATTGAAAAAGCTGAAGCTCCAACTCAAACCCTCTTTGAGAGTATTTTATTTGTTTGCCAAAGAGCTTTAGTGCATTTATGGTTTTTATCATTTCTTTCTGCCTGTGTTCCCTGTGCAATATAAATATAGTTGTCCTGCCTTGTCTTGTATCTAGGTTGTTTTAATTTACAAAGTTATTGTCTGACGGTGTGCAGCTGAAGTGTAAACTACATTCATGTTTAAACTGAGGTTAAACTTCACTAAGTTGTCCTGCTAAGTGAAAATGACAAATAGCTGCAACACCAAAGACATGTGGTGCTCTTACAGTAAATGAATTGCAGACTCAGTCTCTCTGCTCCCATCTGTCTGTCTCCCTGTCAGAGATTTATGACTCTGTCTCACCACAAGCCTGCCACTGCACCCAAAGATGCTCAGTAATCACACGGTGTACGACGATGGCAAAACATTTGCTTATGCACGTGTGCAGTGTTGATGTATACATGTGCATGTCTGAACAAAGTAAATATGCATTTCCGTCCACATCCAATTATGAATTCAAGAGATTAAGAACACTTTCATTTACAATTTCTTATGTTATTTATGAAAAAACAGGACAAAGTATAATAAAGCTTCCTTTGACAAGTTATTTTTCTAGTCTTACTTCATCTTTTTTAGAGCACACAGTATGATGAAATGCTTTTGCAAAGAAATATAATCCTGTCTTAATTTCTTTCTTTAAATTCTGTGGTCAGCATTGTTCTGCTTTTCAGGCAGTTTTATTGGAAATACAGTACGTTTTTCACACTACACTGGGCAATATTAAAACACTATAGAGTTTTTGCTATGCACTTTCCTTCCCATCTTTTTATTTTTGGACACAAAACATCTGAAATACAAACTGTATAATTTCTCTGTCTGTCTGTCTGTCTCTCTCTCTCTCTCTCTCTCTCTCTCTCTCTCTCTCTCTCTCTCAGCAGATGAAGCTGTGTATAGACAACCCGTAATAAAACAGAGGGTGGATAGAGGGAACTACAGTGTAGTACTGTTTGTATTAGCAGCAATTGTTGGCTGAAGGATGGTGATTACAGAGCAACACAGTCTCACTGCATTTTGTTAAATATAATGACAAAATTTAATCTATGAGGTTTATGTGCATAGACATGCCTTTCCTATGTTTTTTCTTACACTCGGTGGGACTGTATTTCATGCCTGCACCACATTTTAGAAGCACTTTAGTTAGGGTCAAGAGAAGGTTGTAAATTTTGTGTGCTTGAATAGTCACCAAATTTGATCAATTTGATTTTTGTTCACAGACGTGAATTATTACTTTGGAAGTCAAGCTGATTGTCACAAAACTGATGGACATTTTGTGCTCATGTAAACAAATTTTTCCTCTTTGGGACTATTTCACGACTTGTTGTGATACTCAGGTGCACAGAGATATGTTTGCACATGATGCATTTATCACACAAAAACTTAAGGAAACACAACACCAAATAATAATAAACAAACAAGACATAATTTGTGCAAGTGGGCAGATTTTTGTTACCTGACAGAGCCAAGCCAGCTGTTTGCCTTGTTTTCAGTCCTTAAAGTTAAGTTAGCCAGCCGGTCTTCAGTTAGTGTGATATCAGTCTTCCTTTGTAAATCTCAGCAAGCAAGCATACAAGCGCATGTATTGGAATGTGGAACTTTTCAGTTGCATTTCCTGCTACATTAGCTGTGTAGAAACAAAGAATTTAGAATATGGTTCCATTCCAGATCATTATCCACAGATGATGCATGTCTTGACATGTGGATGCTGGATTTAAAAAATAAAATTTTAAAAAAAAAAAAGTAAAAGATCAGTCTCACCGTTAGATAAAAGCTCTGATGAGATACAGGCCGAAATATTACAACGATAAATTGAACCACATTTTGTGCATATGAATAATAAAACATTTTATTGGCGCAGGATGTTCCCTTCATTTAACTATCACAATAAAAGCAACAACAAACATTTTTGAAAATAGATAACATGAAATATATAAGGCACTGGTTTCCTCTCAATTTACAGGCACTCAGCTGTTTTGTTTATGTCTGCCAGTTACCTTGACATCACAGTAAAAACTAACCTTGCAGCATCAGTCCTCAGATTGGCTGAGGGGCAGACATCGGGGTCTGAGCACAAGATTGTCTGTTTTCTCCTGAACTTTGCCTCTCAATTAAATAAGCATTCAGAGTTAACATGTTTCCTCATATCTTGCTTTTTATTCTTATTCTTATTTTTAGTAATATTATTACAAAACCACAGTTTGCTCACACATACGTTTGTACGTTAAAAGTAAAAACAGCGGCAACATTTGCAACGAACAACAAGGAAAGCTTGATTTGCCCTGTACAGCAATCACACATACAAAGGCACACACATACTGCACACAGAAAGATGTCAGCTGCTTTTTGATGGCACAGTATGTCAATATTTTTCTGGGCCTCTCTCCAGGGGTCTTCAGATGAGCGTGACATGGGAGGGCCCCTGGGAAAGGTCAGCACAGCTCAGAGCCACGATTGGGCCACATCAGATGCAACACTGAGGGATCAAAAGCGAGAATGTATCCCACCAGTGAGACCTCACAGTGGGGCAACAAGATGGACCGATCCTGGAGAGGTGAAGGAGATGGAGGATGAGGAGAAATGTCAGGGAGAGGAGAAAAAAAGGGCTGGTGTAGTAAAAGAGCTTCAAACAGAAGGAGAGAAGACGGGTGTCTGACGGAGGGCGGTCATGGAGGAAGTGGTAGGCTTGTACTGGTAGACGAATCTTGAGTCACATTTAAGTCAGCAGCTTTATTTTTCTGGCCTTATTTATGATGCAACAACCTCACCTCCTCTGCAGGAAAACTATGTTTGACATACGGTGAAGTCAGATGTTTGCTACTTCCTATCAGAGCAAATTCTTTGGGTTGGATGTGTGCTGATTTTTTTACTTGTGTTTGACAAAACAGTTTAAATATGTGTCCAGTAAGGATGTCACAACTACCGCAAGAACGATATTGCAACCCATTCTCACGTCTATCTGGTCACATAAGGAGGCTGGGTCAGGACCCTTGGGGTCACCTCTGAAGCAAAGGGTTTTTAGTTAGCGTCTATGTGCGACACACTGAGTTTTGAACTCACTCAAAAGCATCATTTATTCCAACTGAGGTTTGAGTTCCAGTAAAAGAAAAGCCTCAGCTCTTTTGTTTACATGTGTGCCTAAGATATCAAACAAAATAGCAGAAGTAGAATGATTTTCAGACAGAGTGCCTGAAAGCTGTAAGTGCCTCTTCAGAGAGAAAGCCGCTGCCAGCGCCGTGAATCACGATATTCAAAAGAGAAAAAGAGAGTGACTCATGACTCTAAAATCATCAAGTTGCTGCCTGCATGCAAAAACACAATAGGGACAAGAGATGAGGGGGCAGGAGAGCGATAACGGCAGTGGGTCTACGTCATTGATGAAAGAGTAATCTGACCCTTGGGGAAGAGGGGATAAATGAAGGAGGGAGGCATGTGGGTAATGTTACCCAGATCCCTTCACTCCTCTGCTGGGTAGTGATGTCACTCAGACGCCAGAGAGGCTCACTTGCCCTGCCCTGACACACACAAACACACACAGAGTATGTAAAGAACTGCACACACACACACAAACACATACTGCAGATGCTAAATTATTTAAACATGCAACGTATATTTATACACACACAAACACACATGCACATGATTCCTCATCGATATCTCTGTGGTCAATAATTCAGAGCACGTTGTTAACACATTGACTGCTCACAACTGCCTTTCACTTCTGGCCTTATAATTTTTTATTCCTCATCAGCATCTGTGGCTGCTCTGTCATCCACCACTTTCAAATAATGTGAAAAATATCCTTTATCTAACATTCATAGTCCAACCTCTGCCTGTGCAGGCAGAGAAAGCGGGCAGCAGGATGGATAGAAGACTCAGGTTTCTTCCTATTGGACAAACAAGGTTAAACCTCACACTTGTGTACTTCAAAAGCTCTTTCTAAATATAGCAAAGGAGAGGAGAGAGAGGATGAGGATCTGACTGGTTTGCACCCATATATAACCTCTGCCTCACGGCACATGGTGTCACACTAAACTGTGTCCCTGCTTTCAACCCTAGTTCTGTCCCCTCAGCACTTTAGTCATTTGCTAAAAATAGACATACAAGTACTCTCTCTCACACACACACTGCAGCCACTAGCCCATTTTGTCTGTCTACTTTTATTTTTGAGCTGTAATGTGTCCTCACCTGCAGGTTTGCGTTTTGTTTATGGCGTGCATGGCACGCTCTGCTCTAAGAGTGCAGTGTTACTTTGCTTTAGCGGCTCAGAAAACACTTAGCCCGGCCCATCACGGTGAAATACTGCACACCTTCATGGGAGGCCAAAGGCACTCTCACCAGGAATGAGAGAGGCTTTTAAATCACATGCGATTAAAGGTGCACACACGCATGTGCACACTTTCAAAGTGCAAGCAGACAGGGACACAAAGAGACACACACACTGTGTGTTATAATACTGTGTGAGTAAGAAAACACTTTTTTTCTAAAAATAAAAGACATATCATCTTAAAAGGTCAGGGATATAAGTGACTCAGTATTCGAGTTTGCAGACATCTTTAGACGAATATATGGAAATTTAATTTCTTCAAAGCTGAAGGCCTTTTTTTTTTTTAAACTCACCGCATATCGTTTGTCCTCTATATATTCAATATTTGTGCTGGCTGATATAATGTCTTGGATTGAAACATCTTGCCATGTTGGTAAAGCAGTAAGATGATTGCATGGTGCTCAAACTGTTGGATCCACAACCACCAGCAGAGGGCTCTCTGCGAATGTGCACACAGGAGGAAAAGCCTGTCTTGTCAAATAAGAGAGTGCAAATAAATAATGAAGCAACAGTACAAGTGTTTATATAATTATAGCATCATTTAGTTCTTCTGCTTATTTATTTATTCATTTATTTATTGATTATTTTTTTAACCCAAGAAACTTATCAAAGAAGGGTCCATCAGGTGGGTTTTTAGTTAGAAAAAAATTTGGCAGGAGGCAAGTGATTGATTTTATAAACTCTGGCAGCAGTATGAGGCATCGTTTCCATGAGCAGAGGAGGATCCTGTTGTTAAAATGAAGACTGAATCATGTTGACTTAACAGACAAGCAAGAGCAACCAGTGAGCACTCCAGCATGAAATCCAGGCAGATGTCACAGCCCTGACAATTGTGCAGGAAGCCTAAAGCACTAACTGCTAATGATCAAATATTTGAGTGCTTGCACTGTCTCTCTCCACAGGCCTGCAGAGACCATTATGCTCTGAAATCAGGAAATAAAGGGAAAAAATATATAAAAACCACTGCCATTCAAACAAAAGGTGTGCTGATGCAGACTACTTCTCTTTATCGCCCTTTCAGCTGAACTTCTTGGAAATGAGAGAGTGCTGTCTAGCTGTACTGAGCCTCCCCTCTTCCTTCTCTCACTCCCTGCTGATTTCCTCCACCCCCTCCCTTTCGCCCTCCCCCCACTCTCCTGTTTTTCAAGACTTCTTGGATTTCTCACCTTCCTCACTTTGCTTTCATCCAGCCCCATTCCTCATGAGCCCAGAAAGACTCTAATTTTGAAATAAGTCAACACGCTGCTCCACCGCTATGTTGACATACCACAGGCATCCTTTAAAGCATTGCAACTATCTATGGACTGCACCCATGGCTGCATTCACGAGGACACGACATGTTAAGCCGCTGTGCAGAAGAGAAAAGAACAAATATTATGAAAGGAGATTGTCTCTGTTCTTTTCCTCTTTATCTAAAGACAGTATTCTGTCCCTGTTGTCCCCTCTCTGTAGCTCCTCTCTAGGCTTCATAATAGCCTACTGTAGCATAGGCGATAAAATATTTTCTGCTTTCAACAATAGCTGAGAGAACACATCAAAAATTTGACCTTTAATATGAGATTTATACAGATGACAGAGAACAACACATGATGAAAAGAAGATGGGATGTAACAGTTGAACCCTGCCTCTACATATTGGGGACTACTGGGTTTATTTTACTTTTCTTGTCAGGCTTCATACTAAACAATGAGCACACTGAGCACAAAACAGCAACTAAATCTCCCGTTCTTTTTGTCTATCCCTGCTAGATGAAGGCACATCAATAGTGACAGTTAAAAAAAACACAGTTTCAGTCGGTTGTTTGTCTTTTAAACAGTTATTTTGTGCACAGGGATTTGATGAACGTGTATATTTTGCTTTAGGTAATTTTTTTCTTGCTTTGCTTCATCAGTAATATTTTTTATTTGCTATGATGTATTTCCATGAATTTTAATATTCGATAATTTCCTTCTCGTTTTAAAGCACTTAAAGCTGCATTTTGTGATGAAAGATACTATATGAATGAAGTGCATTATTCTTATTATTGCAACCAGTTGCCTTACACAGTTTACACACTTGCTTCCTTTTGTCTCTCCTTGCTGTCTCAGAGCAGTTTAGACAGTAGTAAACATTTTTTGTCACAACAAAAACTAGGGGAATTCAATTACTCATAGTTTTACATAAACACTTCCCTCATCAGTGTCACTATGTTTGTTTATTCATAATCTATAACTGATGTTGAAAATGCCTCTTGCCCTCATCATCACCATCCATCGCACACAGCTCTGACGCAGGAAGTTGGGATCAAGTCTTCTCTTGCAGCAGCCCAGCTGTAATACAGCACAAGCTTGGCATGCTACAGTCTCAAGAATCCCCCGTCTGAGCTACAACACACTCTGTGACGTCACAAAGCTCTTGGTGTGTGTGTGTGTGTGTCTGTGTGCAGGCATGGCTGTCAGCCCCCGCATGGCTTAGGAGGAGGAGGAGTGGATGAGGTGGGACGGGGGACAAAGACAGAGTTGGAGGTGGGAGGTGGGCTTTACGCTGTGATGTAATTTCATGGAAACTGTTATGTGTGGTTATGCTGCATCCTACAGAAACATTAAGCTGCACAGCCTCCTACTGGTCGAGAAAAAGACCACACCAACAGTGCAGATAATTGTGTCTAACTTGGGAATATATGATGTCGCCACTTTGTATTCAACAGCAGCGTTCCCTCATCCTCAGCATCAAAAAGCCTTTGTTCTTTGATCAAATACCGACATCCACATGGATATATTTCATAGTGGAACCTGAGGGTGTAATTTGAACAAATCAAGTGGACTGACACTCTCTTCATTAAACTAATTCTTCTGTTGTTTCGCAACCTTAAAATCATAAGCAGATCTTATATGAGCTGAAAACAGGATTATGGAATATAGATTAATAAAAGCTCAGTAGCCAGTGAAGCCCATATTATTATACAGAAAGTTCGTCTCTTGTGATCAGAGTTTTTTTTTTTTTTTTAAATTGAATTTCAATATGACCGCTGTGGAACTCAGAGGACACTTAAGCCTATGTTTAAAGATAAACCTACAGCGTCATCTGGTGGTGATATGGGCCAATTATGTCTAGTCAGCTGTTTTATGCATTATGGGCAATAAAATCCCCTCTCCCCATTTCTCAGTTTGTACACCCTTGATACCTTTTCTTTGTTCCTCTTCTTGTATTTTAGGAAGCAAGGAAGAGTCACAAGGAGTCAAGGAAGCAGGCTTGTGACCAAATGAGACATCCTCACTCTGGGGCAATTATTTTAAGCAACGTCAATCACTCATTTCTTTAACTCACTGAGTATTTGTCATTTGACCACATTAATGGATGCAGGAAGTAATGGGGTGGATTGGGGGTGGTCACTTATATGAGCATTTTTGCAGACAATCAGATGGGACAGTGAATGCATGCAGTTACAGAGAAGGTAGTGATGAAAACACAGGGTCATTTTGTTTCTTACCCACATGTCAGTGTTTGTGTTAATGTTTACTCTCTTAAGTCATGATTATATTTCATCAGTGTAATATTCTGCAGTGTATTGGTGTTCTTGTCACATATACCCTGAAAACTTTGCTTCAATTTTTAATATTTAGTAAAAACAGTTAGTAATTGTAGATATGTATGTGTGCAAATAGAACCCCATTATTATGAAGCTGATGAATAAAATGTGTTTTCGGGGACTCTAACATCAAACCTTTAAGTCCAGAGTAAATGCCTAAATAAATTTAATGAAAATGAGACACATAACAGAAACTTCTCCTTTAAACTGAGTTTAATAGATTGTTAAAAATAAGGCTATGATGCTGTTTTAGCAAACATTGACCAAGAGGAACCACCGTCACGGCGTTCAGATGCACCCGGAGTAACAGGTAAATGTGGCCAATCTCTGGGGTTTTACAGATGGACATACAGTGAGCACACATACACCGCACATTTGCAAAATCAAACACACACTTACAAATGTGTTTTGCATCCAAACTTGGACATGTACACATGTACTGTACACACAAACACACATATAGACATCCACCCCACCCAAAACGGTGGCATATACAGAGATTTAGCTGAAAACATAGCAGTGTTCCCTTAAAAAAACATGCATAGCTTAGTACATGGATGTGTTGTTCGAAATCCAACAGGTTACTGTTTGCAGACTTTGTTCTTATGGTTTCTCAAAAATCGCCAACATGATTACATTTATTTGTTTTTATTTAACCATTATTAACAATCACGTAAACTCAATGGACTGTAATAGCCTCCTGTTATATTTTGCTCATGTAGAAAGTTACATTCTGAACCAAGATAGGCTCGATTACAAAGAAAATAAATACTGGAATGGTAAAAACACAAAATAAAGTTACTACTTTGAAATGGACTGAAGACCAATCGTGGCCAGACTTTTCTGATAAAAAAGACAAATTAAAACATCTGCTTAATATCGATATCCTGCTATCATGTTACAGTCATTACTGAAAAAAGTGTCTCATACTTAATAAACACACATGAAGCCCAAAATAACAAAACTAGTGACAACATCGGCTTTCCAGGCCCCTAAATGCATTTGTAACTACATAACAAGGAATGACGGAGCAATCAGGAGAAATTCTCTTTAGTGCTGTGTGCATTTCCAGTACAAGGTGCCACACATGTTATTTTTAGTCAGATTCCCTTATTCATACGTATTTTCCAACAAATCAACAGCTTTCAAAAAAAAACAAAAAAAACATGTAAACACCAAATTCTTAGACTCAAGAGACGTTATAAGTTGGAAAATACTGAAGTAGTTTCACGGTGCATTCGTCCTTTGGTTACTGGGGTAACATTTTGTTCCCTTCACACAGTCAGCACATAGCAGTCTAGTGTACAACACAACGGGTGTTCTTCCAAACCTCAAGCGACTAACATGTAACTTTTTAAAGTGCCAATGAGCTGAAGCAAACAGGAAGTGCCAAGTGGTGGCACCGGACAAGGATTAAGATTTAAAATGTCTGAGCAGGCAAATATACGCGCATGTGTACATGCATGCACGCACACACCCACACACGCACACACACACACACACAGGGCCCGACCGATATATCCGTTTGCCGACATTATCAGCTGACATTAGTCTATCTCGGATATATCGATATCAGCATTTATGTTGTCCAATATGCGCTGCTATTAAAACTGTTTATTAAGGCCGGAAAAAATGCGTGGACTCATGATTTAAAGTGAAACTAGACAACTTTTTTGGCTTAACTTTGTTATTATGATGTGTAACCTGATTAAACAGTGTATAGTGGTTGAAAATGACACAATTCGCTGCTAAATGGGTCTCCAAAAAGCCCCATTTCTACCATATTTTCTTTGTCACTGGGACAAGGGTTTCACAGAAAAATGAAAAATCAGTGTTCTCTGTACTCTCTGTGCTAATTCACCGGTCTACGCTGCACTTCTTAGCAACAGGTGACATCAGTGCGAGCTGATTAGCTCACCATGCTTGGACTCACCTCTGCCAACAACAGAGTGTCTGCAAGCTTCACTGTCAGTCGGCTCGAGCTCGAGCTGAGACGGACCAGTTTACTCCCCTGCAACTTTCCTTGCAACCATTTAGTCTCAGTTCAAACTGGACTTAAAAGAGAGAGCAACAAAAAACGAAATAAAGTCCAAGCCGGCACAAACAGCTGAATCAGATTTGCTTCCCAACGAGTCTCATGCTACAGTTGATGTTAGCTTGCTAGCTTGTTTGCAGAGGTTATCTACTGCAACTTTAAAAGGGTGTATTTAGTTTTTTTGTGTTTGTTTTTGTTTTTTAACTAGCAGAGGGCTGTCCATTTTTCAAAGGCTAATAAGTGAAGTGTTTACTGTTCAGTGCACTAATATCAGAATTTTCTTGCTATTATCGGTATCACCATCGGCCCTAAAAATTCCATATCAGTTGGGCCCTACACACAAACAAACACTAAAATAAGAGTGCAGGATCTCCCCATGCTAACCTAAAATACAGTAAGCTGGTTCTTTTAGTCACAGGGAACCCTAAACGTCCTAGACATTATTCAAATAATAAAACATAAAACTGTGGCAGACTGTTTCTTTAGTATTAATACCTTCTCTAGCAAAGTTTCATCCTACAGCTTTTTACTGAGTAAAAGCACGTTTGATCTACCGCTGCTACCTGCAATACAATACAGTTGAGTAATTGACCTCAGATAAAACACATCGAAAGAATTCAGCCTTTTGAAATTTTGTATGTTTTGAAATGTAAGCATCATATGTCAACACCTGCCCTTAATGTTAAAGATAATAAAAATGCTAAACACAGGAAAGAGTTCAGTGATAGCTGAAAAACACATACAGACATGTGGTTTACAAATGTAAAAGTCTTATGTGTACAATACAAAATATACTTTAGTTTAACTCAAAACTTCCTGCTCCCTTTTGAAATGCTACAGGCTCTTTTCTTTTTTTATCCTTCACGCTAAATTCTGTTTTAACATCTGGGAGACAAACAGCATCTGCACATTACCTGATCTAATGGACAGCTGCAGTTGCCTTTCTCTTGTGTGCAGCAGCTCTTCAAACATGCAGCCCAGCAGAAGGACACACTTGCACCTTGGACGTATTCTTTAAGTTAACATAAACCTCACCTTACCTATTTCAAATTCATAATGAATAAACTGTACAAAAACATGGACTAAAAATAATTGTTTTTTTGTTTTGTTTTTTACAAAGTAGTCAACTACTCAGGCATTAAGAACAATCAGTAATATCAAATTAAAGTCTTCGAGAAGGGCATGCAGGGGGTGGTGGGCGGTCCTGGTGTTGACACAACAGTCTGAGATTTTCGTTTTAATCATGAGATGTTGTGACCTGCCAGACGATGAGGTGGCTCCGCTCAGCCTTGGTGGGTGACTGCTGGCTGGCTGATGGCTCTGATAAACCGTCCAACTCACCTCCATCATCACCTGAGGGTGAAGAAGATGAGTCAGACAGGCAGTGTAGTACATGTAGATCTATATATATTCAAGTATAGTATAATAACACAGCTGTATTACTTTTAAAGGTGACTCAAAAGAAACCTTCAGTCTTTACATTTGCACCATATCTGTGCTTTGTTCGTGGTGTGCTGAACTCACCCATTCTGAAGTCAATGTAACCTTCACCTCCACTCATGACCAGGAATGTTTTGGGCTCTGAGGTCGCTGTGTCCGAGGATTCTGACGCAGGGTAATCAGAGCATGAGTCTACAGTGCCTGGAGGGGGCATCGCTTGACCTGTGACAAACAATCAAATGACAGGAAGGAGAAACAGCAACACAGAATGAAATCAGGAAGCGGCTGACATTTTTACTTTTTAATAAACGATTTAAACCATTAAGTGTCAGAGCTTTCAGAAAGTAGCGCATAAT
>JAPZDX010000009.1:14166766-14178461 GCA_029783625.1 Naso annulatus | reverse complement strand
TGTCCTGGGGGAAGAACATGGGTAGCTGAAGGCATTCAAGATGTTGTATTAGAGGTCACAGAGGGTAAGAGAGGTTAAAGGGGTGGGACCCGTCAGAGGTTAGGAATCTGTGGATGGACAACGCAGAGACTCTGCAGAACAGGAATTCCACAGAAATCATTAAAAAGTATATGAATAAAGATGTCTGTCTGGGATATTTTTGAATGCCTTTCTATTATTGACATTGCATTTTTGTGGATAGAAATTCCAGAGGGGACGTTTTCTTACAGGCCATTCACATCTCGTCTTCCTGTGTTTATTTACGCTTGCTCTTTTGTCACAGCTGGTTGCATAATATTCAAAACTTTACGCTTACATTTTTATTTTTTTAATTCCCTGTTCACATTATCCCATTTCAACATCTGCTCGTTGTGTGTCTTCTGGTACACAGAGATCCGATCAGTTTTGTTTTGTTTTTTTTCCACATGGTCCCCGCAGCGAAACGAGGCCACTTCTGCTCTCTGCATTTACACAACATGTGTTTTCACTTAGTTTTGCTCTGCCAATGTGAGCGGCACTCAGGCTCTATTTCTACAAGAACGGTGACAGGGCCAATAAGTTAAAAACCTAAATGCGTGTGTGTGTCTTTGTTCAGTTTTGGCTTGGGCGACCTGTGGGGAGAAATCCAAGTGCTTAGTGGGGTCGGATTGGTCCGGCGAAGGATCAGGAAATTCTTAGAGGTCTCTCGTTACTCTATTTCTCTCCGACTTAAGAGACTAATGAAAGCATGGAAAGAAGGTTCAGCAGGATGAGCCAAAAGGCATTAGCAGTGCAGAAGCAGGAAAATTGGAGGACAATGTATGAGCTGCTTTTGGAACATAGATTTTTAGAAAATTCAGTCACACAGGGAAGTTTGACTGACCGTAAATTACCTCCTCATGGAGCTGCTGCGTTGAAACCTTCACCACTGTTGCTCCTTTGGTACCTCGATAGTCTGCGAGAGTTGGATGTCTCCCTTTTCCTGTCCCATCTCAGAGGAAGCTGTTGCACCGCAAATATGCAGACTCAGTGTTGACACTGCACGCATATTATGTCTGGTGTGTAGTAGTCAGTGTAGTAGTCATTCGTCCATGTGGCTGGCAAGGAGCTTTGGCAATCAGTGCAGTGTAATTAGCACAACAAAAGCAGAGGGGAAAACAGAGCGATCAGCAATGAAACCATCAATCACCAGGTTAAAAGAGCAGATTGATTGCTCCTCCAAATTCTTTGTCTTGGTGTCTGTTTGCCTTTCACAGCTGGAAAGGTCGACACAGTTTGAAATGTTTCAGTTTGCTCATTCTGATCTGCAAGGAGAGCAAAACTGCTGAGAGAAGCACATTTTTTCTCTTCTTTTTATTCTCAAGAAAAGGGAGAGATGGAGAGACAGAGAGCAGACGGCGTTTGGACTGAAGGAAACCCAAGAATTAGAGCAGCCAATAACAACCTTGAGGATTTGTTGGAAGGATATTCGGGAAGTTGTCCCCCCTCGGTGGGGCAGGGGAGCAAGGAAGGCAAATGTTTGCAGGGGTAATGGAGTCGCACAGTGAGGGGGAGAGTTGATGAAGAGGTTTATTAGTGTTTGAATGCCTGCATGTGACTGTATGTCAGTCGGGTGTGTTCATGCACCTTGAGATATGAGTTTGTGAACTGTCTGTTTTCAGCACCTTGCCCTCTGCTGAGGATCGTAAACATTCAACCACAAGAACTGGAGTAACTGGGTAGAATGACACTGTTAATTCTGTCTCATTTTGTTGAGCTTTAACTTCCGTTTCTTTTCACTTTGAGCAGATTGTATTTGAATATCATTTTGGAGCAGTTTTTTTAGACTATGAGACATGTCTGCGGGGGGGGCACAGGAGGTGATGCTTAAAGTAAAAGGGACATTTAGAATAGTTACTGTAGTGTTACTTCACTTTACTCGCAAGTTTGAGAGTTGGAGCAGTTTGCAAAATTTGTACTTTTACCTCAAATCACAGTACAGAGACATGCTACAAATATATTTACATTCAATGTGACTTTGACTCCTATAGACGTCTATGCTGCAGATGTCAATCATGGAAAAATGTCCATAAATCCACTTGGAAATCAAACAAACCGATGCTCCTTATAAAACCAGAACCATCTGATTTTTGAATTTTCTTTCATAACAAATTGATGGTTGTCTGTACTAGAGCCTGACCAATATGGGATACCAATATTAAGCAACAAAAGAATCCCAATATTATATTGTTACATGTCACACCAACTAAACCTCATACATCCCGGGGAGCGGCTCTGATCTGCTTCAAGGGCTGGATAAAGCACAAGAGTGCAAATAGCACAAAAGCACAAGTACAACGCGTTCAACTTGGCCAGCTCTGTCTGTCTGTAGTTTGAAGACAAGTCTCTTCCTTTCAGGCTCCTTCGTTAGTTCATTTGTTAACATTTACAGGCAGACAGTAACTCAAAACATAACTCAACAACGAAAAGGAGATTTTCTTCAACAGCCTTTTTTCTCTGGGAACTTGCATGACTTCCTTACATTTACTTAATTTCGTGTGTACACTATCTTCACACTGGCGTCTCCACATTACCCTTCTTCACATTTAACTTTCCTTCATTTTCATCGTTTCCCTGGCGTTTCTCACACTTGTTAATCCACATTTTGCTCTTCTCAACCTAATGTCCTAATGTGTCCCAAAGATGGACAAAGATGTAGTGGAGGCAGGACATCCTACATTTTAACAAACTGTATTCCAAACATCAGTGCATTGAACAGTAAACACTTCCATATTGCACCATCTTAAATCACTAGTCCAAGCTTTTATTTCCAGCCTTAAAAAACAGTTTAAATATTGACACATATAGGAGAACATATACACTGATACCAATATAGCTGCGATAGGTCAATATTGGCCACTAATATCAGCAGAGCGATATGTCAATCTGGCTCCGGTCTGTACATCAGTGGGTGCATAGCAGTCGCTAAAAGCTAATTCAGAATACTTTTAATGTTGCCAGTTTGCCAAAACTTATTTGTCAGTTGTCTCAGTTTTGTTAAGGGGTGACTTTTAAAACTTCTGCGATACAGAGGACAGGACAATTTGCAGCTGCAGGTTATATTTTAAGGACACACACAGCGTACGCTCTGCACACACACATGTACAGGCGTCTACATGGTCACAGTAGAAACACACTGTTTTCACATTTGCCTAATAAATTTCCTCACTCTGGGTTTTATGTGTTTGTGTGTACGTTTCCCAGGTGACAGGACACTGCCTTCAGTTTGCCTTGGTTTTATAGCCACTCGCGCCCAGGGTTTTCTTTTTGTTTGTATGTGTGTGTGTGCTGCTTACAGTGTGTGTATAGTCTTGTTGTATTTTTACATCCTTTATTGTTCTTTCTCTTTGTACATTTCCAATTGCGGATGATGAATGAAAGCCTCTTTTTTTTATTTTCCCCTTTTCTTCAAGGAGGTCTTCATCATAAAACTACACATGACTCATGCTGGGCTGTTAGAAATCCAAGTTTCAGGCCTTAATAGACCATTAATATTGACCATGACCAACAGTAAACTACATAACCTTACATTAGTCGGGTAAGTGCAGGGGGCTGTTTAGAGCCAAAAACTCTTTTGGTGCTTTAGTTTTGCTTGACAGGAGAAACATGCCTCTGTCAGTGAGCATATCACTTCATCTACATCTGACCCACATTCAACAGTGTTGCACTCTTAAGTCTGCTAAAAATTAAAATTAGGCCCTATAAATATAATCTTGGCTGAACCTTAGAGAGTGTAAAATCACTTGAAAGACACGTCATCCTGCTTCCAGTCCGAATCTGTGAC
Organism: Naso annulatus; assembly: GCA_029783625.1. Classification (NCBI taxonomy): domain Eukaryota; kingdom Metazoa; phylum Chordata; class Actinopteri; order Acanthuriformes; family Acanthuridae; genus Naso; species Naso annulatus. The sequence goes on along the minus strand of JAPZDX010000009.1, from coordinate 14,174,620 downwards.
AAGAGCAGAGGAAAAGGCATTAATCTGAGGCATGAGCTCAGTTCAGTCAGTTTCTCAGCTGCTGTCTCTCAAAAGATTTTCTATTCGCTTCCATAATCGTTCACTTTTAGGCTCGACGGTAGCTGGCACATTTAACTTTAACAGGAAGTGGCACTCAGCTTGTGTTTGTCCCAGGGAGAAAGGAGGAGACGTTTCAAGAACTATAACATTACGACTCCGGTTTGAGATGTATCATCTTACCTCGACACACACCTGAGGTGTCAGTGCTCGGTCTCCGTGCTTGTCTTTCTCCCCTCTGCACACACATGCGCTTAGGTGTGTCATGTGGATGTATCATTAACACCAAAGCTGAAGATAGAGTGTCAGGTGTCACTTTCCCACCAGAACCTTTTTATAACTCACCGACACAGCAGAAAAAATAATCTGCAGCTATTTCGATAATCGATTGTTTCGGCTTTTCCTAAATGGAACATCTTTTGGTTTGGGATGACATTGAGATGTGGGCAGTTTTTCACTATTTTTTAAGTTTTAGATTGATCGTAAATGGATGTAATGATAAGTTCCTGCCCTGCACACATATGAGAATATCAGTGTTAACATGGTTATGACATAACTTTAAACTTCAGTTTTACCGAAGGTGCCAGCAGAGTTTGCACATCTATATTGCCTGTGTGTGTTTGCTTATGTTCACTTAGGTCTGAGCAAGTGGTTTTGGTGCTGACATCACAAGTGGCACCACCTGGCTGCTCATTAAATGCTTGTTAATCTGGCATCTTCTCAACACATGGCAAACACAGCAGAAAACAGGATGTATGTAAAAGTGTAAAACTAATATATATCCAAGTACAGTCACAAGCCAAACATGTGTCCTACGTGTTTTATGAAAGTTGCCACATTTGGAGGGAGATATTGTCCCCAGTGCTCTCCTCTCCCACCTCTCCATTGCCTGAATTTGTCCTCTCTGTTGGCGGTGAGGCCTCAATGCACACACATAAACATGTTGTGGTCTTTTGTTGTTGTTCTTTCCAGTCCAGCTGCACACCTGGTTGATGTAACACCCAGCTTGTTAGAAAGTACATGGAAAGTCGTTGCTATAGTAACAGTCAGCATCAGGATTAGTGCGCTGGAAAGATACTTTATTGTTTAAAAAAAGGACTGATGTGAAGTGTGCAAAAAAGGGAATGAGACATGCATGCAAATCCTGGAGTACGTGACGCAGTGTCTTTGTCTCTCTCTAATACGTGCATGATGAGTTTGACCTTTAATGAGGTTTCCTCCCCCAGCTTTCAAGCTTATGTGATGTTTTGGCTCAGTGAAACACAAATAAGTATGAAACAGTTGCACTGGTCCAGATGATCGACCCAGCTGCTAGACCAACATGTGAACAGCACTTTGTGTTGTAATAAACTTCAGTACATCATGTGTAGGATTTGCAGAGGCCTGTTGTAGATCATCTGCTCCCTGTAGAGCGCAGACACACATCTGTGAAAACAGTTAGTGAGAGAGGAGGGGTGCGTGTTTGTGGAGGTGGTCGGTGTGTGCGCATGTGTGTGTCTCTGCATGGTCAAGAATGTAACACCGCTTTGTGTGACGTATGAAGATTCATAACATGCAGGCTGCATTCCAGTTGGCATATTTTTTCTTTCTACTTTTAGTATGTGCAGTTCCCATTACAAAATACACACCGCTGCATGCAGTATGCGTACAATTGGGACATAATGCTTTGTGATAACAGTGCAACTTCAACGCCTCTTGCTCATACATCCTCTGCAGTCTTTGGAACCAATTTTGAGTCAGTTTGTGAGATATCTTTCACTGTGCAAGGGATTGTGGGTCAGAGAAAAAAGTATGTTAGCTTACATAGCGCTGAATACGAGCAGATGCAGTCAGACATGCTGAGATTTTTGGAATACTGCATTTGACGTACTATCTGCTAGGCCACGATAAATCTTTTCTGGTATGCTGAACAGTGGAGTAAATGGATATTGGAAGGCAGCATTTGCTTTTTTTATTCAGTGTGTTTATGCACTCACAAAGTTGCAACTTTATGTGCTTGTTTGTGTTCGGCTACAGGAGGCCACACATGTGTCACAGGTGGTGAAACCTTAACAGACTCTGATTTCTGTGTAAACACAAGCAGAGACTAAACAAGTCCAACATGCAGATGATAGTCCCAACAGTTTTCTCAAAATCCTCCTACAGAGAACTCATGTAAACACTTCAACACGTGCATTTTTAGGAAATATGGTAGCGTGAAAGAGATCTGCGTGAGAACATCACAGACAGAGGGCCCTGTTTTTAATGGTCAGGACTTGAGGTCGTGGGTCAGGGTTGAATAAACACAAATAGTAACACTGATGGATCTGTAAGAGAGAGAGAGAGCAACAGAAGTGATGTCTAGGTGACAATAAATGAAAGACAAATGAGAGGAACTGTAGCAGTAACGCTCCCTGAGGAGGTACCGCATTAGACTTCCATACACATGCTAGAAACACATGCACCATGCATTGCTTTTCAGCACTATATAGACCAACAACTCCAGAAAACATATTTTCCTTATCTCTGTCTCAATTTTCCTCCATCTCTTTGCAGATGCTGTAAAGATGTTGACATGAAAGGGCAGACTGCTCTCATTTCTTGTCTGGCACATTATTCTTGAAATGTCCCTTTGCTTTGTGGCCCCAGCCTCCAAAACAATCATCTCTAATCTCTAATGACTTCTAACAACACAAAATGAGTTGATGGCTCAGGTCAGGCTCCCTGACATCTCCTTCACGTCCTGTTCCCCCACTCAGTTTCTCATTTTGTTCAGGATAATAGGAAAAAGATGCTGCCTGTCGACTCTAATGTAACAGCACACAGCACAGGAGTTGTCTGGAGGTAGTCAGGACTTCAGCTTGTGTGATCATCTGTGCTCCCTTTCTGCCTGCCTCCCAGATGTGCTGTTAGGGTTGCTCCTGGTTATTTTGGCAAAAAAAGGTGTTTTGGGTTGTGTGTAATACTTTGAGTGTCCAACAGTAGCAGTACAATCAACAGTAGTGGGGTATAATGAAACAATTTAAAAATATCCTCCTCAATTGTTTCTTTTTAGTAAAGAGAGTGTTTTATGTGTTGTTATTTATTCTGTCATTAACCAATTCTTCTCATTTACATGAAGTGAATGTGTAGGAACTTGCCTGGAATAAAATTGCCCATGTAAGGTATCAAATGAAAAATAAATATACTGTACATACATTCAGCTTTAACGAAATGGTGAGATTGAAAGTTAGTCAGTGATTCTTTTTGCCAACATCTGGAGCTTGTGTTCAAGACACCACCCCCACCCCCCCTTGAATACCAACTGTGTTACATCAAGATGCAGGGGTCTGGGTTCTGTGTGTGTGTGTGTGTGTGTGTGTGTGTGTGTGTGTGTGTGTGTGTGTGTGTGTTGGTGTGTGTTGTAGAGAAAGTAAACCGAACTCCTGTAGCCTACAGAATGTCAAGGGGTCACAAGTGGGGAAAGAGGGCGTGTGCGTCTGCAGAATTAGGAACAGACAGGGTTGCATTAGTAAGGTAATGTAGGAGAGACGTGAACAACTGAGTGTATTGTGTTAAATGTGTGTGGGGGGTGTCTGTGTTTGAGTGAACACAGCTGTCTGTCTGCATGTATTATCTCCGTGTGTATATTCAAATGTTGCCCTTGTTAACCAGGAAGACATTAACCGAACTGCCTTTTTGCAGACAGTTTGACTCCACTAACAAAAATAATTTTTTACTTCTACAGAAAATGCGTGTCTCTGTGCCATTAATTAAACGTACACTATGTCATTTCAGCTGCCAGAAGTCTCTCAGTTAGAACAATGAAAACAAAAGACGTAGTTTGATGACATCGTGAAGTAGCACAGGATGATAGGATATAGGATAGGATCATGAGAGTTGTTGTCTTTAACAATTACCACTGCCAATGAAAATCTATCTGACTCACTTAGGCAAAAATGTTTATTGACAAGGTAACAAATTAAAGTTTTGTTCACCATATATTTAGTCATGTTTACCTTCTCACTCTCTCTGTTTCCCAGAAAGTTAGAGATAGGCAACAAAATCAAACACACCATTACACTGAATAAACTGAATTTCTCTGGTTTTGAACAAAGATAGAGTCCTTTTGTGAACATGTATGCATTTTATACATGTACAATAGTGTTCTGCCTTTGAAACAGCAGACCATAATAACTAAATTTGTCATCTAGCAGATAATTGAGGAGTTGCAGGTGCTGATCTCAAGTGGTTTATCTTCTCTCAGTTTGCTGCCCCTCTGATCTGTGGAGTATCTCAAGGCTCTGTCCTTGGTACACTTCTATTTTGAAATTAACATGCTTTCACTCAGCCAAATAACACGTATTCATAACATTTCTTTTAGCTGTTACTGCCAATGATACACAACCTATCAGTAAAATCAGGAACACCTTAAAAAGACCGGATAAGCTGGTTTCACAAAAATGACATTTAGCCTCTCTTCATTGTTTTTCAGTTGACAACTGATTTTAGGGCTTTTAAGGCTTTACTCATGGTTTTGTGTAGATATGTGCTGGCACTCAGCCTTGGATTCTGCAAGAAAACTTGTCTCAGTGACTTCCTTATAACTTTATACCAAAAACTACTTTATTTAATTCAATTTATGCCAAAATTTTCTCTTACATTTTCCCATATCATGGAAAAATGCTGTACAAATAAAGTTTATAATGTAATTTGTAATCATCCCCCAAACCATTACTACACCGATTACAAGCTCTAACATTTCTTAACTGAACTCCACACAAAAATTGACTATAGCAACTGAGAAGCTTGACCCAAATCTTCAGCATTATTTATAGATTGCACTACTTTGTAGTCATTACTGGGTCAGTATATGGAAAAACATGCCTGCCAACTTTGAATCATCTAGGACTGACATCTGATATCCCTTTTTCAAATAATTAACACTGGTATTTGCCCAGTTCCCAGAACTTTTGGATTTAGGGGTCTACTCCAACAAATAGTGTCTGTTTAGGAAACATACACTTACTCTGCTCCTCTAGCTCCATTTTCTTAATCTCATTTTTTAAATATCAGTTGTTGGATGTGGGAATATCAGTGGAGCGTAGGTCGGCTATAGCCAGGCCGAGGATCAATCAGTGTGCTGCCCACACAACTACATCGCCAACAAGTAGGAGAAAAAGAGAGATGAAAGCTATAGAGACAGAGAGCTCAAGAGGCAGGCAGGAGGAAGTTCATCTTTGCTAGACCTCATTACTGCTGATCAAAAAGTCCTTAAAAGCAACAAAAAGAGCTTTGCAGCTAGTTACTGTCACATGTTTGGAACTTGCAGGCTTAGTACATTCGACTTCAGCTTCACAACTGTGATGTTTCGCAGGTTCATCGATTGGCTGTTATTCTCACGCCTCAGCACTTCAGCCATGTACAGTTTGCATCTGCTCACTGCTGCTCTCACAGCTGTGATCCAGGATACATTCCCACACATCAGTCCACACAGTGTTCACACACACTTTAAAAAACACAGTCAGGCATTTGTTTCCAGTGTCCCACCGGTCCCCCTGTCCTTCACTCAGTCCACACATCAGCGTCTTGGATCAGTTTAATTGTTCTGTTTGTGGGAGTCAAGTCGGTGCGATGGGAATTCTATAGATGCTTTAGTAACTTTAGACAACAGGAGGGGGAGGTTTAGCTCATGTGTGGGAGAAGAGTTTAATGTGCGTTTAAGTATGTGTGCGGCATCACAGCACACAGGAATCCCCTTTAATTGGTTCATTATGCTTAGCAAAAGTGGAAGAGAGAAATTGAAATCTATCCTCTGTGTCTTTCACTTACGCACACACACATACATCTTCGCTCTGTGCTCTGGTGTTGACAGCATGTTTGTGTCTCAGTGTTAAATGTAGTTCATTTCTTGACAGCCCTGGGGCCCAGAGGTTTAAAAACAGACACATATGGAGCTGTAAATTAAGATTATTTTCATTACTTATTAATCTGCAGATTTTGTTGCACAAAAATCATTGTCTGAAAATAAATTTTCAGAAAATTCAAAACTAGGCTGTCACAGTTTCTTGTCACAGCTTTCCAAGATGACGTCTTCAGACAGTTATCAATATCTGATCATTTTTTTATATAAATCATCAATCATGATAGAAATCCCTCAGAGTTTTTGATGTTGCTGTTGTTATTTTCTAACATTAATTTAGACAAGATGCACTGATTGTGACATTGTGCTGTGTAAAAAAGCCATGTTTGTATTTCTGTGTATAGAGACACTGTATCTAAATGACCTGAAGCTTATTTGATATTTGTGTTGTGCAGTGACTTTCTTATTGGCAGACGCACACTCATCATATACCAATAATATACCAATAACAGAAATATATTAAGTTTATTATCACAGAAGACTCATATAACAATATCAGTACATATTTCCAAAGGAGATGCTGAAACCAACTTATAAAATAGCTTAAACAACATTTTGATGAATTGTTTCTCCTCCTTCCCTACTTCACACACACGTGTCTTTCACACTCAAAAACACTGAACCTGCTGCACACTGATAACAGGGGTGTGGGCACACACACACACACATTACATCACCAGCATCAACTGCTGTCCTATCACACGTGGAAAAACAAATAGGGGAAAACTGGCAAGACACTGAAGGAAAAAACATGTTTATTCTAATTATCGATTAAAATAGCCAGATAAGAAAATAGCTGCTTTTACATTTAAAAGCCTCCCTCCCTTATCTGTTACACACACACACACACACACACACACACATAGCAGCACATAACTGCTGAATATATTAGCATTGCCATCAACCCACACAATTTAAACTGACATTTAGATGCAAATGGGCAGAATATTGTATTCTGCAGCCTTTTGACCGCATGTTGTTTCATGAAGAGTCAAAGATAAGAGGGAGACAGAAAGTGAGTGAGAGTTCAAGAATTTAAGATGAACTATGACGTGAAATACAATAATGTGCAGAGTGGAAGTGTGCTGCAAAAAGTAAATATGAGATTAAGGAAGAGTAGAGTGTAGAGAGAGTGTGAACGGCAGATGGAGAGAATGTATGAGAGGGGTTTAAACCACCTGTTGATTTGCCTTCTTTCCACTCTCTCCTACACGCTTTCGTCTTTGCATAGTTTCAGTAACCTCATGATATGCTCTGATAATGAAAATGAAAGAGAGAAGATATGTTATGACACTGTTAGTGTACTGACTGTAACAGCTGATAAAGAGGGCACAGACAGTTTTGTAATGTTGATAGGATCTTGGTGCTAACAAGAAGTGTCAGTTTAGATGGTTTGTTTGTCTTCACCAGTGCTTTTGATCCTTCTCCTTCTGCAGTGCTCACCAGCTATTGGAGCATGAAATAGGTCCAGGAAAATTCAATCAACTTCATACAGCAGGTTCTCATGGAAACTAAAGCTGAGCTGTCTCTCTCAGAGAGGCCGTAGTAGGGTGACATGTACAAACACTTGTGTTGCCAAAGCACTCGTGGCATCAAGAGTCACACAAGCTATGTAATGAAAAACTAGCCTGGTAATTATTGTCCTATTTAGTCATAATATAGTTGTTTAAGGTTTAAGCTTAAGCGGTCAGCTGAGGCTATTGCTAGGAGAGACTGCAATAAAAAAACAAAATTAAGAACGGCCCCAAAATAGGGCACCCCCGTGGCTCAGTTGGTGGAGCGGGTGCCCCGCGTGCAGGGGCTGTGACCTCACTGCTGCGGCCCCGATTCAGTTTCGCCCTCTGGCCCTTTGCTGTGAAGAAAAAAAAAGTTTTGCACAGAAAATATGTGATCAGTACAAAAACTTTGATGCAGCA
>JAPZDX010000009.1:14131239-14147317 GCA_029783625.1 Naso annulatus | reverse complement strand
GACTGACAGGGAGAGAGGGATAGAGATGGGGGGGGGGGGGGGTTGCGTCTCCATGGCAACTGTGTGTTTTTGTTAGCGCTCGTGAGTCAGACAAGCAGTGACTCACAGTCAGGAGGAAACACACACACACACAGTCACATTCATACTCACACTCCCACTCATTCGAAGGGCAGCCAAATAAGGACAGCTCCACCAACATGCACAGAGAGGGAGAGCGCGAGGGCAGGAAAAAGAAAAGAGAGGGGAGGGAGTTCGCCAAATTTTTGCTAACCCAGAAAAATCAAGAAAGAAACAAACAAAGGGAAAGAGTTGCAAGTGAAAAAAACAGGAAAGGATCAAAGCGAGAGGGCTGGGATACAAGCTCACATGCGCCAAATGGAGGCAAGCCGGGGAGGGCACGAGTGCGGGCACATACCTTCTCCCAGGAGCACCCTTCACATGGGTGGGGGAGGCGGAAACACACATGCAGACACACCCAGTTTGTGCACACCTTGGCTTAACTTGCTAAACCACCCATTTATTGTCTGACGCCTAGACACTGAGGAAGGCCACCTGGTTTGTTTTTCACAACAAAATTTTTCATTTGTTTGTCTTTTTGGTGGAAAAAAGCAGGAAATAATTCCCTGGCTGACAAAACTGGACCGGGTGCTTTAGCCGGTTTCTTCAACAACAGAGCTGCCACATAATGTTTCAACATTGTGGAAATGAGTTGTTTGATTATTCTTGCATTCGTCATCTTACGTCCCCTCTGACTGATGGGTTGATCTTCCCACGGCCTGTTGTTTCAGTAGAGGAGTCCTTTAGGTGCTGGAGATGACTAACTTTATTTACACTGAGGAGTGATTTACATTCAGTCACAGACCATCGCTCATCCCAGACTAAATGTGTGTTTTGGCTACCGTTGACCCTGACATAGTGGCTCTTTGTGTGAGCAAGAGTTCCCCACGTCCTGGACGGCAGCAGAAGGTAGACCACCACAGAAACCCACTCATCTGGCAAAGATGTATCTGCGTGTTTTTACAGTATCATAAAACTGATATAGTGCGAGTTCCCACCATTCTGCTTTACAAAGATGACATCAACGTTCCACTGAGTAGATTTATGACTCGCTCTCCTCCATCCTTTCTTAACATCTTCATTCAGTGAAACATTGATAACATGATATGATGCCAGAGTTTGTTATGAATACAGTCAACAATGACCCAAATTCGCTACCCACTATCTATAAACATATAGATTTAAAAAGATAAGATTTCTGTACATCTCCCCCCCCCCCTCTCTCTGTACCTCTCTGATGGCTGAAGTTCAACTCAAAACAGCCAATCAGAGCCCAGCATTGGTGATCTTTCTTGTCAGTTTTATCTCTGCAGAGATAACGGACAATAAGTATCACCTGTCCTTTAACGGTTGTTTCACGTGTTTTTCTTAATTCTTTTCCTGGCAGACATGAGTTTCTAAACCAATGTGTGGAAAAGCCCGAGCACGCAGATGGCAAACAAAGAGCCATTTCAAAATAAGATGCCTTTCATGATAAAAATCAATCTGATGGGTTTTTTTTCTAGGCATCTTTCAAGACAGATCCTCCCCTGTCTGCTTTCATCCCTCCATCTCTGCCCCCAATTCCACACAGCAGGTGAGCAGCAGGTGGAGAAAGCACAGCACAGAGGTTTTATGGGTGAGAAGGAGGATGGTCAAAGGTCACTGCTAAGTTGGCAGGCCAGCTGGGAAAGAGCGTAACAGGCCGATGTCAGAGCCTGGAAGCCTGGAGGCTAACGAGGGAGAGCAGAATGTGGTGTCGAGCTGTAAAGGGTACAGGAATTGGGGAGAGTGTGTGTGCCTGTTAACACACAAGTGATTAATGAGACGGAGGAAGTCACTCGGCTGTGTGTCACTCCAGATGATGTCAGCGGTTGAATGGAGGAACAGAAACAGCATATGGCCACAGATAGGCTTCCTCTCTCACTGACCACCACAAACAGAAAAGTACAGTCTTACACGTACATTTCACTACTGTTAGTCGGTTCCTCAAATGAAAATACAAATTTATCTGTGGGCCAGTTGCACAACTGTATTTTCTTCTCAATGATTTTTCCCAGCAGGTCATTTCTGTTTCGTCTTCCTCTTTTTGCACCTACAGTGCCATTAACAACATTGCTTCAGAATCAACTGTTGATGCAAATGCAGTCAAGCTATACAGATGACAACATCGATTTTAATGGGCAGCACAATTTTGAGGTTTTGGCAGTTTTGTTTCACTTTGGTTAAAGATTTCATTAAATGAGTGTGTGTCTAATAGATAATGCCTCATTTGCATATTTAAAGGGGTAAGTAGTTTATCTTAGGTGTCACTGGGCAAAAACTCCCTAATAACCTTTCACCATATTGTAATTCAGGCTGTCTTAAAGAATACTAGACTTCTGTACCTCTCCTTGACTCTGTATTCAGACCTCGACGAAGCTGGAGTGGACTAGAGTGGCAACTTTCCCTGCAATCATTTTGTCTCGTCATGAATCTTTAGTGCAAAAAGGCCTTAAAGAAGAGAGGGACAACAAGCAAAATAACATGCGAGCTGCACCAAAAACAGGGAGAGGAGGGTGCAGCATGGTTGCTTCCTCAGGAGTCTCATGCTACAGCTAGCTTGATTTCCAGACATTGCCTATCCCAGCTTAAAACGTAAAAATTCAGAAAACTGTAATACAAAAAAATTGTTTTTATTTATAAGTAATTATCTGAGAAAGTGTCATGGTGACGTCTATTTTTACCCAATATGGTTAGAGTGTTTAAAAGTTTCTTTTAAAATGTTGAAATTTTACATAAACATTTCTTTACAGGACACTTTCTTAAACTGAGTTTTTGCTTTGGTTTCGTTTCAGTCTGTATTCTGAAGGATTTTACAGAGGGATTTGTTCATCATTCTTAGCCTGATTTAGACAACATTTTGTTCCCTAAAACCTGGTAATTTTTTTATGGCTGATGACAGTATTTTCTGATGCTTTGACTTAAAAATTTGGACCATTTGTTCAATGTTCAGAATCCTGTACTAGAAATGTCAACAATTAGTGCTTATTTAAGTAGATAATGCCTTATTTGCATTTTACAACATAATTTTCAGAAAAATAGTACTTTTTTTTCCCTTATCTTAGCAATCGGCTGGGGAAGTTTCATGCTGATATCTATTTGTTCCCGGTACACTTGTACTGTCTCCTATGTCAAACCTCTCCACATGATTTGCTCTCTCGTGCTATGAGCTCACTTCAGGAAAATCCACCTCTGCTTCTTCTGTTTGTGTGTCCTAAAAACTCATCTGTTCACTGAGTCTCAACACCAGCCAGACGCTTATAGCTGGACCCGGCAAGCTGGATTGCTCTTCATCTGGCCAGCTGGCCGACTGGGTGGTCAGCTGGTCAGTCAACAGACTGGTTGGCTGCAGGTTTGATTGGCTGCCTTGATGGAAGGATGGAGGGATGGCTGGCCCTCTGTGTCAGCAAAAAATGCCAAGTGGCTGTTGGGGTTGGAGAAAGGCTATCAGAAAGGGAGCGATCCAGGAAGAAGGTGGGAGCAGAAAGGAAAGATACAGAAATGGAAAAAAACTGAGGGACTTCGATGCTCAAGAGGTAAACAAGTGAGTCAAGCAGACAAGTGGACAGAAAGAAAAGCAAGCAAAGGGGGGGTTGTAAAGGTGGTCTTGGAGGGATATTTTTAGCATGTGGAGTGGGAGAGGGCGGTATCTTCTCAAAGGGTTTTTCCAGAGGAGTATATTTAGAGCTGGGCTGTGTAAAAAGACAGAGGGAGAACAGGAGGGATGTGCACTGTACACTAATGCCAGTCTGATGTAAGAGTCTGCAATAGGACCACACACATTCCTTCTATTCTCTGTGTGGCACTTTATCTGCCTCTCACTCACTTCATCAAATGTAAAGCACACATGCAGGTTGCATTTAGTCTGACATCCTCACACATATATATTTTGTTATGTAACTACAAACCCAACAAATGCTGATATTCTTTCACACTTGCACTCTCAGCCCTCACATACTCCAAAAACATTCAGCACGCACACATTCTTAACCCAGTGTTGAATCAGTTTCTTGACAATGAATGCCCTGTAGGCAGGTCGAACACCAAAACCTCTCGATGCCCGGCAGCTTTTCAGCACATCAACTAACACCAGGCACTCCAGACACCACAAATCAGACAGAGATTTTCCAAATGCTAAAGCAGCTAGTGTGGCATAAGGTTAAAGAGGGAGACACAGCTGAAAAAGCAATGCTGATAATAATGAGAGAAATAAGAGAGAGAGAGAGGGTAGTGTGGTCTCCATTTAGCTTGCTAAGGATAATAGCATGCATGCTGGCTGAGGCAGACAGAGAGAGAGAGGAGAGGAGAACGAGCGCTGAGCCGCAGTGACGCCATTGTGGTTCCGCAGCACTTCCTGTCTACCGCCGCAGTGTTTGTGTGTCCTGTCTCCACGGCAACGGCCAACACATAAATACCAGAGAGCTAGTAGCGAGGGAGAGAGAGAGAGAGAGAGAGAGATAAAAAGAGAGAGAGCACAGGAAAGACAAAAAAAGGACAGGCCAGTCAAAGTCAAGTGGATCCATTCGGAGCGTCGGTTTAGAAGTTCTGGTCTTTGGGTGGACTTCATGACCGCTGTTCTGGACTGGTTGCCAGTAACATGGCCCAGATGAGGTGGTGTAGAAAAGTTATGACCTCAAATATCCCAGGACTTGGTCAAGAAAGGATGCAGAGAATGGGGTGGATGAGGAGGGGTATGGCGGGAGGCGACTAATTCAGGGTGGAGCTAAAGAGGAGCAGAGGGATTACAGTTTGACAGGTTAATTCAGGAGGCCACCTACTTGCTGACAGGTTGCTGGTTCAGTCTCTTTAACAACCCATACACAAAAAGTTCAAACAAGGCCAACACTCCTACAGTACATCTACCAACTATTTATATATATTTATATATATACAGAACATTATAGGGAGCAAGTGCAAAGCAGGAGGTAATAAAACCCAAAAATGCATTGCATTAAAGAAAAGATAATGTCTCACAGTCAGCTTTACATTTATTTTTTTTAAAAAGGGTTAGCCTTTCTGTGTTATGAGAAACCTATTTATCCTACAGAAAGTCAAAGTGAAACCAGAACTTCCCGTTTCTGGTCCAGGTGTAAGTAAACTTCATTCAAAATCCCACTTGTGGTTTTATAACGTATGTAATCCAGCCTTGGAACAGAGCATTTCTAAGCAGTATGCTGCATAGTGTACTCAATGTGTGCACATCAGGATGGCAATTTTTTTAGCAAGCTATCTTTATTAATTTTATTGTTAGTTTCGGTTTTTAATTAACAATGTAGCCTGTGAGATCAGCGCTGTCACAGTTTAAAAGTCACGACTCAGCAAAGGAAGCTTGTACATTAGCAAGTCAAGGGGGGATAATCAGACAGATTTTGGGCCCAATTCGCCTCTACCAACAATTAGGAGGTTGTTTCCGGTTTGTGGGATTTCATTTTATGATTTAAATTCCTGCGGTGTGAAAGGAACAGCCATTAACACGGAGCAGAGACCCAGTGAGCGCGCTGTCAGAGAGGTGCCACGAACTGAATGTAGCATCCTCGTTAGCTTTTAGCATAAACCTGCATGAATCATGTCTGAAACAAAATGAAACCTCATTTGTCCCATCTGTCGTTATGTCTGTGGTCTCGGATCAGATTATTATATAGAACTCCTATAATGTGCCATGGGCGTTATTAATGTAGTAGTTTTTAGAGAGAGGATTACAGGTACAAAGTTAAAGGGGAAAAAAATAAAAAGAGAACTGATTGATATTGGCGTTATATTGTTTTATGTATTGTAATTTAGTGACGTCACAACTTTTTGCAACTATGTTCCAGTCTATTAAACTGAAATGGGAAATTTGCGTGTTTCAAAGTGTGGTTGAAATTGTGTCGTGCATTGTTTCAGTACCTTGGACTTAATTCTTTTTTGGTTCCCTGTTAGCTTTCACAAGGTGGTTTGCTAGTCTTTCCAGGATCATTGTTAACATAACAGCCCCAAAAATTGCTAATTAAAATAGCTAAATATCAATCAATAAAATATCAATACACCTTAAAACAACAAACATGATTGTATACATACAGTAACTCATACAGGAACATGAACAAAGTTGTCAAAGCACCCACTGAAAAACAAACAAACAAACAAATGGTACCATGGTACCACAGGCAGCTATAACACATGATAGTATATTTAACTTTTTTTTTTTTTTGACTGACTTTCTGAAGTAAACTGTCTTTGGTTTCTTTGATGTTTTCTAGGAAACTTATTCCAGACCTTTAAACAGTTCTCATCATGGAATTTGTTTGGTAACAAGGTACAGCCCAGTGCTCGCTTGGTCAGTCCTATTCCCATGACAAAAACCAGTGTGAACTAGTTTTTTCACAGAGGAAATTTGGTCTACCATTCCACGTGACAGTATGCATGAATACCAGAAGACAAGAATTCATTTTAGCCTCCGCAGTAAGCCAGGATAGTTGTTTTCCGTCTTACTCACATGGGAAAGAACAATGAAGCTAATCTGGCTGCTCAGTTCTGTGCAATTTGAAGCTTTTTTAGATGCTCTTCAGCTGCAGACGAGCTGTAAAAATGGCACAGAGGACATGAGCATGGAAGGATTTTTGTGTCCTTGGGCAGAGGAATGGCAGGCACAGTCACCAATAGCAGAAGAACACTGCCAAACTTTTTACACATGAACTCACATGTGTGAGAGCAGTTCTCCCTACAGAAGTTGCTGCTGTTAATAAGATCGCACTCTTCGCCAACGTGTCTGCTTGAATAAGAGTAACATTGATGTCTCAGAGATCAGCCAGCCCCTTGATTTGTGCTTTCTCTCAGTTCTCCTGAATTTTCATTCTTTCTCCAAAACCATTTTCCACTGCGCGTTGCATAATTGCATCTGACTCACCATGACAACCAAATGGAAGTTGATTTATTTTTTTTAACTCCCAGACCCTGCGGCCCCGATTAGAGTCACTTACTGTCTACTGACTCACTGTCAGTAGACAGTAAGATGGTCACACAGCAGAGTGTGTGACCATTTTACGCACACAAATCTACTCATGCACACCCACAAGCATGCACGCAGTTTAGGTGAAGATATTTCTACATGCACTGAAATATATACAAAAATAAGCATGTTAAAGGAACATACCAGTGCTCCTACATGTCATTGTCCTTTGTCAACATCGTCCACATAATGTAGGTCACATCAACCCCACCCATTTCTACAGAATTAGCTTTATCTATGAGATATGATTTTGTTTACATTTTGTCCACATTCAACAAATGTTATGGAAAGTACCTGAAAATATGTGACCACATCCTTCTTCATGCAAATTTTCAAGCTGGTAAGGCAGCACTCGTAAGGAACTATTTTCCCAGGCATGATAACTTTCTCTCAACAGCTCCCGGCTCAACTCTCTCTCTCCCACTCTGCCCGTCTCACAACCATTTATCCTCTGTATATTCTTGCTCATGCCTATAGTGTTTCTACACACTGTTTCAACATGAATGGCAGTGAATGGGGTTTAAAAATGCAGACTGAGATCTACTGAAGCATACACATGGTCGAATTTTAACAGCAACTTTGGAGGAAGAGAGGGGCGACCTCTGCTAATTGTCAGAAGCCAAAAATATACTGGTATGGTCCTTTCAGAGTAACATCAAACACATGAAACATGTTTTATTATTTATATGCCTACAGACACATACAAACAGTATATAAGTCTGCACTCTGACCTCTGTGGTAGAACACCAGAGTAAGAACATAGCCTTCTATAGAGCTGTTTCTCTATGAACTATTAACCAAAGGTGACACATGACTCACCATGACTCCACAAGTTCACCTGCTGGAGCTCAGGAGCTGCAGTTCTCAGTAACCTAAAAGGTGAATGCTGCAATGAATGACTTCATATACTGTACACATAACTATATATTCATATAAATTCAAATACACGCAAAGTTGTGGTTATCTGTCGAAAATGGAACCATCAGTTGAAATACAGACTTGCACACACACACACAGAGGGGACGCTTATGCTTACGTGTCATTACGCTCTACATAGAGCTGATAATGTTTTACGTAAGCATAAAGAACAGAGTGCATCCTTAGGGGAAAGAAGAAGCACAGAACTCTCTTCAGCACCATTTTCCAAATCCCGCTCCCCTCACTGCCTGCAGGAATGATTGCAGCACATTGCAAAGCAGAGTTTGCAAAAGTTGCAAGATATGGCCTCCCTCTAACAGATTCACCAAGTTTATTTGGATCGTATTTCATCCAAGCAAGAAAGAACTGGTGGTGGTCTTAACTGAGAGTTGTTTCAAGTCTTCTTGTGATGTGCAGCTTTCGAGAGCATCTTTGTATCATCTCAGTCATCACAGTACTGCTGTTGCGTGTGGCCTCACCGATTTTCATTTCTGTGGAGGGTGTGCATGGCACGCATCACTTAGACGACAGAATGGAAATAAAAACACTTGGGTTTGGGGTTTTTTTTCTTTTTCACATAGGTGACCCAGTTAACTGTCTGAAAACTCTTCAGCTCATCTGCCTATTGATACAGATGCCGATAAACACACACATACACGTGAAGGAAGAGCGGGAAGGAAAAATGAGGAGACAGAGTGGGAAAAAAGAAATTTATGAAGCTCTACTCTGTAATAAGCAAGGCGGCTCATACCACAAGTAATCTTTGCTAACTAACAATCAAAAAGTGAAGGCATTCATTACAATTCGTCCCTGTGCTGCTGTTATGTGAAGTTGTAAATCCCTGCGAACACAACATAGAAACTAGAGGTCCATAAACAAAACATTATCCTGTTTGAAGATAAATGATGTGTCGGAGTCATGTGTCTTACTGGCATAGTCATTTCGCTAAGCTTGTAGTGTATGTGTTGCTAAGCGACGCACAAATGTGTGTATTTGTGTGTGTGCGAGTGCGTGTGGAATGTGTGACGTCCGCTCTCTCACAGGGGCGAGGTTGTCTGTGCGGGATTTCACCGCTCGCACACCCAAAGGCTACAGGGGAAGAAGGGGAAGTCATAAAGGTCCTAATAGCCCGTTTCTGAAGCTCTTGTTACTGTGTGTGCATGTGTGTGTTGGGGGGGGTCCTATGTTTGACAGGTGGAGATAAAACCAGGCTTAGACACAAACACCTCACACACGCACACATAACACAAGGTTACAAACACATGATTTGCATAAGTTTCTGTTGTTTCCTTCCTATGAGGAGTCGTGAAACCGTGAAACCACTGTTACCGCTGGGCCATTTGAATCGTTGTTGGAGAATTATTGATGATTCATACTCTTTATCAGTAAAATCCAGGGAGGAGGACATTCCCCCGCCATGACGGGGACATTAATGTGACTTCAGTTAGAGTCACGCGAACACATTTACACTTTTAAAGCACATAGTGCCAAGCTTTAAGTGATCTGAAAAAAAATCAGCCGCACTTTGTCCCTTTTTGCTCAGATTACCGTAACCTTGCACGCGTGTCCCAGTTTAAGTCCCTCTCTCAGCATAAAAGAGCAGCTTGAAGCTTCACCAAAGCAAGAGATGAGACGACTTCACTCCAACATCACCACACTAACATTTACACTTGGAAATGGTTAGGTTACGCCTTTACCAAACACTTTTTCAGTATGGATGCACAGTAGTGTAATGTTGAATCACCAGTTTTGTATTAACTGCACACACACTGAGATTTAAAGCAAGATCAAGAGCTTTTTTCTTATTTTTAGCTAAATGTTCCATCTTTTAAATCATAGACCTGATTTTATGCAACAACTCTTTTTTTCTGGCCTTATATGAGTACAATGGGTTCACATGTTCTGTGCACCTTTGGAAATCATTCTCTCTATTTTATTCAGCTATTCAGGGAGCGTTTTGTATTTTTTTTTTTTTTTTTTAAAGGCTTTACAAATAAAAACCATATTCACATGAATACACACACCACATGTGCACACACAAATATGCATCTGGGTTAGAAGCTCAATAACAAACAACTCAAAACAAGTTTGCAAGTTAGCATTGAAAGCATGTTGTGACATCTTACAACTGCTTTCATAAGGGTTTGAATTGACAGTGTCTTTAGGCTAAATGATCACTCTGATTATTGCCAGACAGAGGGAGAATCATGACTATATGACGCTTTACAGAACATCTTCAACAAACAAAACATTGTAACAAACTATCTCAGTGTGTTTGTCCACCTAAACACTGCACATTTAGTCCGGTCCTCTTCCTGCCTGCTATTGACCCAAACAGCCTCTGCTCATTTATTAGCAGCTGTGCGTCCAATTATCTCCCTGCCCCCTTTCCTGTGTTCTAACAGCAGCAGCCTCGGCCGTGCACAGGGGAGGGGATGGAAGGGAGGGAGGAGAGGAGAGGAGAGGGGGGAGGGCTCCTCTCCTCTGACATCGTCATAAAGGAATCCCCTGCACTGATCTGGGCCCGCCCACTCCCTTACTCTCACCCTGTCTGGCTCCCAGACACACTGCCGTCCACACACACTGCTGTCTGCACGGTCGAAGGAGAAACAGACCCACGAGAGAGCCGAAGAGTGGGAGACACAGAGGAACACAGTGGGAGAGAGAGGGAGAGAGGGGGGACGACAACTGTGAAGTTCAACTTTGAGTGTGACACTGAGGAGCTTTGGGATAGTGAAAGTGAGACAGAGGAGAGGAGTAAAACTGTTGTCTCAGGTAGGTGCAGCATCGCGTCTGCCTCTTCTCAGAAGTTAATTGTCTTTTTACTGTTTTACGACTTTACGTCACAGCATATCTGTACTTTTCTTCTACTTTTTCCTATCTTGAACCACTGGTCTCCCACAGAGAGGCACCTCACTCTCTGTCTCCTACAACCTGTTGATCAGGACATTCACACGGAGCGACAATAACGCGTGTCTGGTGTTCTAATGTTCTGTAATAACGGCACTGGAATATTGCCCTGAACTAACGTCTGCCACTGTGGACCGGCTCCATTACAAAGGTCAGACGTAAATAGTTCCTTTGAAAGGGATGGCTTAATTTCTGACTGTCTGTCTGCCTGTCTGTCTCTACAGTACGTCTGTTTGATTTAGGGATTTTATCTCCACCCTTCTGAATGACGTTCTGCGTAATTGCTTTGCCTCTACCTGTTCGTCTGCCTTCCTTTGCTATTGTCTGCTTCCAGTATGTGTGTCATCCAACTACCAATTTGTGTCACCTAGCTGTCTCCATGTCCATCAGTTTGTGTGCCTTTCCACTGGGTGTTGCTTGCAGTACAGAGTGGGTCATAAAAAGTTCTAAAAAACAGCCGAGAGACGTAATGGTAGTGGTGAAGCGAGGCCGGAGCCGCTCAAACATTCCTCTCATTGTTCAGAGGCCCTGTAAGGCTGCGAGCTCCCAAACCTCCATGAAAGGAAGGGAATCCAGCAGCTACTGTAGCTAACCCAGTTTCAGCTGCAGTTCAGGGCCGGCTGCCTTCATCTTCCTGTCCGCCGTCCTGTCTGGTTCCCCTCAGGGAGTGTTGGTATAGACAGGCAGTGGAAGGCAAAGAAAATGGAGCTGGAGGAGATTAACATGACGCTGAAGCACAGAGGAAAAAGACAAGATAAGAGTGGTTTGATTTAGCCCAACAGGGGGATCTGTTGCTTTGCTCTCCATGCTGCTGACTGTGCTGACTTCAGATAACCTCTACGGCAGAATACACGGCAGAGAGAGGAGAGGCTTTCCACAGTGAGGAATCATCAGATTGGAAAACCTGCAGGGGAAGGCCAAATTAATGAATGGATGGAGGAATAGATGCAGGAAAGAGGGAAGAGAAGGAGGAGGAGAGAAGTTGGGGATCCAGGACTCAAACCTTGGCTTTGGTTGGTGGGTGTGCCAGGCAGAAATCTGCAGAAATGGGCCCAGGCTCAGGAAACCGTGGCGTAGTGGAATAAAAGCGTGTGCGTGTGTGTGTATGTGTGCGGAGTCTCTGCATCCATTTGTGCATGTGTGGTTCAGTGGCAGCAGGGCGGCTGTACACTAAGTACAGGGCTGGTGTTGGTAAGGGTGTTTGGCAAAGACTCGGCCTGAGGATAGGGTTACATGCATTGGGATACAGGGAGCGGACCACGGACTTGGGCTGGGCTCTTCACTGCTGAGGCTAGCTTTACAGCCTGAAGAGACTTTGAGCTTTTTCTCTGTTTTTTTCTCAATCTGGAGCTGGAAATACTTTTTTATGACTAATGTCCCACATGTGGTGGTGCGTTCCATTGATTCCAGGCCAGCCAATAAACGTCCCCCTTTGATTTGAGAAAAGTGCAACAGACAAGGCACACACTGGAGTGCAAGTTCGTGTTTGAATGTCATTGAATGTCACAGGCTCAGCAATAATTATGCCCTCACACGAAACAAATACAATCTCACACACATACCCAGACACACTCTCTGTCTGGTAAGAGAGTCTGGGTGTGGCGCTATGAAAGGTGTGTGGGTTCAAAGTGTTTTGCATTTTGACTACAGCTTTGAGACAGCTCTGCAGATGTTATTGTTGTGGTTAAGAAACTGACAGTGCTGAAGTAGCATCCATCCACCAGATTTGAAAGTCAGCTTTTTCTGCTACTCTGCGACAGCTTATAATTACTCACATTTAAGACCGAAAAGTGAGGTGAGGAGGAAACGCTGACACAGTTTTCCACCTCATCTCTTCACCTACTTGGACTCAGGTGATCGAGTTAAAGCAGTTACTTTCCCTTTGTGAGACACACTCTGCACTTATCAGGGCAAGGTGTAATGGATACGACAGCAATTCTGAAAAGCAAATGTGGTATATTTGCACTTTAAAAAGGGCATTCAGATGTTATTGTAACCCCTGTGCTCCAGTGTTGACACAATATCTTGAACCATTAGACTTAGATATATTGATTTCACACAGACTGAGGTTGGAAACAAACAGCCTTCTGTAAAATTCTCTGATGCAATGGAAAGATACAAAAATGCCATATGTTTCAGTGTGATACATGATTACTAATGAAGTGCACACCATGAGAGTACAGCCAGCCTGTGGGTCGCCCTTCTCACTGTTTGCTCTGTGAAGCGGTTCATAGCCTGGAGGTGTGAATGATGTCAGACTGGTATGTATTTGTACTATTTCTGCTTTATGAGACAGGGTGAGAAGCCAGCTAACGCACATGCCGTGTTTGTCCGGCAGCCCACTGACATAACTGTGTTTGTTTATTGATAGTGAGCGCATAATACGCAGGGGCGCAGATTGCGTCTGGCCTGTGCGCATTTCTTAGTGCATCTGTGCGTGCACACACAAGGGCACAGGGAGAGAGAAGATATGTGTTGAAACAACAAGGGGTTGAGATCCAGCTGTCTCAACAGAGGCTTTTCCACTTAACTGTGTGCCCTTGTGTAAACGGCAATGTCAATTCTGAAGTCAGGCTGAGGGAGAGAGACGGTCTGAGAAAACAGCCAGTGGCCACGTCTACATTTGGGCTTCCATACGTCGTGTGCACGAATAGAAACTTAGTAGAATATGCATGTAGCACAAAGCGTCCACACTAAAACCATCAAAGCAGCCACACACAAGGCCGTAAGCCATGAAGACACTGTAAAAACATTTTGACTTTACTAGGGTACATCTGCTGGCCATCGTCACACATTTTCCTACTCTACGCCTCCGTCAGGATGCAACACGTTGGCAGAATTATGAGCAACCAATAAGTCCCAGCCCACATGGCAGGAACTTTTGATTATTCTCCTTAACCATAATAAACATACAATTTGAGAAGAGTGTAACAGCAGGATGGTCTGGCTCAACCATAGGGCTCAAAAAAACATGACAGGCCAAATGCAAAAGTGACACATGTCGACATCCTCGCAGCGAGTGTTTGAGGTGAGGCGTTGGACGGCGTGCGTCAACCAGAATGCCGTCATCACAGGGGAAGGGAAGGAATGAGCTCATGGACATTAACGGCTGCGGGTTCGACGGGGGGAACGCTAGGGGGAAGAGAGAAACCGATGGAAAAGATGAAAAGGCAAAGAAAATAACACACAAGATGAACCACTGCCAGATGAAAGGATAGTGGGATAGAGAGGGTTTTAGGTTGATGGAGGAGAGGAGTTAAAAAGGAGTTAGGGCGCTGTCTTTGATGGGTGCTGGGACCTTAAATGACCTTCTTTGTTAAGATGGTCTTACTGTGATTTGAGACAGACTGACGGAGGGACATAATGTACATCTCATAAAACAAAACTGCATTTAAGTCGCTGCTTACAGCTAAAATCCAACACAAAATGTGTAATGCACTCAGAGACAAAAAGTGCTTTGTGCCACAATGTGAAAATAATACCTCTGTTAGTCAGGCCCTAAAATTATGCTAATCTAGCTGGAGCCTCAAAAATGCCTGTCATACTGTAATCTGTGAGAGTGTAAAAGAGAGACATTCAAGTATAAATAGAGAGCAGACAGAGAGAGAAGCAGTCTTCCAATTTCTTCCCAGTCGCACCAACATTACAGTGTGTACTGAGCGGATATAATCAAGACTTATTGGGTGACTGGACCACAGACTGAGAGAGAACATTAGCCTGAGGGAAAATGAAAAAATGTGTCTGCAGATGATTTTGGGAAGGTCTTCCCAAATGCTGAGACCCGACGGCAGCAGATTTGTGACAACAATGATACGGCATTAGTGAGTTCACTGTGTCCCTGGCACGGCTCTGCTGCAGGCCCACAGTGACAACAGACGGCCGGCTAAAACTTATTTAGAGTCTGGACTTCCCCAAAAGTGTCCCACTGACTCATACCTTGTACATGGTGGAATATTCATGCTGCTGAAAATAAAGAGACTCGAAGAGAACGGCAAAACAGCTTTCAGTGTGGATCTTGGATCTTGGAATGACATTCAATTATTTTAATATGTCCTGTCCAGACAAGTAAAGTTCAACAAAAAGGAATTCAGAGTAATAAGTTCTGCTCCGGGGGTGATAACTGTATGATGTGTTAGATATCATTTGACAGGCAGTAATAAGAAGCAATAACCTATAAATACAGTATCAGTTACTTTATAATTTCTGCAATTCTGGTGGGATTTAGCTGTAGCTTAGCAGCAGAGGACACACAGCCCAGTGCTCTCTGGCCTTTTTCTTTTTCCACACAAGGGGCACAGATAAAGGGGCAAACGTCTTTAGAGGGAGTGCCACTTGACTGGCCACTTCCTTCTAACCTAATTCTCCATTCTGTCATTGAAAAGCTATTTTTATAAGAGGCCACGGGAAGTCTGGGAGTTGACGGGAACCATGCGCATACAGTACAGCGCACACAGGGCTGAGAGAGCGCAATGACTGTGACCTGTGAATGACAAAGATGCAGCACACTGAACGATGATGATAAATCACTCTTTCGTATGGAGGCAGAGATGTGGGAGAGAGGTAATCTGGCAACAACAAGATGGCAGTATTAGATGCTAGAGGGCACGATGATGGAGGGGGTCTATTAAATTTGGTTTTTTTGCATGCTTTGACATCTTCCTCTCACCGCAAACTCTCTCGTTGTCTCTGTTGGCCAGGGGAATTCCTGGCAGAGTGATTTTTGAGACTACAGGCCTGAATCACATTGCCAGGGATTTCCAATGGCTGACATGAAGAAAGCAAGCTTTTTCTCACCAACACGGAAGCACACTAATTTGCTAAGTCACACAGTCACACCCATGTTTCTAATTTGCATAGTCGCACACAAACACACCCATCTCGCTCTCTGTCAGGAGCAGATGCCTGGTAACCTGGCTGTGCGGCAGCAGGACTTAACCCACATGTGAACAGTGAGTGTGTGCCATGTTCACAGTGGTTAAGTTCTGCCGCCACAGGGCTGCAGCCTGCAGGGGGAGAGTAAAGGTCAGGGAGGGGCCGCACTGCATCAAACCACCGCTCCTCACATCAACGGCAGACTTCAGACAAGCATGGCGGCATCTAACACAAAAGCTGCTCACGACGGGGACACAGAGCCATTTCATATCCAGCAAAGAGCCCAAAGTATGAGGCTCCTGAGGCGTAAAGTGT
>JAPZDX010000009.1:14070789-14094527 GCA_029783625.1 Naso annulatus | reverse complement strand
ATGTACTACAGCACATGAGAGAAGAAAAAAAAAATGTGTTTGAGACTCAAGTGTGAGCTGACACAACCTCTAAAATTTGGCGAGGAGGCCAAATCTGGATCAGAAAGCATAGGAACTTCAGGTATCATTGTAAATCAATGAGCTGGGTGTTTCATCACTTCCAGATGAACGGGACGTAAAATATGAATGTAGTCTAAACGTTGCACGGTCCACAGCTGATTGGGTGGTTGTCCGACACTCACCTGGATGATGCTGTGCATGTGGGGGATGAGGCGGTCGATGCGGACCTCCAGCAACATGACCAGGGCTCGGCACACGTTCTTTCGCACCTCAGAGTCTTCATCTGCTGCCAGCGCAAACAGGCTCTGGGATGGGAGAGGAAAACGGGTGGTCAAGTCAGATTTTCAACACCAGGGAATGAAAAATAATGTCTCTCTTCTGCTATTTAAAAACACAGTCTACCTCTATGAAGGTGTCGATGTTGTCCATCAGAGCTTGGGCTCTGCCAATGATGAACTGGTTCACGCAGGCGATGGCATGGGACCTGCAGGACGACAGCAACATGTCAACAGTCGAGTCAACAAGAGAGGCGGCTTAATGCTAAATAAAATAAGGATGCACTTTGGTAATTAGCAATGTGAACAGTTTAGTAGGAATATTGTCTTTTTCGGAATAAAGGCAAAAAACGGAATGTAAGTGTAATATGAATATCTGGATCAGACAGTATGAATACAAACACCCTCACAGTCAGTCAGATGTTATTGTGCATCACGTCCAGATGTTATGACAGGGAACCGTCAAACATGCGTCGCTGTCTCTGCTGTACCTGATCTTGGGGCTGCAGTGCTTGAAGAACTGAAGGAATTTAGGAATCATGATGTTGAGGGGTCTGTTCAGAGCGTCGCTGTCCAGCAGCTCCGACGAGTCCTCGCAGATCTTCTGCAGCGCTCCAAACGAGCCCTGAGACACGGACATACACACAGAGAGGCTGTCAAATCGAAACGCAAACATACACGGACACACAGGAGAGAACGAGACCGCATCAGCAAATACAACTGAAGCAAACTGAAGGCAGTGTGCAGACTTTGCTTTTCCGCTGAAAATTCAGAGAAATTATTTCAGTCAACGCTCTTGACGAGTAGACCCTTCTCACAGAAAATTTATATTTCAAAATCAGGAGCAAAAAAATATTTTATTTGTCATAAGACAAACACACACACGTCTTCAGGTTTTATGTATCAACTATTCGTAACTGAAGTCCTTCCTGCTCTCCTGTGAGTTTTGTCAAATTAAACCTTCACTTCTGTTTCCGTGCTTGAAGCCTGGTGACCTCACGTACTCTCAGCACTGCTTTGCCCACAGTCAAACTGTAATGGGTGTGTAGGACTTTACGAGAAGTGACGGTTGTGGTTTTATGATAGAAGAAAAAAAAAAAAGAATAAGGGCAGAGGGAGTGGCGGAAGTGCTCACCTCACAGGTGTTGTAGTCTTCTGAGTTGAGCAAGTTGCAGAGCTGAGGCAGCAGCTCCGGCCATGTTTGTAGCTCTCCCTTGGATGCGATAGTAGTGATCAGGATGCCTGGAGGACAAATAGAGACGACAGACTTCAGACGGTGACTTACCACGAGCAGGACCGTGAGCAGTTGCCTTTGCAGCAGCTCTGGATCAGACAGTATGAATACAAATACCTTCACTGACAGTCAGGTGATTTTGTGCATCATCTCCAAAGAAAAAGAAAGGAAAGTGGGGTGGGGGGGGGGTTGATGAAAAGCTAGCCGAGAGAAATTACTGCCGACAAAGACGGCACACGCTGACGCCCACAAACTCACCGATGGTGGCCCGGATGAGTGGCGAAGGGTCGCCGATGTTGTTGAGACATTCCTGCTTGATGAAGTCAGCAACGGTCGGGGGGAAGTTCTGGTAGTGGGCCTTAACATTGTTCTTCAGTATCAGACCGCTTAGAGAGCGAGTCGGCTCGTCTGAGGAGATGACGAGAAAAGGTGCAAAGCTGAGACACAGCAGAGACATTCAGATACACACACGGATGTTCCACTGGTCGACCTGGGTAAAAGCCCTGATTTTCTTTCTTCTTCTTTTTTTTTTTTTTTTAAATTTAAACCATTCTAATGTATCCTGATACCCTCTACAGATGCATCAATCTTTTCTATTTCCAAGTACTTATTGGTCATTATCAACAGCAGATCCTATGTGCAGCAGTGCTTCTTTTTCTTATACAACTTAAAGCAACACTATGGAACTTTGACCGCGAACCGTGACTTCAAGAAAAAATCGAGTTGAGGCAGAGCAGTCATAGGACACCAGAGGGAAAACCAGAGGACATTTTCTCCATAAAATATGACCCGGTTTTACTAAAATTGCTGTTTTATGTGAAGTAGGAACGTGCATCAGTAAGTTTCCTTTCTGGAGGCCACAGTTCGCGGTCAAAGTTCCATAGTGTTGCTTTCAAATGCTTGCCTCACTCGATAAAGTAATGTAAATATGTAATTTCACATCATTTCCTCACTATGACCAAAACACCTTCATTCAACATTTTTAGATTCCTATACACATATTTTTCATTTATAAAATACACTACATGACAGTGTTGCTTCATTCTTCACTAGATGTAATAGTCGCATATATTGAGTGGGAGATCTAAAACACAGTGCTGTCTCCCCACCAGTATCAGACACATTCAATGTATGACATACAGTACATTCTTTTTTTTTTTTTATTTTACAGTACATTCATTTTTAATTGTACGGATATCCTAGCAGGAAATGTAATTACTGATCAGTAATCTGGTTGTAAAAATATGGCCGAGAGAGAAAAAATTATGAAAGCCACTCACCTTCAGTTTTGAGTCGTGTGAGGACAAAAATGAGATAGTTGTTAAAGTCAGGAAACTGGTTGAGTTGTTCGAGTTTCTGGCACGGCAGTTAAGGACCATTTCACTTTGAGCGTGCAAATTAACACACAGACCAACCACTGGTACCGCATGTGTGCTCGGTAGTGAGCAGCTCTGTACAATGGAAATAAATAAACAACATGTTCCCCTGTATGGAATCACAAAAAATAGAACATTTTAGATTTTTCATCTATTAAAAAACACGTTTGTTTTTTGTAACAACACTGCACATAAAAACAGTTTCATGTCTGGCGGGATTTAAAGGTCTGCCATAGAAATGCACTGGTATGTGCAATAGTATACAAGGAAAATAAATACTTGAGCTTCACTACAGCTTTGCGGCTGACTCAAGTATCATGTACTGAAACTTGCTAGCAGCACAAGACCAACTGCACCCCCCCCACCCCCACCCCCCGCCCCCCCCCCATCACTCTGTGCAGCTACAGAAAAACCCCCAACTTCACAATGTGATAACAGAAAAATGGTACAGACAGCTATTCGTTTTCATTTGATACTATCATAAAATTAAACATTTTATTTCAGAGGAATGATCGAGTAAAAATATGATTTAGTTTCTTTCCTATGCACAACTTCTATGATCACAGCAGTAGGATACTTGTTGGACAGCTCTCTGTGTTACTGTGTTGGGCGACTGCGAGTCTTTGAGCAGCTGGAGGACCTGCTGAAGTCCCTGCTCATCTGGCTGCCACTCCATCCTTTAAAAAAGCACAAATTGATTCCACATTAATTTAGTTCTGCACATGTTTTCTAGTGCAGCCGTGTAGTCGTCATAAATTACTGATGGGCCCGAGGACAAGTAGGTAAGCAGGTGCTCTCTGGATCAGACAGTATGAATACAAACGCCTTCACTGACAGTCAGATGTTGTTGATGCATCATTTCCAAAGACCACATGCATATGTACAGTCAGAAAATAACAATTTCTGCACAGAGGAGAATAATTAACTCTGCTAGATACTAAATGATTTTTTAAATCTGAATATATTTTTTGTAAAGATCAAAAATGTTACATGCTGACCTTTTATTCTACTATTAACTAATGCAAAATACTACTTGTAAGGATTTTATAGCACAGTGTAACAGAGACATTTTACAAACCTCTGCGGGCAACACCTACTGCTATTTTCATCTACTTGACCCATGTACCACATGCTCGAGAAGTAAAGGAAAACGCCAAAGGGTGTACGAAGGAAGTTGAAGGTGCACATGGTGCAGGGTGAAGGTGGACTGTGGGCCCACCGGAGTTAGTAAAACATGATATGAAGGGGAAGATAAACACGCAGCAGCGACTGGCCTCGAAATCACAGCACAACAACATCCGAAAATTGTAATTGGAAATCTGCTTAAAGAACAAAATCGAGGGCATTAGACAGCACGTCCAGCTAAAATCTGTGACCCGGCTTAACCGCTCCAAGTTAATCCTACCCCCACGCCACCCGGCCCGCTGCCTTCAATCACAATATTTCTTGTTCTAAAATTTGACACTGTGCTGGACAGCACGTGGGCCCAAAACTCGCCATTTCCCCGAGGGGTCGCATTCAGTTGTAGTAATCGGAGTCTAAGAAAAGTTGACGGGGGCCAAGTAATGTTAAGTTAACGGTTAAGCTAGCAGGGCCGCTTTTCCTGGTTTCAAGCTAGCAGTGCGTGAGAATTAAGTTATCTTGACCCGTTATAATTAACTGCACTGGTCGGTTTCTCCCTTTATGACGTTAATTGTCGAAGAAGTCAATTTTTGGTTACGCGCCATTTTAAAATGTTTATTGCAATTGAACTACTGCTAACGTTATCAAAAGTTGCCCTTCTTGCTCAGGCCTGGCCGACAGGGCAGTCTCAGTCAGGGTGGACGCAATGTACCCGGCATAAAAAGAGTCAAATAACGCCATCTGCTATCAAAATGAAAGCCCGTAACGTTACGCATGCATTCTTTAAGACATGCTAAGACCCGAATGGACATTCAAGGCATCGCGATTAGCACAACTCTGGCAGCTAATAAGGGGAACAAACTTGGTGAACACGTTTTGCAAGCTGGCGTTAGCCGCTAAGCCCACCGAGCGTAACGTTGGTGTTTAACGCTAACTAAAATGCTAATGCTACTAGCCAGGCTAATGCTACATAACTAATAGTTGCTTGATATTCGCTTTATCCGAGCACCTTACCCGACAAGGCGGACTGATCGACGTAATATATCTAAACTGTTTGATCAAGTACTAGCTTGTCAATACTTTACGTACAATATTGAGTTGAAAGTTGGATTATCAATACTAGGCCGCTCTTCTCCCGTGCTTCGTAGCGGTTCCTCTTGTTCAAATGAGCACGCCGCTTGAAATTGACCTATGGCGGCTTCCGTTCAGTACACATTTCGCTAATTACGCGAGATTACAGCAACCGGGTTATGTTTCATTTCCCGTATCGATCGACACATTTTTAAGTTTTTCAAATTTAAAATAACTGGTCAAAAATCAAACATACATTAACATAATGTTGGTCTACGTACAAAAATTTCAAAATAATAAGAATGGTAAGAATTCATTAACATTGCACTCAATTTATGCATTTATAGATTAAAAAATATAGGCCACTACAAAGCGTACCTTGTCGTTGACCATAATATCTATGACCCTAACGCGCCAAAACAGAAGGATATGATAACCCACAGCATTAAATCATCTTCGTTTTATTCAAGACTAAAGAAAATATTCTTTTACGAAAACCAGAGCTAGATTCATATTGTTTTAATGAATTTCTTTATTTAAATTGAACATAAACATAAATCTAGGCTAGTTATTGTCTTATTAAGGGGGTTCAAATGATTTTTTAAAAACAGGATATATTGTCCAGCAGATCTTGTAGGAGTGTCTTATATATTCATTTCAACAATGTTTCTAAAAAAAAAAAAAAAAATGAAATGTATCCTATTTTCTTAGTACTAGACTGTATGTAATATATCATTAGATAGCCTCAGGTCATAGTGGTACTTGAGATTTCTGTTTTGTTGTGGGCTTTACACTTTAATAGCCTACATGTGTGTGCCATTGTACAGAAATTCTGCCCATACATTGCCTACTGGACCAAATTCCACCAACAAGGCAAGAAAATTTAAAACTCTCAGCCACACCCTTATAAAAAAAAATCTTTATTTAATCATGTACAAGTGTACACTTGTCAAATGTTCATGGTGCAACAATATAAACAAAACAATGAATGACAACAGGAGCATTTCTGATTTACACACCCTCATCTGAGAGTTAAAAAGAGCACACTGCAAGACCTGTAGTGGCCACCTGAGTTGATGCTACAAGTTTGCTATCCTGCCATGAGAAGACGATTTTTTTTTTAAGGAGAAATAGACATACCATCATGAATCTCTGAACTTGTTGACACATTGTCGTGATACCCCAGCACCACGTAGGTTCATCCAAACATGAGAGTTCCTTTCTTTTGAAAACTGTTGCAGTTGAAATAGAAAAGCAAATACTGCATGGTAGAACAATTATCAAAACTACCCATACAAAATACAAAAATAAACAGTTTCAAAGGGTGGAAGTTAAGGGTAGAGGGGGAGAGACTTGCTGACTGATTTTAATTCATGACACATTTTTAAAAATTGAAACAAAGATCTGAGGACATTCATGAGTCAAAATGAAGAAATCACAAAACTTCCAGTATTTCCAAAGCAGTGGGCATGAAGTGTTTTTCATAACCAGTCGTGCACTGTTCTTCCTCTGATGAGCTCCAACAATCAGTCCTGTCCTCCTCCTCATTGTGCCTCTCCTCATCTGAGTCAATCATTTTACTGTACGCTGCCTTCCTTCCATTTTTGGGGTCCATTCTATGACACTCCTCTGTGCCAGCATCCTCCTTCTGATCATCTTGGCAGTCCATCTGTGAGCTCCTCTCTCTGGCCA
The DNA here is from genome assembly GCA_029783625.1 of Naso annulatus. Classification (NCBI taxonomy): domain Eukaryota; kingdom Metazoa; phylum Chordata; class Actinopteri; order Acanthuriformes; family Acanthuridae; genus Naso; species Naso annulatus. Next base: position 14,087,697 of record JAPZDX010000009.1, on the reverse strand, counting down.
CTGGCCTAGCTGACTTGTCAGTGTCTGAGGGTTTCGAGAGGGAAGACTTGGAGGCCCAGGACCTGATTTCCACAATTTCTAAATACGAGATCTTGGGATGTTGCTCAAGGATGGGAATGCAGATGGAAGACATTGGGTCATCATCCTACAGTGAGATCACAATCAGACAGGGTTTTTTTGTGGTAACACATAGTAGCAAACGAAGACTTTACTACATTGGCATGTAGTTGTAAATGGGGTAAGCAGTAAATAGTGCAGCCTTCTTCTGAAATTAGACAACAGCTCACAGAAAACAAAGAGGTCCTATCATTGTGGTCACTCTCTTACCTGGTGCTTCATCTCTCTGAAAATGTGGCTATTGCGAGGATCTGGCACTTTATCACAGTAACATGGCACCAGTTTGAACACTTTGTTTTGACCTTGACAAACACTGGCAGACAAATAAGATTAGAAATATACAAGGGAGTCACAGCAGTCTTGAAGAACATCAAGAAAACAATGTGTAAGTTATTTTATTTTCAGCTTAGATGTTAATTTATGTGACAACAAGGGGGAGATTTTAATTTAATATTCTTTTTATCACCATTCTTTTCATTTAGTTTTATCCATCCAGCAATGAACAAGCCTACTTTTTTACTAGTAAAATTATTTCTGGTGTTAGTAAAGATTAGTTGAGAATGGTTAACACAAAAAGTCCAAGTATCATCAAAAAACTGGAAAACAACTGAAGCACTCCTATAGATAAATACAGCTTCAGAAATACAACACGAGTCAAAGACAGAATATTTAGGATGAATCTCTCACATGAATATAACAATGGTGCATATTACAAATGCACATATTATTCCTGAAAGGACTGGGACCACTGCTGAAAGAGAGAGAGAAAAACAGATGAGAGGGATAACCTTCCTAACCCAGTCATATGAATTCACATATTATGCTGCAAGATATATCCACTTACACAAGATTATTACCTTAAATAAGAAAAGAGGTAAAATGTGTTACAATACCAAAATGTGGGTGCTTTGTTCTGAAGCTCGTGGTGGTGATTTCTCCCGGCCCTTTTACAGTCACAGCTCTTATCCACACGTCATACTCTTGTCCTGGTTTGAGATGCTGCAGCTGAAAAGTCTTATTTTCATGCTGTGGAGACGTTTTCACATCGTACACTGGAGAGACAAATTATATAGAGTAAGGGTACACGCAGCTTTGCTTTGAGCTAACTACTAATAGCATCATGCTAACACGCTCACAGTCATGATGGTCATTAGTTTATCATGTTAGGATGCTAACATCAGCTGATTGCAACTGAATACAGAGTATAACTGAGGCTGACGCTAATTTCATCAGTTTAATTAGAAGTTATTCAGTCATAAACCAAAAAAATGAACAAATTATAATTTTGACCTAATGGTGCAAGGTGAATAATTAAGTTCAAATATGAATCGTATGAAGTCGTTACATCCTCCTGGAGCTATAAATCATCTGGGCCAAATTTGGTGTCAATGCATGGTGAGATATTTCACAGGATCAATGAAACTTTGAACATGTAATGGAAATCCACCTGTTGGTTGTTAAGACTGACTAGGTGGGGGACCAACTGACACTGCCGTCCATAGAGCCATGTCATTAGTGTTCAGAATGGTCTAACGACAGATATATTTTGATCCATTGTTATAACACACAATCATGAGTTGTACTAATTATTAAAACGGTATTACATGTCATTGATCTGTACCATTTAGTCCTTCTACTCCTATTTGGTAGTATAAGATCACCCCATTCTGCTTGGAGAGAGGAAGAGGCTCCCACAGCAGGGTCACATGAGTGTCAGCAATGGATACCACAGAGAATGACAGCACTTTGGAGGGCGCTGAAAAGTGAGTAAAAAAAAAGGGGGGGGGGGACATGAGGATTACAATTTTATCTTCATTTTAATAAGAGGAGAGTTGAGTGGTCAAATTTAGCCATAGGAAGTTTAAAAAAAGCAAACAGTTGAAAGGGCATACTAGAACAATGCAAAAATACTTACTTTTTTGATCAGAATATCCAACTTCTGATAAAAGATGACGGATTTCATTGCTGTGGGATACTGTGAACAGTGACACTTCGAAGGCTGTGTACTTTTTGAAATGACCTGCAGGTGGAGACACGCATCAGAGTAAAACAGCCATTTTTGAGCACAAATCCAACCATAAAGGGAAAGTTATCGCAGCTTTAAAAAAAAAAAAGTGAATTCAAGTTGAAAATCTAATCTGTAGTATTTATTGAGTAAAGGATCCGTTAAACGAATGTCTTTAACACTTCCTGGGAATATTCAATGAGATGTTAGAAATGTTTAGACGACTTTGTTGCTCAAGCAATCTTCTCTAATACCTCTGTCCTACTATCATAGTATTTTTCTAGCCGAGGCAAACAGACCTGTAAATACTGCTGTCGTTTCGCTCTTGTTCACTTTGACCCAATCGAATGACTGGCCTGGGGGACATCCTGCTTGTTTGTATTGCACCACATATTCCTTCAGGTTGTCTGAGAGTTGAGAAGGCAGTTCCCAGGAAACTGTGAGGTTCTCTTCATCCATCATGACGTGCAAAGTTTGCTCATTTTGCTCTTTACCTTAACAAGAGACAAATGCTTTGTTAGTTCTGCTAAGCTACAGGAAAAGGAACAAATATAGAATGATTGCGTGCAATTTTCCAGCAAGAACAACCACTTTAAAACAGCAACAATAACGCTAACTCTGACTTTTAACTTGAAGCCTTTAACTTCTCTGTCAGTCTTGGCACTAGATACCTGGGGCTGGCATAGCGAGGTAGGACGGCACTGTGGCACCATGTGCGTTGTAAGCTGATACGCTGACAGATGATGCATCCTTCAGGGACTGAGTGAGGTAGCATTGCATCAAATCACACACTAACTGGCCCCCTGGCTCAGCTGTGGACACGTTCATCAGCAGCACAGTGCCGATACTGTAAGACACTTCGACTTCATACCCCAGAATGAGACCACAAGCCTGAGACTCAGGAAGCCTCTGAGTGGAACGAAGACACGGAGAGAATAGCAATGGTGAATTTGCATAGAGAGATTTTGGCTTATTTTTTCAACCTAAGAATCGTGACTGTAGGTTATTTCTTTCATATACCTTCCAGGTTAGAACACAGTCAAATATTGCAGGGGATACCCCACAGTCCCTCCACACATTCAGCTCTCCAACAGGGGCTGAACAAGAGCGGGAAAACATGACAGCAAGAAGGAGAAAAAAAGGAGAGATAATGTTAAAATCCCAACGTTGGTTTGTGTGACTGTTAACAGATTTAGCAGAGGAAATGTTTTTTGTTTTGTTTTGTTTTTGTCTACAGGGGAAACAACTATTTAGGTGGACAAATTAGATGAAGCCTTTTATTCCATCTTTGTTGTACATTTTCAAACTGAGATTTACTTATAGATTAGGTCAAAGAAGTGAAGAATGAAATAATGGTTACGTGTTAAAATTCAAGACATTCTTTAACTTATTTTTTTCCAGACATTTTGTAATGACAGCTTTTTGCTCAGTTTTAACAGTTCGAATAAACTATAAACATTTAACCTTATCAAAGGTCTTTGCCACGTTAAACTTGGACACCAAATCACAAACAGGGACTCACTTCTCTCTGTGCCTTTTACTCTGTGGATTTCACTCCAGTTACTCATCAAGCCTTTGTTACATCTACAGCGAACTTGAAATTCATAGACTGTGCAGGGCTGGGGATTGTCAACTGTATAACTGCCATAGTACCCATTCTCCACCTGTGTAGAAAGAGATTTAAAAAAAAAAAGAGCTTTAGCATGTAGTCAGTTGTTAAAGCTTTTAGTCTATCAACAATATTCAGTGTTACTTTGTTTTAAAAGATTATCTAGGAGGTTTTTTTCAGGACATCAACACTCTTGACTTCTTTCATTACAGAATGTTGACCATGCTGAGAGGAAGAAAAGAGCATAGGGAAAGACAAACAAAAATCAAAGACACCTCACGCCAGCCATGATCTGCCTCGCTCCGATGTCGGACATCGCATTCTCCCACAGAGAGACCTTGGCGATCACAGATGGAATTCCAGGAAATATCCTCATGGCTCGATGTGACTTCAGGAGGGGGCGGCTTGACTAGAAACAGACATAGATGCCAAAAAAGGAAAAATTAAAAATGGTTTAAACCAAAATGGATTATTTGCAGACACATTATGAGCAAGTTCAATATTTTTCTGTTTAAATCGCAAAGTTATTTGGATTCCAGCAGTCAAAAAGGTGTGAACAGCTATTACACTATTCAGTTATACAGCAAAAATAAATATTATAATAATAAGAAGAAAAAGAGTTGTTGCTGCTTCTGCTGTTGTCTCACTCACTGATTTCTTCTCTATCGATCGTAACTTCTTCAGATTTGGCAGAACCGTACTGGTTCTCTGCCTGGACCCAGACAAGAAGTGTAGGTTTGGAAAAGTCACGATGGATGACCCCATTTAAACTGCTCCCAGTGATTACATCCTCTTCCCTGGAAGACAAAACAAGACAAGAGGCACAACCAAACTCAGAAGACTTCTCCCGAAATGAAACAATTATTGTCATTAAACTCTACAGTTGTCGGATAACTAAGACAAGGAGTTTTTCTGGTTGTGCTTACTCGCTGCTTGCAGGCTTCCAGTGCAGGCTGTAATTGATCTGAGATCCCTGGCTTGAATCCCAAGTGCAAATAATATCTGAAAAATCATTCTCATCAATGGGGATAAAGCATTTAGGAGAGGGAGGAGCAGGAGGACCTGGAGAAACTAATAAAAAAGAATATGAGAGAAAAAATTAGACATTATCTTGTAACAAAAACATTTAAAATTGAACCTTGTAACCTTCATGAAGGCTGTTGAAGGCTGGTGCACCAAATAAACTAGAAATACAGTAATATGCCCTATAATCATGACACCTGAAGACCACATAATTAATTAATAATAATAATTAATTTAATTTTTCAGCACCACCACCTGACACCTTGTATAAAGAGCTTTTTAAATGTCTGCTTTACTGTCTGGAGCAATGCAGATGCATTCAACAAAGCAGTGAAGCACAAACTGTACGACATAAAATGTAAAATAAGTCACTTGCCACGGCGGCAAACTTCCAGAATAACCATTTTTAGGTCACAAAAAAAATTATTACCAAAGAATAAGCCACTTAAATAGAAACAGGTGCATATTCTTGGCATAAACGTATCAAAGTACACATTATAGGCTGCGTTGTTTGCCTCTGAAAGCTCTTAAAGCTTACAGGGCTTCATACTGAAATCAAATATGGAGCTGGAAAAAACATCCAGCAGTGACTTACTGTCAAATCTAAGCAGTAAAACTGAGCAAATCAAATGTTCGTTTATTTTCATGTTTCAGTGAGATTTAAATGTCAATTGAAATGTTCTAAAAGCAACGAAATAAAGAGAGAGACTGAAGAGAAAAGCGTGTGTAGGCCTATTTCCCATCCCAACAAACACACTCAACATTTCTTTTTTTACTATTCATCACAAGACCCACTTCTCGTAAGCCATCACACACCGTCATCAGTTTACTGCACAGAGACAGCACGATGCAGGGAAGTGCCACTCTCCACGTAATCAGAAAACGAACACTTGCGTCGGCGCTCATAACCACACCCTTTCCTTGTCACAGCCACTTCCTCTCCGCAACACACAGCAATTGCAGACGAGAAACTCCGTTTGACTGGCAGCATTTCCCTCATCATGCGTAGTGAAGTAAAACTGTGACCGAGCGTGAAGTTCATAACAAACACAGACGAAGGACAAACAGATAATCTGAACTCATACAGTAACGTTACTAAAGAGCACAAGCTTTAAACAAAGAATACCTGCGAGAGCAAAATAATTTTGCAGGTTGGCGAGCACGATGTACAGAAGCCACCTGGTCTTAAATGTGTCCATTACATTTGCACCCAGGCCTCTCGTGCCTACAGGAAACACACACACAAAAATGCATCAACCAAGGAAGCTATAGCCTGTAAAAGTTACTTTTCTTTGAGTTCAAGCACCTTCTTGGCATATTTTTTGACCCGTTAAATGATGTTACACCGAATCTGCTGCAACGTAATAACCATGGTAGCCTACACTGCAGCTAGGATTATTGTTAACCGGCCAACTTTACGTGCCAACAGTCTATCTTCCAGGAAAACAAAAAAAACCCATTTCCGTTAGATAAACTTAAATGTAAACTGACTAATTACCGAAATGCTACATAACGTTAGCTGTTACACGAAAACACTGACACCTATCAAAATGCAACACACCTCTAAATACGAAAAAGTATTTATACTCGGAGTTCGTATGTAAATATTGTTTTTGTTTTATGTCATTACCTTGCCGCGAGCTGTTCTGTTCTTTAAGCTAACTATCAACAACAACAACAAAAAAAACATGATTATTATTTTTTTTACCTCATTATGAGACACACTGTTTCTCCTGTCATACGATGTTAAAGACTGTTTACAAAGAAAGTCGGTCATGAAGTTGTGGCTGCCCGGTGAAAGACGTCGCCCCGCCCATTTTTTTGACGTCAGAGCACGCGCGCACGTACATTTTTTGTCACAGACAATTTTGTCACTTTCAAAGAAAAGAAAAACCAAAAAACCACAAAACACATAGAGACGGAGGAATGGTGCTTCTGCATTTACTGTAAACTCTAGCCCTGCCGCAGGTCCTAAACCGTGCGCGGGACGTTTTATAGGATTATCTTCACACATGTTTGTATCACAAGGAAACCGTTTGTGATTTTAGAAAAAGAAAACTCTCACATGATAGAACAGTTAGACCCACTCAGTGGTTGTGAGGACCTGAAACTTTATGCACAGTCTGAAACTGGTGGGTTATCCTTTAAAATGCTCGAGCGTCTCCATTTTATCTACCTCTACTCCTCCACAAATCAGAAAGTACAAGCCTGACAGTTTCTACTGCCTTGCAGTTCTTTGACAACTGTAGTTGCTTTTCAGACAAAATTTTACATCAAAGATGTGACGCTCTTATGAAAAACAATGCACTGTGGAAGGTTAAACCTTCGGTCGCCAGGCTTTTTGGCTTCTTACTCCTGATAAATAAGTCCAGTCTGGGATCCCTTTTTTGAGTTTACATTTGTCTTTGAGTTGTTTAGTTCCACCAGAAAGTGGTTTCCCAGCTAAAATCCTTAGAAAGTTTCACCTGAATTATCTTTTCATCCTCAAAGAGATTATACTGGACAATCTGTAATTTTACAAAAGCAATGTGTTTCAAGAAAAAAGTGTAAAAGAAATGGCTTCTTTGTTTTACCTCATTTTTTTCATGTTCGGAGCCACTAATGGACTGAAATGCATAACTGTGTGAACTAACTGATAACAAGCTAAATGTTAACAAATTCAAACACAAAAGCACTGGATACAGATTGATGCATCACATTGAATTAATGGTCTTTAATATTTTTTATACTAGTTACTACAAGGACAGCCTATTTTTTGCGCAGAATCTTTTACTTTTGGTGTATTGTACAATGTGTACGGGTAATACTTTTATCCAGTTTTACATGTAGAGCTTCTACTAATAATAAGTAGCTTATAATCAGTCATTGCATTAGTCCTTTGATCTGAATACTTCCTCAATTTTTTATTGAGATGTCATCGTCTCAGAGAAGTATGCGGATGCATGCATCAAATGCAAATGTAGCTGGACTGGTGCTGCACGTTTTAGATAAAATTCGACTATTTTTTAAGCTTGACAATTAGCGAAAGACAAGGGATCAACATGTTCTCAAAAAGGCAATGATAAGATTCTTTTAGCACAATTTTTATTATGGTTCTTAATCTTTAACTCATTTAGCAGTCTTTATGTTATCAAACAAATGCAAAATACCAGCAGTCAACTTTAGATTTACAAACAAGATTAGACATTTTGACTTATTTCGCTGCTACTGCAATTCAGCTGAACACAAAAAAAGGTTATTATAGTGTGTATGATAGTGGTTGTGAATGAAAAAAAACAGCTTGGTATAAAATGAATAATTTAAGGCTGTTCATTACAAAGCAATTTTTTCTTTTTTAACAGAAATATAAATCAACATTTTTGAAAACATGGCAGCCCTTACCATACACATCTTAGATACCAAAACGACAACAACAATTCAAACAATTCATGTCTGGGTTTACTGAAAGACACTAAATACAAAATGATCTGAGATTCATGAGAGGTGGAAAAAAGAGGCAAGTGTTTGTACATTTGTGTGTCTGTTTGTGTAATTAAATATCCACTGTCTGCCGGTGTTTTCACTCAGACGGTGAGGGCGGACTCTCAGCAAAGTGAGCTGATCTCACTCTTGCTGCAGCCCCACTTGCAGCAGGCGTTGGACAGGCCGACCACCACATCCCGGCCCTTGCGGTCAGCCTTACGAAGGGCCTCCAGGATTTCCTCAGTGATGAAAGAACGGGCCGACCTGCTGAACACTCCTTCCTGGTTGTCTCTAGGTGGGAAACTTAGATCTCTGTTCCTTTGGAGGAGACTCTCAACCACAGAGTTGTGACTCAAGCCCTCTGAGGACTCCTCCTGATGGGAGCTGAATGGGTCCTCTGAAAAATCTGATGCAATAAAGTGGGCCAGTGACGCGTTAGAGAATAGTCATGTCAATGATCTGTGGTGTCATTAAAAGAGTTAGCATGATGAAGGAAGAGATCATCTCAGATATCAAGAGAAATCTCAAATTACCATGTCGTTAGACAGGCGGAGGAAAATTTGATCTCATGCACTGAACGGATATGCTTCAGTCACCACATTAAAACACCCACAGAGTCACCAGATGAAACTCTAACAATGATGGAAGGACAGTAATGTGTCAGCGTAGCGCCTTTCGCCTCTTACCTTCACTCCTGATTGACCGTTTCCATCGTGAGCCTCCACAAGTGAAGATGACTGCCCGGATGAACTCCCGGCCGCAAAGCTTGACCCCGTATGTTGGGTCATCCATGGGCTGAACCCCAGCCACCAGCAGACACACAGCCAGCACCACAGCTTTCCACATGGTACCTCAAAGAAATAATGCTAAATAGAAGTGGTTAAAATGACAGGACGATTCTTTACGTTGAGCAGCACGTAGCTTTCTGTCGCACTGTTTGCTGGAGCAATGACTTTAGGTGACCCAGGCGTGGTTTATAAAGGGGTTTGGAGCCCTGCAAGGGAGACATGCATACTGCGCATGCAGGCCTTTTCCGAGAGAAGAACAGATTAGAAAAGCAGATAGGCAGAGACCTTTATGGAGACAAAAAGCGGACCAAAGGTGGCATAATTAACAAATATGTCAGAGGCCTTGATGATCTAATTGTGTTTCAGCATGGGAAGCACTTTTGTCACTTTTAATGTCCCTAAGTTTTATGATTTCATCTGATCCCACTTTTGTTTTGTAACATTCTATGGCCATGGGCCATGGTAAACGTGAATATGAGTAGCACATTGTCATTAATAACATCCATCAAAGGCAAAAATGGAACGGAGCATATTAGTCCATTAAAGCTCTGCCTCCTTTATTATTCTCCCATAGGCATGGCAATTTCCTTTGCTATATTGCATATCCCAGTCTCGTGTTCCCTTCTAATACCATAGATTGTTGATGTTATAAGCTTCATAAATTAAACAAATAAAAACAATATAGACCAATATCTTAAGTTCAATTGATTTAGCCATTATAATAAAGACTTTTTGAGTATTTCCCTCCTCATTTTTACATTTTTGTACTTTGAGTGCCTGGTCTCCTCCCTTTTTTGGATATTAAAAAAAAACATTGAACACATGAAATTAACCTTTCAGGACAAATTACATATCTTGCAATAAATTCTCCAACCATCACAGGCTATGTGACTAGTGTGATTTTTTTTTTGCCATTTTTGCACAAGACCCTGCAGCTATTACTTCCATATCTATGTCTATATCTATATATATATGTGTGTGTATATATATATATAATAATTGTCCCCTTCCCTTGAAAATCGCCTGTTCTGTCGTCACTTTGCCAAAAGGTGAACTGGGAGAACTGAGATAGAACCACTGACATTTTCAAAGACAGATAACATGGAAATCTTATTATGAGTCAGACAAACATAAAACACATTTTTATCTATCATAGTCAAAGGTCGCTCGTTTAGGGAGTTACAATGGGAATTATGAATTTGTAATGAGTGTGACGATAACAAGCAAACAAACTGACATTTTAGGAGGGCACCCACACTGACATTCATTAACAATGTCACAGGGGTGACATACGGAGGTCACAGGAGTGATACAAAAAACATATAATAGTTAATACATTTGTATAAATGTGTGTTGCATAATAAGTGATACATTTGATGTCGTCTTGCCGTTTAATTTGTTCTAAGGAGTAATTTTGCCATTATTTACAAACTACATTACTATTTAAGTGAACAGCAGGTCTTGTATTTTCCGCTGTATGTCTATATAACTACAAAATTAGAAAATGTTATCTAAGCTACAAAAAAATTGCCAACAGACCATCCAGAGTGATACTATCAGGTTTCTGGGCTGTTCACACTTTTTAAAAATACATATAATTAGATGTATGGTACTGAAGCTACATTGTCTTGTATAGGCAAGATGTTCGTGTCCTTTTAAAACATATCCTCAGTATACAAAACATATACATCACATGACTAACTATGACACTATCAAGTTACTAAGTAACAACGTAATTTTAACAAGCACTAGTATGAACATATTACTTTCATTCGCAATGCATCCGCCTTGCAAAAAAACCAAACAAACTGATGTCTATGATGGACATGAGTGTGCCACTGACTCCACAAATGGGCGTGGAAGGCTTTGTAGTAAAAAATTGCTGTCCCTGTGACTTTAAGATAATTTGGCAGCACTCAGCCAATCAGAGCAATGAAGGGGGGGAAGGGAGCTGGTGGGTAGCAACAGTTGCCCTGGTGAGGACGAAGCGCCATAGCCACGGTAGCCCTGGCGACAAGAGCCCAGCAACGAGAATCAACAACAACAACAACTGAATCCGCCATAAATATAAAAGAAGATATTTCGGCGGTGGGAAATACACACGTGGAACCAGAGGTGAAGCTCTTTACATTTAGGAACTATTTTATGTCAAATTATGCTCCTACTGAATGTGCTACTGCTATTTTCCCTTGTTTCAGTGGCCATAACAGGCAACTGCCTTCCAGTGTTAGCTGGGGTTAGCCTGCAAGCTAGCCGTCGTACTGATAATCATTCGAGTCCGTTTCTTAAATGTTTGCGCCCGTTGCGCTTTCCAGTGACAGTGAGTTGAACCTGCCATGGCGACGCAGTCACAGATGCATACTCAAGCAGGCCGTTGTTATGGCGATGTCAAATGCAAAAGGTACAAAATGGCGGTTGTTGTAGAGACCAGTTAGCTTGCTGCCCGTGTTACCTTGCTAGGCAGTTAGCATCAGAGCTGTCACGACAGGCGCGTGCTCGTTACTGCTTGCACCTAGCGGAATGAGTACCCAGCAACGTTTATTTGTCTTTGATAGCAGTATTTTACAGTCGTTCTATTGCGGTTTACACATTATGTTTATTTGACAGGCTCTCGCCTGAGTGAAAGCACTTCCCTCAGTACAAAACGTTCCTAAAAGGGAGAACAAATTAGGGTCGTCAAAGTGTAACTATTTTAACATGTTTTGGGTAGGTGTTGGGCAGCAGTGAAGCTAACTTAGAGCGATCTCAACCAACTGAAAAATCGTTCTTAATAACGGAAAGTTGAAGAAGCTGCGGCAGGTGGCAGACATTTAACGTGGAATGGGCGTGGCAAAGGCGGGTGCTTTGCAGGTGCTCTGCAGGTCCGAGTTCAGTTTAACACGTTTGTTCGCTGATGTGCTACACAGTATGACTCTACTTCTCGTTAGCCTTGGAGTTAAGATTGCTTGTCCCTAACTGAACATGAACCAAAAGACTGAAAACCTTAATGTGGGTTCAAAAACACAGATTTACATTGCAATAAACCGTTCTATTTGTATTATTTTTTTCAATAGGTTCAAGTTTATCAAAGCCCGAATTTTTCTCTATTATTACCATTTTTATGTCACAAATGAGTGGAAAAAGAACAAAGTGTACATTTATTGTCTTGGTAATTATGTATGAGGGAAAGCATAACAACTACCTTGTGGTAGGGGATTTTCCAACTTGTGCAATAGGCATTACTGTATTGGTGAGTGACTGTAGGATGTGTGATCACATTACAGGTTATGAGACACTGAAGTGCTTGTTCCAGTCAAGGCTCCTCCCCCACATCTTCATATTTGCTGCCACCAACAAATCAACCACAGTAGTACTTTCACAACTGCCCTCCTACTCATTAATTTGCATTAAGGCAGCAAATGAGAATGCACCCTTAGAACTGTTCCGTACCTTTCCAGGACATGAATTGTTGTTCAGGGATTAATATGATTAGAAATTACTTTGAAGCGATCATGCAGTGGACACCACTTACCCCACTTTCAAGTTGCCCGTGCCATTTTACAAGTAGGAATCCCTTTTCTAAAAAAATCATAAATTACTCTCTAATAAAAGTCATAATTTGAAAGGTAGTAATTAACTTTAGGCTTTGTTTCATTACATTTTGTTTGGTTACTTCCTCTAACTCTCAGTGGATCTTTATCCCTTGCCCTGTCTCTGAATGCTTGTATTATGGCATCATTTGGATAGTCTAACTGAATAGAATCTGGAAACAAATAGTTCTGAGATGAATTCCAGTTAGACAGTCTCAGAGCAACCATGATATATGCCAGTAATGCATAACCAGTAACTTGTTTGTTTTTTCCTAGGGTGATACCCAGCTCTTGTAATGGCCACCTCAGGCTACGTAGGTGAGATCCAGCCGGCAGCCCAACCCCAGGGGGCTGGTGTCACTGTCACACCAGGGCAACCTGACGCCAGCTCCACTCCTCCATCAGCTCCTCAGTTTCTGGCTGAGATTCAGACTACTGTGGTCACTCCCACTGTTGTCACGCCCACAGGCCAGACCACTCCCACTGATCAAGGCTCCACCATCACCGCCCAGAAGCCTGCAGCTGGCAGTCAAGCTCAGTCTACGGCACAGGCCCAGCCAGCTCAGACACAGTATGTCACTGCAGAGATCCAGGGCTCCCCCACACAGTCTGGAAATGCTCAAAGCACTCCTCAGTACATTGTTGTCACAGTCACAGGTAAATACTAAAGATCACATACGATTACAAAATATGCCAGTGGTAGTAATGTGGACCGGGCCAGTTTAGGCCTTTGCAATTATACATATATAGATCAGGGTTTAACCCATCCATATTTTAGTGGTTACTTGCTTAAAGACTTGTGTTTTATGAAGGGAGTTTGTAAAAGTCAGATAGTCCTTCTCAAATCTAAACATTATGGTCTTAAATGGAAGACGTGGGACAGACGGATGGATGTTCTTCATGACAGTTGAGATCTTTCAGAGTTTCACAGAATTCAGTTTTGCAGAAGCTAGATCTGTTTTGATATATCTCAATAATAGTTATGTCGGTTTGCCACCAAATCCCTAGTCCTGTAACTGTATCTTTTATAACTGAATTTTACACTTTAATTTACCCATATTATGCTCACTTTTTGGGTTCATATTTTATTTCTTATTTCTACCAGAGCAGGTTTACATGCTTTGATGCTGTAAAAACTCATCTGTTTTCTCATGCAACCGACTGCAGCAGCCCTGTTTTTTTTACCAGGATTTTTCCCTCTGTCTCAGACGCTCTATTATAGCTCCTGCCCCGCGCCTTAAGGCTTACTATGCCCTGATTGGCCAGTTCAATCACACACCTCCCAGATGAACCTATAGAGAAGCCCAGCACACTGTGACGCACTAGTGGTCTGAAATTTAAAAAACTTATGAGAACGGAGCAGTCATAGCCATTAGAAACAGCCGACAGGAATTGCTGCCACATACACTTGCTGCATTATTTGATACTTTGCCATCATTTAAAATGGCAGTCCGACTTTGTAACATCATTTATAGGTTGAAAGAGACAGAAAAGCATAATATGACCCCTTTAATGACTGAGTGATGGAATAGATGAGTGGTGCACATATAAAATGGCAGCAGACAAACAACTTCATTATAGTAATATAATGTCACCAAATTTTTTATGTATTTGAAATTGCACATTTGTCATTCAGAGGGGTCCCTTCACTCAAGTGATAGTGTGTCAGACTCCAGCCCCCCTCCAGCTGTGGTGCAGACAGGGGTTCCCACGCAGGTTGTTCAGCAGGTACAGACGGCTCAACAGGTGAAATACGCACACAACCGCAACATTAAATAAATGTTTCCTTGGCTTTTAAAACCAAGCAGCATCTTTATCCCAGCAGAGGTCTGTGGTGCAGGCCACCGCTCAGATAGCCAAGACTGAGCCAGGCACTCAGCTCAGTGTCACCAGTCTACAGCCTGTTCACATCAGCCCGGAGGTAAGTCAAACACGCATTGTATTGTGTAATACAAACAATCAGGTCATCACATCTTCTGCTAAGGAGCATCAATCATTCAGATTTTCCAACCTCCTCACATGTTGCCTTCGTATCAGTCAACTAATAATATATTTGGTTGAACCTGCTTTTGCCGGGTTTCAGCTCCTCCCTGGCATCGACATGGCAGCGTTAGTCAGGGATAACAATCTAGAAGAATGCCAGCTGCTTCATTAGATAGAACAGCCAGAGTGCCTGTTCTTGGCATCAGGAGACAGCATGCAAGAGAGCTACAGCGAGCCACTCTGCGTCCCCTTGGACCTTCTTCAATATAACCAGTCACTGTACTTGCTGTCTGTGTGCGCGGAGACAGAGATAGATTCTCACCCTGCAGTCACAAGTTCAGGCCCTGAGCAGCAGCAACTGCAGCCTGCAACTGCCTCTTTTCAAGTAGGTCAGGGACACGAGGGAGATTTCTGCTTTAGAGTTAAGGGAAGTTCTACCCGTAGCTAAAAAATGTATGAGTGTATGCCATGTAGAAACTCTACATGAAATATGTATGCAGTCGATACGGTCTAATTGATGGGAAAGGATTTATTGGAATTTTGTGTATATATATATATGTGTGTGTGCCCACTCCTTAGGTCCAGCAGCAGCTCACCTCAGTGCCAGTGCAACATGTGTACACCAATCAAGTGCAGTATGTGGAAGGAACAGACACCAACTACACCACCAGCACCATGTTAGAATAAAACTGTCTCTAATACACATCCAGACATTTTTTTCCCAGCTGCTAACTTTGTTCCTAACACGTCTTTTCGTGTATTTCATTCAGACGTTCCGGCACCTTCCCTTATACTGAAACACCCCTGTACACCCAGACCACAGCTGCCCAGTATTACGAAGGTCAGCCAACCTCAGGCTCACAGGCCTCCACTCCCGGCACACCGCTTACTGTCTCAGTGACTGCTGGCACAACAGGGGGTGTGTCCATGTTTGTGGCCCAGCCCGCCAGTGCAGCAGCGGGAGGGGCCACAGTGGTGACCACAGGCGGCACCACCAATGGGGCAGGGGAAGGGGCAGGCACCAACGGGGGCGCAGCAGGCAGCTATGTGATCCAGGGGGGTTACATGCTGGGCAGCAGCAGCGGAGGAGCAGCTGGCAACAGTCAGAACTACTCACACACCGCCCGCGCCTCTCCAGCCACTGTGAGTATTACAGAGGGCGAGGAGAGTAGCGTGCCGTCGGCAGACAAGAAGGTATGCAGAGGCGCCAAGCGCGAGAATTTCTGCTTGTTTCTGTTCTCATCCACACAACCCTTTGGTGGCGCACACTGATGATGTCATAGTTTTCTCCAGTAGAAAGCACAATTAAAAATCCTGGGATTTGTATTAAGAACAGTAAATGTTAATACTTTGAGTATTGTTATACTTTGAGTAATAGTGTTTTACAATGAAACTGGTACATACAATATTTTTAACTGTGATTTCCTTGAAGAACAAAAAAAAAACCCCAACAACAACAACAACAGCAACTAAAACCATGACCTCATCATTTTCATATCATTACAGTGCATGTTAATGGAGGCATTTTTAATTTGCCTGGAATGTCCCAACACTTTATCGTCCATCCCAAATTCATCATATTGAACCCCATATAATAATGGTAACCAAGCTATGTTTGGCAAACATCCCATATTCCAGGTCATGAATTCATTGCATACCAAAGTTGTATGCCACGGCACGCAAACAAATGTATTTGTGTTTTCATTTCCAGATGACCAACAAACTGTAAATATGAATGGATTTTGTTTGTGTTTAATAAGAAAAATGTGTGTGCATGTGCTGTATATTTAGTTGAAAATTGTGGGTAATATGTTTACAAATAAGCGTGCATACATGTGTGTGCACAAGTGTTGACGTGTTTTCCTGTTTGAATCTACTGGCTTTGCTAACTGCTTCAGCCATTTTCTTTTTTCACTGCCTGCGTGTCAGGTACAGTGGTTGCTGGACAACTATGAGACAGCTGAAGGAGTGAGTCTGCCACGTTCCACCCTCTACTGCCACTATCTGCTGCACTGCCAGGAGCAGAAACTGGAGCCTGTCAATGCTGCCTCATTTGGGAAACTCATTCGATCTGTGTTCATGGGGCTACGCACACGGCGCCTGGGCACGCGGTAAGACCGGTCACCAGACACCAAAGCTCTGTTACAGAAGACATGACGAAGGTACACGTACAGCGAACCCTTTAAACCCCTTTCATTCAAACTTTTCTGTTATAAAATGAAAGGTTTGTATAAATGACGCCCTCAATTATGTGCTTTTTAATTTTTTTTAATTTAACCCTTATTTAACCCAGAAATCCCTTGAGACTGAAAGCTATTTTACAAGACCTGGTCAGGACAGCACACAAGTCAC
>JAPZDX010000009.1:14029292-14040058 GCA_029783625.1 Naso annulatus | reverse complement strand
TTCACTACCCGTCTGGCGCGTTTTTGAAAGTACAACATACGTCAAGGAACATGTATTTTGAATTACTACTCCGAAAAAGGTGGAACTTATCCGTGTAACGTTTTTCCCTTTCGTTCGTTTATCCGAGTTTGACCTGTGGAAAATGTGTGGACCACTTCTGAGACCAGTGAGGAGCGAAGCGGCTCTCAGAGTAGCATTTGGCGAAGTCTGCTAGCTTGTTGTTTTACAGTGAAATTTCTCTCTGGTGGCAACAAACAGCTGTCCGTCGCACACAATGAACTTTGCCTCTGCAGTTTATTCACTTTCACAGACGGGTAAGTGAATATTAAAAGGCAAGAAGACAGTCTGAAGCGGCAGCAAGTTACCGGTAACTTACTGCTTTATCGGTGAGTGTTTTCCTCGAGCTTTGTTTTCTTGTTGCCAGTCTGTCACTTTGGCACACAGACTCAAAATGCTAACGTTACAGGGCGCCATGTCATTACTAACGTTAATATTACTTTATAAGTTGCCTGCTTTCCTTAACTCCTTTATGAGACTGTATATTATGCTTTATTTACAATAAACATTTCTTGCTTCTCCTGAGCTCATGGCTTTGTAGATAGTAAACTATTCTGTTATCGTTATGCTTCATGGCTGTCTGTGTTGTAAAGGACTGTTAGTTACAGTGTCAACAGTGTTAGAGAAGTTGGTGGTTGATTTTGGCAAAAATGTATCGGCTCTGGACGACATGTTTGTAAAAAATATTCATAGACATAATGTTGTGGTTTCTGCTTAATTTATGACGCATGGGGTTATTAAAAACAATCTGATGAACCTAACTTTTAAATGATTGTTTGCTGGTTGATGCGTTTTGACACGAAATTGTTAGTTTTGCAGCAGGGACAAAACAGATTGGGAGAGAAAGGTGAATGTTATGAAGCTTCCTAGCAGGAATTATATTTGGTGCTGAAAACAATGAACTGCTCTCTCTGAATGTGTGTTTAAAATAATGTTTCTTCTGCTTTAGGTCACATCAAATGATGGCTGGTGTTGTGACTATGGCGTCTGTCATTGAGGACTTTGACACCCAGGTATTTCTCTGACGCTGATTTGGGCTATTTAGCATGCAGTAGCAGAAGCAAGTATTTCTCTCCTGTCTTGTGCGTTTTCACGTTTGATTAACTGTTGCTCTTTTGACAGACATGCAAGAAATCTCGCAAAGATGGTGGCAGTCCTGTTGTCAAGACAATCACAAACTATTTTTCGCCTGTGCCCAAGCCTGTGGATAAACCCTTTTCTCCTCCTCGCTCCAACAACATCATGGACTACTTTAGCCGGAAGGCTCCGTCCTCTAAAGAAAAGAGCAGCTCGCCTGAACAGTCAAAAGAGAACCGTCAGACATCTCAGCTTGCAGAAAAACAAACCCGAACAGAAGCAGCTGTGAAACAACCATCTCAGAAACGGAGTAGAAAGAACAGCAAAGCTGCAAGGAAACTTGTGGAGGTTGAAACTGTTAGTTCCACAGAGGAGAGCTGCCTGATTGTAGAAGAACCATATGATAACAGAGACTCAGCAGCCAATGCAGTCAGCAGCTGTGGTGTTCTTGGCAGCGATACAGCAGCCCTGTTGGCCCAGCTTAGTGCAGAGGCTTGTATGAGTGCAGAACAATCAGAGGAAAATGGCGGTCAGGACGACCACCGTGAGGACGGTTCCAAATGTGGAAACAATGTCAAACTTAAAACAGAACTAAACAGAATTGAATTATCTCCAATTGTACCATCAAAAGATAAAGCAAAACAAGCCAAAACTGTTACACAGAGTTCTAGGAAGAAGCAACAGCAGAGGTTAAAGCATTCAGAACCAGAAGAGAAAGAAACAGACAACTCCTTGTGTGATGTCAGTATGGAGGTTAATGTAGATGAGGCCTCTCAGTTAAACAGCAGCACAGTCACAATCTCCTTTGAGGAATTTGTGAGGAGTCAGAGCCAAGAAAGAAGTGAAGAAGAAGATATAGCTGATGAACAGGGCAAAGAAGATGAAAGTAAAACAACAACAGTGGCAGGAGAAATGGACACTGACCAGTTGGACATTCCCAAAGCTGAAGAAAACGTAGTATCTGGGGAGCCACCTCTCCAAGTCTCACCCCGAACTGTCACAATCACGGCAGAAGTGCATGCAGTCTCACCCAAACAGGAAGCCAAGGCAGTTAGCCAAGGAAAGTTAGCTTCAATCTTCAACAGGAGAAAAGGGGCAGTGAGTCCTGCAGAGGTGGTATCGTCTCCCCACACAGAGGCCGGACACCAGCTTCCTTCTACCTCCCTGACTGTCAAGCGGAAATCCAATGTGGTTCTCCAAGAGGAAGATCTAGAGCTGGCTGTCCTCGAGAGTGAACCCACGCCCAAGTGCACTGAGGCAGAGAGGAAGCAGTTCATGGCAGCCTTCAAACAGCCCGGTCAGGATGGGTCCAAAACCAAGCCTGGTAAGAGCCAGGGGAAGCAGAAGCAACCCGGAGAGAAGGTTTCAGATGATGCAGACAAAGCTGCTGAAGAAGACGCTGTAATTCCACCGTCTGCTGAGCAAGTCCCTGCTGCCTGTCCGGAAAACAAAGCAGCTAAAAAGAAACCAGGGAGAAAAGGCAGAAAAAAAACTAAAAAAGAAGAAGAAGACGCAGTCACCTCCTCGCCTGCTGCTGCGGCTTCTGTGGAAGACGTAGTGGCTGCGATTGTTGACGTCGATGATAAAAGAGAGGAGGCTCCCATTACTTCAACTCCTTCCATCCCAGCAGTGAGGAGGTCCAAAAGAGAAGCTGTAGTCAGGCAAGAACCTGAAGCTGCCGTCACCCCGGCAACCGCTATCAGAAAAACCCGGAAACACAAAGAGTCGCTGGAAGCTGCTGTTACTTTACCTAACGACAGCCCTCCAAAGATGTCCACACCAAAGATCCGCAAGTCCAAACACGGATTCTTCGTAGCGGAGATGGTGTGCCCACCTGACACAAAACAAAGTCCCATCAGGTGACACATTTAATAGTTATTATTTAATACTCTTAGACATTCTGTTAAAAGCAATTTGGTTACATTTCTTCACTCAGTTGCCAGTTTATTAGATATACCTAGCCAAAACAAATGCAGTCAAATGCGTCAGTAGTGCCATAAATCCAGCCTTTATTAATTGCTTTATACAGATAGTTGTTTATGTTATGTAGCCTGCCATCTAACATTAACTGGGTGAACAAGAAAAGTCTGTCAGTAAGGTAACGCAGTACAATTCAACAGCATCACAGCCAAAATAATCCAGCATACCCCACAGTTTAATCAGCACCTTTCTGAAACGCTTTCATAAAAAATTGAACTTTATAACCTTCATGGCAGCAGGATTTTTTGTAGGACTTTTACACACTGCACTCATTTTAGCTAAGTTTACCCAAAGAACTGGAAGCTGAGTGTTTATGCATCTGTGTTATTAGGTTCTTTTTAATGTTTCATATGTTTTTTAATGTTCTAATCAAAATGTTTTCATTCTTCATAAGGATGAAACTCACTAGAGTCCATAAAAATGATTCCATGACAAAAGCTGAAAGTGGAAGTGGTCTCAACACTCCACTGGCTGCTAAAGTGAGTGAGATATTTTTACAGATTTAAAAAAAAATCAAAATTATAAGTATGTTCTGAGGATCATGAAATACTAATATTTATATTCTCACTTTGATCTTTGCAGACATCAAATGAATCCAAGAAAAGGAAACAGGCAAAGAAGTTGGTGGAGAAAGCCAAAGTGATTCAGCAGAGTAAAAAAGCTGCTGTCGAGGAGAAGAGCACCTTGAGGCGTTCCTCACGTGCAGAGGCTTCCATGAAGAAGAGCTACTGTGAAGATGAGGTACTGTCAAAGGCCAACAAAACAGATCACGGTTTTCACAGCGATGAAGGGATTAAATTTTACATGGACTGAGTTGCTGAAAGGCTTCTGTTCTCATGGTATGAACATGAGCTCAGGCGGGAGTTCTGCGTTGTATTTTCTCAAAGATTCATAAGCTGTTAATTTAAGGTGAAATGGTAACACAATGTTTCTTTAAGGTCGAGTTATAATACAGACATACAGACCTTGTTGTGACATGCACAGTTTGTATTTGTTATTCAAACTGGTTGAAACGTTTTTTTCCCCCAGTAGTCTGGTTAACTCACTGATTAGCCAGTGTACTCAGTCCTCCTTCAAGTGATTAGCAGCTTTATATTAGATAAAGAAGGAAAAATGTTGCACTTGTGAGACTTAAGGCCCTTTCACACCGGGGGTGTGACGAATAAACGACACGAATTTGCGAAATATTCGCCGCCGAATATTTCGCATCAAAACCATTCACACCGGCGGCGACGTGAATGTGCGACAGAAGCGACGATTATAAACCAAAGTTTCGCTTTGCGAACGGGTGGTTCTTCGCATCCACGTCGTCGTGTCTCAAATCAATTATCCCTCCTGTATTCAGCACCCACTGCCTGTGCCACTGTCGTCTTACCAACATTACAACACAGACAGCAGCAGCAGCGGCAACAGCTCACTGTCTGATAAATATCCAATCACTGTCCTTCATTTCGTTGTCTTTGTAAAGTTTGTGTCCCTTGTCAAACAAGACGCTGGTGGTGAGCATATAAAAAGAGTGAGAAGGTGGCGAGAGCACTCGTCTTTGGTGAGAGACACACGTTATTTACATTGTTGTCATGGTGATGTCACATGAGGGTTGTGACATATACCTCCTTTTCATGCTACACAATTGGTTGATGTGTTTATTTGTCGGGCGAAAGCTCAGAAAAATCTACCACAGTGCGAAAAAAAATAATGTTGCATTTTCGCCGCGAAGCATTCGCGGGCGGTGTGAAAGGGCCTTTAAGCAGAGTTTGTTGAAAATGTTTGCAGATCAAATTGATGGAGCGCTGTAAAGGCCTTCAAAATAATGCCCAGAGCTGTGCCTTGATTGTTCACTTAGACAATACAACACAAAGATCTAGGCCTAATTCAAATCTATTTTGTGTAATTGCTTATTTTTCCTCACAGTCTGGTTTGTTTTGTCAGGATTCCATCATCTGCGTGGAGGAGGACAAGACTGCCGCTCCTCAGACGGCACCGGAAAAGAGTAAAACCCAGAAGTCTTTACGCAGTCTCAATGATGTTCTAGGAAAAGCCATACCTGGTAACAAAGACATCAAGGCTGCCCCAGGTAGTCTGTCCCACGCTTAATAACCATTGACTCTGCCGAGTTCTGTTGAAACCTCATCTGAACAGTGCTGTTTTTTCCCCACAGGCTCTAAAGTGGCCTTGATGTGCCAAGAGAAGACGGCTCGGAAGGTGTCGGCGGTGATTTCAATCTTTGACGACAGCAGCCGTGAGGGCTCTGAAAACTCCCAGGATGACGAGCAGTTCAGAGCGCGCAGAGAGTTCTTGAAGAGCGGTCTGCCCGAGTCCTTCAAGAAACAGATAGCTAAGACGGCTGCCACCAGGGAGGCGTACTCTCTCTCCTGTTCCTCCTTTCAACCAGTTTTACACACGAAGCAGCCACCAAACGGTAAGCTATCCTTCGTACAAATACACAGAATTTATTTGGTGATGGCGTATTTTCGTAAATATTATTATACTTGAGCACAATTTTGGATATACTTATACTTTACTTGAGTGTTTTTATATTCTGATAAAATTCAGAGAAAATTATTTTCCTTTTTATGTCCTACATTTAACTGACAACTTGAGTCACTACTCAATACGTTGTACACTTATATTAATGATTCAATATAAATTGTGCATAATGAGTACTTTTACTTTTGGTTGGTACGTTTCAGTATCTTTTGATGCAATACTTTTGTACTTTAGTGACTTTTACTTGTACATTTCTACAATTTATTGCTACTTTTACTTAAGTAAATTACCTCGATACCTTTTTCACTACTGTCATCTTACAGCGTTCATAAAATAATTATGTCATTACGATAATTATATATATATAGTGGTTGTTGTTGATATATCATAGGGGAATTGTAGTTACAGAGAAATCAAAGGGGACGAAAGTGCAGTAAAACTTGTTTTTGTTGTGTTTTGATAGATTGCCCTCTTTGGAGTCTACAGTGGCCTGATTCTTCGTTACTGAGTCATCTTAAAGAATTTTGGTACCGAACCTTCAACCCACTTCCATCTCTCAGTGGCTCCCTGTGTGTGAAGACAGAACCAGCACATAGAGTTTCTCATGAACGGGTATGTTAAAGTGACTGTCATAACTTATTCTCTAAGCACCTGTCCCAAGATGTTCAGGCTAAACTCCAAACCAAAGCACATGGACTTCCTCAGGATTCAGTTGAATGTGTTGTAGTATCGTCATTTCAGATCAGCGTTGTCTAGTTTATAGCTCAATGACAGTTATGCATTTTTGTGGTTACATATATCTGTATATATGTACAGTTGTACCGTTTGTATACATATGACAACAGATAGTATTTTTCCCTCTGAAGGGTTCCGGCTGGAGGCCTGAGATCTATGAAAGTGTTCGTCAGCTTCTAATAGAGGAGGTTGGCACGTCCAACCCCCCGTTCCCTGCTCAGATGTTCATCACTCGCTTCCTGAAAAGACGCACTGATCACCAGCAGCAGTGCACAGCCGCAGGTCAGTCTGACTGCGTTACTGCAAAACTAGGGGTGCACAATTTCCGGTACATGCCCATTTTCCAATAAATTTCATTATTTTGTTTTATTCAAATAATACAATTAAAGCCAATAAATAGAGCCAATAAGTTAAAGCCAAATTTCTTTCATGACCTTGTGCACTAAAGTCAGCATAGCTATGCCTGTCACATTTTCCTTGACTGTTGGGTTGTATTCAGGAAAACGGTCATTGCATTTTTTCATTTGTTTTGTTTGCAGCATGAGGAAATTTTGATTTTGGATTCTTTAAAACCCTTTATTTTTGTATGAACTATACTGACATCTGAAGTGACAGAATATGTCAAAGCATTTAATTTAAGTTTTTTGGTAAAAAACAAAAACAAAGCATGTTTGTCAAGTTTTTTTAAATGTACTTTACAAGAAAAAAAACATGACCATTTGAGGAGTCAGAGCTTTGTTTTTGTTGTAAGTGTTTTCAGTTACATTTCGTTAGGACAGATATGAACTATTAAAACATTATTTTTGCTCTCTATAGCTTTGCCTTTCTTACCCTCAGAAGTTCAGATTCTAAACTTTCTAAAAAGCAAAAATGGAAAATTACCAGTGTGGTCAATGGAGGAAGGTTTTTATCTGTTAACACAGTCGACTAAAAAAATATTTATATATATCATGAGCACAAGTACAAGTGCTCAAGAATTTTTAGGCTTTCAAATCTGCCCAGATATTGGTGCAATAATTTAATCAGTTAATGCTTACAATTTAAAATGAGCTGCAGTCAAGTTAGAGACTAAATTAAATCATTAATCAAAATTATTCTCAACATCCGTCATGTGTTGCTGATTAGATCAAGAGGCTGGAACTGGAGTCATAAGCACAACACTACCAACTGAACCAGCAGGAGGAAAGAGGAAGAGGATGGATGATGAAGGTGAAAATACAGTGAAGGTGGCTAAGAAGCAACGGGCCAACTCCTCAGAGGAGAAACTTCCCACAGCTGAGCCTGAGTCAGCAAAAAGGGGAGGCCGGAGGAGACGAACTCGGAGATCCAAGCTTGAGGAGGAGGTGAATGAGAAAGCCAAGACTTCAGTCCAAGCAGCACCCATCCCGTCTGAGGAAGACTCTGTGATTGTGTGTGGTGACTTGATCTTGCAAGAAGACACTGGGGAAAAAGGTAACAAACTGGGTGGTCCTACCCGATTTTTATTCCAACTCTCTGTGAACTTTTGGATTATTAAACAATACTTCATCCACTTAGGAAACTGATATAATGACCTGAGATGTTTTTTAAACTTAACCTCCAATATTTGCTTTTGCTGCAAACATGTCATTATCAATGCCACAGCAGATTTCCTCTGGAAGTATAGTGTGGGTAAACGTTAAAGTGAATGTTTGTGCTTGAAGAAAAATACTAATAATAGAGCTGCTGTCATTGACTCCACAACAAAGTATAATTATCTTACCACAAGAAGGTAACACACCCATCAGACTGGCATGACAGCTAATGTACAAGATCTCCAATGATATGCCAATGAGAGGTAATATGTGCCCTCATCGACAAAATTGTTTGTTGTTGTCGTCATTTAATAGCAAATATTTAAAACCTCAAACTCAGTCTTTAGTTTTTTCTACAGATGTGGTGAAGGAGGATGTGCTATGGACAGACAAATACCAGCCCCAGCACCCCAGCGACATCTTAGGCAACACTGCTTCAGTGAGGAGGCTGCACAGGTAAAGAACTGAAAATGTTTTTAATTCACTGCACCCCTGTAAAAACAGTAGCCACTTGCTTTATACTGTATCTCTCAAAGCTGGGGCTGGCAAAAATTAAACAATAACCTTTCAGCATTTTGTAATTCAGGTGATCTGAAAAAACCCTACACTTCTACCTCTCTCCTCGGCTCTGTATTCAGATAGTGACGGGCACTTTTCAGCAAATCACGGGTCATACTGTCTGCTCTGTGCTGTGTTTCTTAGCGACAGGTAATGTCGCTGTGAGCTGATTCTTAAACTGGCCTCTAGCGACTTGACAAGCTGAGTTGCAGGCGACACTGTCAGCCAGCTTGAGTCGAGCTCAGTTTACACCGCTGCAACTTTCACTGCAGCCGTTTTGTCTTGTTGTGAATCTTTGGTGCAAACTGGCCTTAAAAGAGAGAGCGACCACAAATGTAATAAAACACGAACCAGAGCAGAAACGGGGAGGGAGGGTGCAGTGGAGCCACTGCCTTGGGAGTCTCATGCTACAGCTGGCTTGATTTTCAGATGTTGTCAACCTCAGCTTTAAATTGTATCAGCCCATTTCACAAATTTGATTAATTTGTCCAGGGCCACTGTTGACATAATGTCGTTTTTGTTCACACAGTTGGCTAAAGGAATGGAAACTGCGTGCGGACAGAGAAGAGAATAAGCAGAAAGATAAAAAACATGAGGAAGGCAGCAATGGTGAGAGATATTCTTATCTCCTTTCTTAGGATTTATATATTTTTTTGCCCTGCAACATGTTAGTTATGACTACATGATGGCTCTTTTTGTCCAGACTCTGACTGGGACTGTGGAGAAATAGACTCCCAGGATGGAGAGGACATGCTGTGTAATACACTGCTCATCACAGGACCCACTGGAGTTGGCAAGACAGCTGCAGTCTACGCTTGTGCCCAGGAGCTTGGCTTCAAGGTACAAAAGCTTCAAGGTACATAACTGTGACAATTTAGCAGGATGTAGTGCCCTCGTGTCCTAACTTCCCTCTGGTCTCTGCAGGTGTTTGAGGTGAATGCTTCCTCTCAGCGGAGTGGTCGTCTAATTCTGTCCCAGCTGAAAGAAGCCACGCAGTCACACCAGGTGGACAGTCAGGGGGTCAACGCCCACAAGCCCTCCTTCTTCAACAGTTACGGCATTAGCAGCAGTGCTGGCACTCTCAGACCTGGATCCTCTCCAAGTATGTACAGCTGACTCTAATAGCACTGTTTCTAAGAGCCGTAGGCTAATGCGAGGATCTATTTTATGGAGATCTTGCATGTGGTTGGATTTATTACAAATTGAACACAAACTGTGTGGAAACTGATCATTGATAGTTCTCCTTCTCTTTCAGGAAAGATTAACTCTCCTCGTAGGGTGGTTTCCTCTCCCAGGAAACATCCCCAGTCTCCAAGAAGTGCTAAAAGAGGAAGCTTGGCTCCCACCTCGTTAGCTAACTTCTTCAAAATGGGGCAACCCACCAACAAGGAGACGCTTAACACTAAGAAGAACGAACAAACTGGTAAATCCACCTTTAATGTGTCAGCTGTATACCTATATGGTGTTTTAAACCTTTATGAAAGGTTTTTTTCATGGCTTCAGTAGTAAATATTTTGCTTTTTTGTCTCTTTACTTCATCTCCACATATAGGTGCTCCCAAGAGAGTCATTACAGCAAATGAGTGTGCCAATAAGCATAAAGACCCTGCAGTCAAATCACCAGCAGCTACCTCCCCAAAAGAGAAAAACAATGACGAGCAGAGCAAGAAAACGGCTACCTCTCTTATCCTGTTTGAAGAAGTGGATGTTATTTTTGATGATGACTCAGGGTTTCTAGCTGCCATCAAGACTTTTATGACCACCACCAAGAGGCCAGTCATCCTCACCACCAGCGGTGAGTAGAAGCAGAAGAAATAAGGCAAAATCCTACAGTCTGGTGTGTTGATAGTATTTATTTAAATCGAATGCTGTGTTTTACAGATCCCACGTTCAGCACCATGTTTGATGGCAACTTTGAAGAGATCCAGTTTAAATCACCGTCAGCGGTGAGTGGACAGTTTCTGAACATAAATGTTTCACTGTTGGATGTTACTGACTGTTTGGGTTTTGGCTCAGTCTCCTGATTCCAGTCAAGTTGGACGGATCAGTTATCAGAAGTTAATCTTGTCAGTTTGTTTTGTTCTCTGTCTGCTACAGGTGGATGTGGGAAGCTTCCTGCAGCTCGTGTGTCTGGCAGAGGACATGAGGACGGACTTGAGGGACATCAGCTCGCTGCTCAGACTCAACGGCCGTGACATCAGGCAGAGTTTACTGCAGCTGCAGATGTGGACTCGCAGTGGAGGAGGCCGCCAAGTAACCAGGCCTTTGACGCACGCTGGAAAAAATGGTAAGAAGATGAACTGGAGAAAACATAAAAAAA
>JAPZDX010000009.1:13993621-14010975 GCA_029783625.1 Naso annulatus | reverse complement strand
GGCCGTGTCGCCCAGCCCTAGGACAAGAACATAAAAACCTAAACTGTATAAAACATGACGTGACGTCACCCATACATTTCAGAACAGCCTTTATGAAGCTTACCGTGGTGGTTGCGGTTGTTGCCACCTTGACTGTCCCTGACCCCGGCCAGCTCAGAGTGGCCACACACTTACTATGAAAAACTTAAACATGTTTCAAAAGAGTAACATAAAAAAATTCAACCCCTCACACAGTCATCACAGAGGAAGAAATTAGCTTTAGAGAAACATCATTTTAATATGGAGCTCTATGGGGACTGACTCACCTTTCAAGCCATCCTCAAGTGTCCATTTGAGATACTGCAGTTTTTGGCTGTTCAGAGGTTGGCTGCAGAGGATGTTACTTACAGAGATGTTCTGATACTGATACCAGTATTGAAAAATGCTGCTGATAACACTGAAAATGCTGGTATCACTATCGGCAAGTACGGCAGTCTATGCACCAGTTAGATACCATATTTATTAGCCGTCAAACAGTACCTAGCTACTTTTCAATTAGCTCAGTCAACTCTGACTGACATTAAATACCTGACAGCAATTTTTCTTTGTCGCTCTAAAACAGTACTCAGAAAGCTGTGCTGTACTGCCACCGGCAACTTCTGTTTTAAAGAGCAATGAAGAAGAGCAGAGAGACCCGACAGAACTAGTAAAATGTCTGCATTCCGCAATATTTTACACTGGAGTGTAAAAGGATTTGTTTTGTATGCGCCAATATCGGATTAGTACTCGGTATTGGCTGATCTGCACGTTTACATATCAGAATCAGTATCGGGAAGGAAAAACTGTTGTGGGAACATCGCTTGTTGCCTGGTAAAAACATACAAAACTTGTCTCATCTATGTGAACAAAGCATTTATGTCAATCTGTCGCTCAGGCTTAATGCTTCCCTTCACTAGAAAGCCTTAAAACCTAAAAGGATGAAAGCAATGTGGTGTACATAGCCCCAACATTTCCAGCTCCAGCCCTGTGTCATGTTAACCCCCTTACAATCACCGTATTGGCTTATTGATATGCTGTTTATTTTCATCTCATGACTGCCAACGCACTTCTGTCGTGGTGCTAATTAGTGTTACATGTGTTAGCATTACCCAGAGGAGTAAGAAGGACTCTATTCCTCATGAATTTTTCCTCAGACTTTCTCGTTGTCATTGCTTTGTGGAAAGGATACCCTAAAAATTTCAGAACAGACACAATAAATCATCTAATGCACCAAAACGACGGAAGTGTTTTTAAACGATTGATTCCTAAATTATGTAAGTATGCAAATTTCATTTTAATAGAATCACTGTAGCCACACCAATCTGTCCCGTGAGATCCCGAGTGCATTCATCCACGTAGAGTACATTAGAGTTGAGAGTCATAACTGCATGGAACTGAAATACTAGATGGTGAAGAGAGCTGTCAATTTATTGAAGCTTAGATCTCTCAGCAATCATGAAATAGAAGTTTGGTGAGTGTGTGTATGTGTGCGTGAGTTTGAGCTGACAGGCTGATATGATGTGTCTGCTGTGCAGCAGCACTGCCCTAGCAAGTCTTCGAGTGAGAAGCAATGCTGAAAATGTGCCTAGCAGATACGTCAGCCGGAGTCTGTCCCCATCTGCTGCAGTCTTTTGTTCTTTTCATCAAACGTGTGTACAAAGCTGGCTTCATCTCTGTCCAAAAAAAGCATCCACCGCGTGAAGTGGGCAAAACAATGTCAAGGTAGGCATGCAAGTTTTATGAAGGGAGATATTATGTCAAAATTAGATTGCAATAAGTTGATGGAAATGAACAAGAGTGAACCTGCAGTTGGTTTTGAGCAGATTTGGTGCTCTGCTTTTTCTGGAAATGTCTGACATTTTCTGATTTTCTGGCTCTGCCTCAAGAGCTAAATTAAAGTGTCGACCACCTCCAACCACCATATTCAAGGCTGGTTTTGACCTTCTGCAACCAGTAGTTTAAGCTCTTTTGGCAGCGTGTTATGGCTGCAAGATATGTCAACACTTGCCCCTCGTGCTCCAATCCATCTTCACAATCTGCCACACCGGTCGGGTGACAGTCAGTATGTTTCTTTTTTCACGTAAATAATGATGACTGATACTGGACACGCTTGCGGGAAAAAAAGAAGTGGACATGGCTGAATGGGGGAGCCTTCTTGAATTCAGGTGACTGTTCACGAAAGTCTGCTTTGATGTATTAGTGTGACAGTGCTTTCTCAAGCTTGGCTTAGTTGGATGCTGTCTGATTAAATAGCATAACAGGTGATTTTCATGGCTAGCTGCCCAGGTTTTCCATGGTAATTATTTATCCTTATGTATTCTGAGGTGTTTGTCTGGACGTCAGGATGCATTACACCAAACAGCACTGAAGAAGAAACTGAAGTGTGAGTGGTTTGAGTTGGCCTGAACGCTGACCCGCTTGTCTGCCACCTTGTTGGCCCGATGTTGGCGCTCACTGCTGAATCCTGTAGTAGTAGCCAAGTGGCTCAAATGTGTCAGCTGTGCCTCGCTTTGACAGGCCAGTGTGAAAAGTGCTCAAGTGCTGTTGCCTCTCTGTAATTTTTCACGCTCTCTCTGTGGGTGGGAGTGTGTGGAGTAAAAGGAGGACAGGGGGATTTACCCCTCTGATACAGAAATATGAAATATAATTTACTATATAGTGATTTTAGGTCAATTGCATCAAGTCATTATTGCTCCTATAAAGCAACAGCGGCATACAATTGTCATGCAGTCAGGTGTTATTGTTGTTGATTTTTCATACATGACATTCCTAAAAAAACAATTAGGACCCAACTAAAATGGGATTTTTGGGTTGATGCCGATACCCATATTAGGGGGCAGAAAAACTCTGATATCTGATGTATCGGCTGGGTTACATATAATATCAGCTGAACGTAGTTATCAAATGCTTCTGACAAAGATTTGTATGATACATTTTAAGACACTTTATTCCAAACATCGATGCACTGAACAGTACACGGTACACTTCATTTGTTAGCTATTAAACAACTAACTGCCCTCTGCTGGACAAACTATGTAAATACAGCATTTTAAATCACAAGTCCAAGTTTCTGATTCCCGACTTAAAAGCAGTTTTATTATTGGCGTATATCTGAGAACAAAATTTACCTATTACAGATATATCTACGATAGATAGATAGCGGCCGAAAACATCAGAAAATTGATCTATCGATCGGAACCAGTCCTGTCAGGTTGCAGTGAAAACAGTTTGTATCTGAGGAAAAGCCAGATTTTGCTTCTTTGTAAGCTGAGTTTTACTTTTTTTTTTAAAAACACTGGCAGAGATTTGGTCTGCTTTTTGGTTGCAAAGTTGTGCGGATGCTTTTTTTTTTTCTGTTTTGGATTGATGCTCCATAGCTCTAGCACCTCAACCAAGCCCCTGCTCCGGGTGAGCGGCGTTTTTCCTTCACTTTTGAAGACCGATCAGAAATGTGTCAGTCAGACATCCTCAGTCAATGTTCCAGGTCTTTCTGTTAAACAACCCCCTTAGACCTAGCGTGGCATCGATGTAAGGCTGGGATATGTTTTACAAAATATTGAATAACGTTTGAGCTGTTTAAGTTATAGACTAGCTGTAAATTGCGTTGAAATCGAGAGATTTTCAGCTTTTTGAGGCACTCTGAATGGTGCCAGTGCAATGTTCAGAGTCGATTTTAGGTCTAAGACGATCAATAAAGTACAACACTTTGATGTTTATTTTCAGAAGTGATATTGACCAAAATATAAAGACAGCACCAAAATTTGTGTGGATAATATGCAAATAAATGGCTGTAACTCAGGGAGGAAATGGTGAAGTTGTACCAAACTTTACGTGGAGCTTCAAAATACCTGAATATAACTTTCCACATCGGGGGAAAAAGACAAAAATTTTGCGGTCGATAATGGAGTTATCCAACAACATACAATTTTTTTACTGAGCGTTTTTTTTTAGGCTAATATGTTATGCCCACACAAAGGCAGTGCATGATTGTGACCTAACACTGCATTGAAATGAAGAGTAGATTCCCCTGAATTATATGATGTACAACACTCGATACTGAGTGAAAGACTAAACTCAGGATTGGCAAAAATAAAAAACTATGTCCATGCGTTTCTTTGTCTATGTAGGTCTAAGAGGGTTAAGTAATTGTCTTTGTCTGTCTCTGTTTCGCAGGATAAAGATTCCTCCAGACTGCACAACAGAGCTGAACCACAACGCTTACCTCTTCCTCCAGAGTGTCTTTGACAAACATGACAAAGTAAGTGGTCAGACATTTTGCAGATTTATTCTCTTATTTTTAAAAAGGATG
Organism: Naso annulatus; assembly: GCA_029783625.1. Taxonomy (NCBI): domain Eukaryota; kingdom Metazoa; phylum Chordata; class Actinopteri; order Acanthuriformes; family Acanthuridae; genus Naso; species Naso annulatus. Next base: position 14,006,648 of record JAPZDX010000009.1, on the reverse strand, counting down.
ACCACTTCTGTTCTCAATTACTAAAACGTTTTTGATGCATCTTTGCTGTTAGTCATGCTTTTATGTTTAAATTTGTTTTTCAACGTGCTCTTCTCGTTGATGCAGGACAGAGACTGTGCACTCTCGCCAGACGAAGTGAAGGACTTGTTCAAAGTATTTCCCTACATGCCCTGGGGTCCAGATGTCAACAACACTGTTTGCACTAACGACCAGGGATGGATCACATACCAGGGATACCTCTCGCAGTGGACGTGAGTGTGGAATATATCTATTAATATACATGCTGCCACACAGACACACTCAAGTCTATTTTAGTTTTACACAACCTGAGTACATTAAAAGTGCTGTAGGACAAACATTATGTAAAAGGGACAGATCAGTTTACAAACTCATGCCCAAATAAATCTCTCTTATATTTGGACTCATTGTGACCTATGTGTTTTTTTGTGGAAGGTTAACAACATATTTGGACGTACAGCGTAGTTTGGAGTACTTAGGTTACCTGGGTTACTCTATCATCTATGAACAAGAGTCCCAAGCAGCTGCCATAACAGGTAAGAGGATCTAATTCAAGACAACTGCCTAGCAGCACTGTATACAGATTTACTTAGTAAATGGTAATAGGCACATTTTTGTTCCATCTAAAAGTACCTGCATTGTTTGCTCTCCATTAAAGCCTAAATCTAAAAGAAAAGCATGCAATGTACTGCATGTTGCCATCGTTTGTGTATGTAAAAACATTCAGTCTGTATTCTTTCAGTGACCCGCAACAAGCGCATTGATCTGCAGAAGAAACAGACCCAGCGCAGCGTCTTCCGCTGCAATGTGTTGGGGGCCAGAGGCAGCGGGAAGAGTGGCTTCCTCCAAGCTTTCCTTGGCAAGAACCTGCAGGTTGGTGGAAATGACGACTTGAAATCCTTTTTATCTCCTTCAGCACACTTGTCTTTTTAGCTGTTAACCTGAACACACAACTCAGTTATAGAGGGATTTTGGCCATGAGGGCAACATTTTATAACAATATCACATCTCAAATGAACTTTTTGAAATACTCTTAATCATTGGTAAGTCCATTTGTTTTAAAAAGATGATACATTTTTTTGTGTGTGTAATTTGTTTGCATTTAAGTGAAAGAAGATGAGTTGATTTTAAAGAAGAAACTTAATGCACTTTTTGGCGGCTGAGGAGGGTTGAAAAGTTGTTTGTTTTGCTTCTAACTGCGCAGCCAAAACTAAAACAAACAAAATGCAGCAAATTAAATTTGATCCACCTTCGACTGAAGTGAATACGAGCACCTCGTTACACTTTATTCCATTTTCAAACTCCAGCAGCTTATAAACATGTAACTCGTCTTTGTGGGTGTCTGTGATCGACCTTGTTTATTATTACAGCGACAGAGGCGGATTAGAGAAGACCACAAGTCCCTCTATGCCATTAGCACGACCTATGTCTATGGTCAGGAGAAGTACCTGCTGGTAAGAACCATTTACTCATCTGCTGTTTGGATTACTGTTACATAATCTGGGTGTATTACACTTTACTGTGAATCAGCATGAGTAGTCTGCAAAACGTTAATCCCTCCATCTGCACACGCTGTCTCTCTCTCTCCCGCTGTCTTTCTGTTCCCGGTCTTGTTTGCACACACACCAAGCTCCATGAAGTGATGCCAGATTTTGACTTCCTGTCAGAGTCGGACCTCGCCTGTGATGTGGTCTGTCTGGTGTATGACGTTAACAATCCACGCTCTTTTGAATACTGCGCCAAAGTGTACAAGGTGTGTTGGGAAAACGTGTACCAGATGCATTGAAGATGGAAAGAAATGCTGTAAACGTGGTCTGACTGCTAACATTGGACGGTTGTGTTTGTGTTTGGCAGCAACACTTCATAGACAGCAAGACGCCGTGCGTGGTGATTGCCGCCAAGTCAGACCTGCACGAAGTTCGGCAGCACTACAGCCTCTCACCGCAGGAGTTCTGCCGTAAGCACAAGCTTCATCCACCCCAGCCGTTCACGTGCAACACGAGCGAGGCACTCAACAAAGACATCTACACTAGACTCACCACTATGGCCATGTATCCGTGAGTATTAGACCTGCGTGTGATCTCACCTTATTAACCCTTCACATCTCTGAATCCTGCAAACGTTTCAAACATGCCCATTTTTCTCCGTGTGTATCCACATTTTCCTCTCTCCTAGATGTACAGTATTTGTCAGACAGTCACGTTTTGCCCTTAGTATTCAAATGTTACAGCGTGATGAAGCCTCCGCGAGGACTTCGTTTTCCTGACCTGACTAACTAGCAGTCATTACACATTAGATGCACATTCTGGGTCAGTGCTGTATGTGTGTGTGCAATCATGCGAGTCCCCGTCTGAAATTCTTGGAGGTAAATCCTTTGACTTTATAGGGTTTCTTAACTTCTCAAAGCTTTGTGATCAGATTAGATTTCAGAGTAGATTAATTAGCACTCAATGGGACGTGCACACTAAATCTCATTTCAGCTGCTGCATTCAAGTGCTCGCTGGAAGGCGAGCTTCCGAGCTTCCGTCTGTTGTCCTCGCCCAAACTTAACAAGGAGGAAATTCATCGACTGAATTTTGGCTCAAACAGTGAAAAGATGATTCAGTAAGGGGTCGTCTAAGCTGTCAACCGCTGCTAACAAGTGCCGTGCAGTACCTGACTTTTTAGGCTTGAAATAAGCCAGGCTTTTATTAAAGCCTATAACTGGGATTGGATTAGATTAATCTAAGATAAAGGAAGGGATCTCTTTTTTTGAAATTGGACAATGTTCTTTTTCTGTTCTTTTGTCTTTCTTAAAAATTTTTATTTGTTGTGACTGTTTCCTGCATTCTTTTTTGTGGTTTTTCTCTCTTTATGTCTTCTCATGTTTATTCCCCTTCAAGCTCTAGACTTTATCATCCATTGTAAGTGTTTGTTTCCTTGTCCTTCCTTTTTTTTCTTTGAGTTTAGGACTGGAAAGTAAATGGCGGTATTGCCGGCTTTTGCTGAGAAAAGAATGTAATCTGTTTATTCAGGCCTTTTTTTATCTAGTCTCGTAGTTTAACAAAGTTGAGGTTTCTGTCCTGGCTTTGGCCTCCTCTCTGTGTATGTGTGTGTTTGATGCGTGTTGTCTTTGTATGGTGGTGAATACACGCGTTTTTGTGTGTCTTTCCGCAGCCACGCCCGTCTCCGCTGCATGTGTGCCTGCAACAGGTGCACCTATTGCCTGTGTCAGAACCTCCTCAAGTCGGAGCTGCTGCGCAGTATTAAGGCCCAACTCCGCAGGGTCGTTTTCAACAGGTTCATATGTAGAACGATCTCTAGTCCTTTAACATAGAGCCATTCCTCCTCTCTGTCTCCCACCCTCGGGTTGGATCTCCTGGGTGGGGTCACAGAGAGGCTCCTCTTTCACCTGAGCTCTCTAACACCGGTGATGGTGACAGCTCCTCTGCTCTCCTCTAGTGCTCGCCTGTGGTCAGGTTTACACTGCATATCCACTGCAGGGAGACCCGAGTGTTACATGTCATTAAACGTGATAGTAGTGCAACCTCACACGAAAAATATGTTATTTAAAGAAATAGTATACTCTAGTGTATACTATATACTAGTGTTGGATTATGTGATAATAATTTGAAACTGTGGCAGCATAGATGTGTCCTGTAGGGATTTACTGTCTTGCTCAGTTACCTCAGCATGGTGACGCTTGGTGACAAAGAGCGATACTCAGAAGTTACTCAGTTGTTTACATGCTGTTTAGTTTTCCACTAACACTCGGATATGGCAAAATTCAGAATTTGACACAGGTCTTATAAATAGCATATTCTGGTTGGATATTCCTAATTTGGCGTTATTTTGAAGGAAGCATTTTATGATAAAGACATTTGGGATATGCCGGTAATATTCCTGTTTTTATATGTCCCTCAAAAAGGAAGGAAGTGATTTCCTCCATTCTCTTAAGTAGAACGTGCGTCATTATGTTAACTGGTGTATTCCAGCTGCATGTAAACGAGAATATTAGTGGATTATTCCTTTATATTTATTTCTTCATTAATTATTCATTTGTGCAAGTGATTCATTAATATCTTCAGTATTTCATTTACATAATTTTTCTTTTAAATGTAATTATTTGAACAGATCAGGACTCAGTTCTTCAGTTATTTGTTGTTCATCCAGCAGCAGCAGCTAAATTTGCAACATGTCTTTGGTTGGAAATTTGCTCCTGAATGACTCAGCTGAAACTTAAAAAAATAAGACTATGTCATTTCTAACTTCAGGACTCCAACGTTTTGAGTCAACAAGTAATTCAGTAAGTAATTTCACCTTTAAAGTAACTCTGAAGTTTGACAAGTCAGAGGCAGTCCAGAGGACGTAGAGGTTACATTTTTTGATTTAATTAAATTTGGTTTGATTTAATTTATTTTTTCAATTATGTTTTTAGTTTGTTTTAATCACATTTAATTTTACAATTTAATTAAAATTTTAAAATAACTTTTTTTTAAACTTTTTTTTTGATTCAATTTAAAATTTGCATTTCTAATTTTATATAGCTATATAACTTTTATTGTTGAATATATCTTATGCCACATTCACTAACACTGGTCCCCTGTCAGCTGGGCCCGGCAGACTCAGTGAATCGGTTCACTAAACGTGGTCGTCCTCGCCCTTCTCTTCTCTGTCCTTGCAGTAAAAGTTGCTCACGGCAGCTTTGTGAATATCTAAATATAAAGATAAGACACCTTGTGAATGGTTACATTTAAATCCTAAGTGAGCTGAGATTTTGTCATATTCGTAAATCCCGTCAGTGATGTCAGGTGTCTTGGTCTCTGCTGCAGCTCCAGCCAGCCCACCAGCTCTCTGTACAGTTTGACTCAGCGAGGTGTGACCAAGCTGTGCCAGCTAACAAACAGGCTGCTAGCCAGGCAGGTGACAGTCAGCGTGAAAAGTGCATGATGTTTTCTGCTTGTGCCGTGCAAACTTTACTTAGCATTACTGACTCCTGTACATAACACAGACATGTTGAAAAATAAGATACAGATGTTGTGTTTGGAAACCTTGTCATATCTGCATAGATATATTTTTGTAGTTGTACACACATTTTGCCCCAGACTATTTATGTTTGCATCTTTTAAGTGTTATAAACTGAGCTAAAAACCCAACTGAGGAGTTGTGTTTGCTCTGTCCTGTCCTGCAGTGGATATGCAAACTGTAAATTGTGACTAACAAACAAATCATTTGCATTATAATGAGTGAAACACAACCATCTTCTCTGTGGTTTGTGCTTCAAACTGAAAACCTCACTGCTGTTTGCATGTTTGCCTTGTGATTTCTTTTCAGTCACACTGAAATATTAAAAATCTGTCTACATTAATTTCTTTTCGGAACCAACCTTAATCAATAATCAAAGAGAGCTTCATTGATTATCTTTGATGTTTTCAGTCTTGCTTTGTCTTCATTTTCATTCTTAACTCTGAAGTCTGCACCTACAGAAGAAAAACAAACGTTTCTTTAATATCTTTTTTTTTTTTTTTTTTTTTTTAATTTAAACTGAAAATAAAAACTGCTGTTCACTTTTTCTCCTGTGGGCTGAGACTTCGTAAAGTTCCCAGGCTGATGTTCAATCAAAATGTGATTCTTTGATGTTGATATTAATTGTGTTGCACTGTACCAATCACCCCATCATTTCATCCTGATTTTTCTGTCTTGTATTTCCTCTCTTTGTGTTTTTTCTTCCACCCTGTAGGTGTTCATACACGTGTGTTTGGCTGCCCCTTTCTCTCTTCCTTTTGCACGTTTTCACCCTCTGCTAATCTGCTTGCTGACGTGTTGCATGGCTCACTTTCTCCCTCCCTGGGTAACCCAAAGCATGCTTTAGCAAAATGCTGCCATCTAGTGGCAGCTGGGTGTATGTTTCTCATCTGTCCATCAGTAAAGAGAGCACAGTGTTTTGAATAAAATGGGGATGGTTTGTTGAGCCTCAGTGCAGGGTTTGAATGGCTGGATATGGTGTTTGATTAGGCAGAAATGTGTTTTGTTTTTGCTGAATTTGGCAAATACGTGATTTTCCTTGTTTGTTTTTTGGCGTTGAATGCAGGGCTTGCTTCTCTGGTTGGGCCTTCATCCACCCAGGCAGAGCTACATACTGTAGTGTCGCATCCAGCACTAACCCTTTGTGTTGATGCTTGTTTAATCTCCGGGAGCAGTTGTCACTATTAATAGCATGACTCTTAATAGGCCAGCACTGGCAGTGCGAGGGGCCGACACACCACAATGAATGGCCAACGAGTTTTCCAAAAAAAGTGGTTTTGTGGACTGGATTAAATTGTTTCACTTTTACATGGTAAAAACATCACAATCCAAGACATCTAATATAGTGGGCACAGTAGCCTCTTAGGTTACCAAATTTACAAGAATGTGTCAGGAATAAAAAAATAGTCCTTAAGACTTGCAGAGAAAATTTGAAACAATCTGACAACCTGAATTAAAACAAATTAGAGATATTTCCAATGACACGGTGAAAAGAAAGTAAAATAATGTCTCTTATTTTGCCTCTTAAAAAAGACTTAACATCTCCAGTCTGGCTGTCATGTGGTTTGTACACGATGTATGTGTGTGCGTGTGCGTGTGTGTGTTTGTAGCTTTGTTTGGTATTTTAAGTGTGCGGTGACATTTGACCAGGTTGCAGTCATGGTTGAGCTTGAAAGCTTTGGGTGAGGAGTGAAGCCTTCTTGCTGGGTGGAGCTGGTTGATATGGATGTAATCAGATATAAGTTATATATAGTTTCCACCTCATATTTAGTATCTTCCAGCTCTACCTGAGTGTGTAAGCACACATGGGCAGCTGTGAGACTGGTCGTGTGTGTGTGTGTGCGTGTGGAGGGCTGCTGGGCTGGGTGGAGGCTGTGTGGGGGCGACCTGCAGTCAGAGGAAGATTTCAGCCTGACACAGCAGGTTTCAGCTGTCTCCAGCGTGGAGGGGTCAGTCTTTATGGAGGCCTCCGCTGAGCAGCCAGTTCCCCCAGAAAGGTAAAGTTAGAAACCAGATTCACAGAGAGACAGACGCTGAATCCTAACCACGTGGCTGGACTGGTGAATTATGTGCTAGTTTTTCTTTTTTAGCTGCTCATGAATCTGTCCTCTCCGATCTTTGTGTTAATCTAAGCTACCAGGCAGTTGGCTTTACATTTATATTTAACGATCTTACACAAGACTGATTTATCTCCACCAGAGAGTCAGAGTATATTTTCTAAAAGTTCATATTCCTTTAAGGTTGAAGGTAGCGTGATTGAGTGATATTTATTTTTCTCTTCTGGTCAGGGGAGCCCGAGTGATCTGTGTGAAAAAGGTGTTTGAAGCTGGTTTCTCTCCTGATCCTGTCAATATCAGGCATAAATCAACTGCTGAGAAAGTTCCAATATAATAAATTATATATAACATTTGGATTTCTTTATTTTACTTTTTAATTGCCTTTTTTTTGTTGCTTGCTAGTTCCCTTGTGTTTGATCAGCTGGACCTGTGTCCGGTAGTGCAGTTGTTAACTTTAATAATCCATTAGTTGTATTTTTAATAGTTTTCTGCCTCCCAATGCAAATCAGAGCAGCTTCTTCTGATAGTCAACCTCTCTTTTTTTCACCCAACTGCTTTTATTGTCTGGTCCTGTTTGCCAAACTAAAACGAAACCAAATTTCAAGAGAAAGCATGTGTTCCTGTTTCAAGTTGGCATCAATGGGCACTGATTGTTGTCATTTTCGGTCCTGATTCGGGGAGTTTCCACCGCACAGCACATGACTTGTCTTGTCATTTGGCAACTTTTCCGACTGTGGTTTTTACAATGTGAATTAAAGAAGTGCCACAGCAGTCCATCATGTTCAGTTTTTTTGTCTCCTTATCTGCCGTTCCTCTCTTGCTTCCTCTAACAGGCACATGGCTCAGGCAGACCTGAAGAACTCCACATTCTGGCTGAGAGCGAGCGTCGGCGCCACAGTGTGTGCCGTGCTGGGCTTCGCCATGTACAGAGCACTTCTCAAACAGCGGTGATCACACAGCATGAGACGGCCACTTTCTTCCCACAGTCCCTCTGTTGACTCTGCCCCCTCCCTCCCACCTGAAAGACTTAAAAAGACTGGCTGACCTACCAACCAACCAAGCAACCGACCGACCAGACCTCCACCCCCACAGTTCCACCTCTGCCACGACACGAGCAAGAAACAAATGAGCAAAATAATAAGAACATTTTATATGCATCGATAAACAAAGGGTGTGGTTTAGTTTTTTTGTTTTTGTGGAGGAAGGGGCAGGTTAAGAAATCACTTCTTCATCAGTCAGTCGGTAAATACTGACACTCTGTGATCTTTTGGTTTAGTCTAGTCCAGGTCCGACACTTGTAGGATGTTTTCAGCTGATCCAGACCATTTTTTCTCTCAGGTCTGTTTTAACAGATGGTTGGAGACCAGGGTGACGCAGCCATATACAAAAACACCACAAAGGGACTTGAATTTGTTTATAGATGTGCATATGCAGTATATTATGTACATATTCCTCAAGAATGTTAGGCTTGAACCTCGTAGACAGCATCACAAGTCAGAAGCAACCCCCACAGGAGGTGTTAGTGCTACATCTAACACTAGAAAGGTCATGAATATCATGCAGTTGTTTATTTTGTGTGTTAATTTATTAACCCGTTTCTTTGTTTTCTTGTCTGTTTCGAGGGCACTGCATGAAACAGATGGAGGGATTTGAATTTTCCATGTATTTTTGTATCTAGTGTTATCAAAGCTGTCCTCATGGTGTATCATAACTTTCTGCTTCTGTTTTTAATTTCCTGGTTTTCAAATAGAGATTTGTCCCTCATATTTTATTTTAAACTAAAAGGCACCATTGAATAACAGATTATGCTATTAACATTTGCCATTCAGCGCACCTCTCCCACCCAAAAAAAATAGTGTCTCTTCATTTTTCTCCTCTCCTGCATTTACAATAAAGTTCAATCAAAATATCTGGCACTGCTGTTTATGAGTGTTATTGGGTGAATTGACAACTACTTCAACAGCGACATGGAAAATAAAATGGTTTTAAATATCTGTAATAAATGACATTTGCATCCACTGATGTCACTGTGTGTGTGTGTGTGTCTCTTTTAAGAGCAGTAGTAGAATTGCTCATTTTCAAACTGGACATGAAATGAACGTAATGTCGATTGTTTGTGTGAATTACTGGGACTTTTTTTTTTAAACCAGTGAATAGAGAAGTGAGTCAATGATGCGGCTTTGACCAATTCTGCTCTCAGCATGTGTGAGGAGGAAGTCACACCACACACACAGGTGGATAGACGCAAGACCTGACAACCACAGTGTGAAATCGTACTTTGGAGCCAACATGTCGATAGATGGTACAAAGTTACTGTTTGAAGGCTTCCTAGAGAAGAGAAAAGACACTATGGTAAGTTACAGACTATAAAATGTCAGTGTTTGTTTAGAAAATGTCCTAAAAAGGGAATTTGTTTTCTGCCTATAGAAAATAAGGTGGGTGACATACTGGTTCAGGCTTCAAAATACAACATTGTTTTTCTACACTAAGAAGAACGGCAGCGCTGTAAGTACACATTTACACCGATGTTTAATTCCTTAAATTCCACACTAGTGAATTACATTCAGACTTAATCAAATTTCGTGTGAATGTCCTTGTTACTAATGCTATGTATCTTTAAGGTACAAATAATCACTTGAAAGGTGATTCAGTACTAAATCGGTATTGCTAGTTGATTTTATTATTTTTCATGTTAAAAATGTCAGTGACTCAAAAGGTTTGGTGTTGACTTTGTCCTCTGCAGTCACACTTGAGAGGCAGTTACTACATTTACACAGTAAGTCCTCCACCATTTATTACAATCGATTTATGAGAAATCACTTTGCAAATGTGAAAAAAAAACTTACTAATTTACTTTACATAATATTTCTTAGTAACTGTACTTAAGTAATTTAATTGATACTTATGCTTCAGTGTATGTCAGTGGCAAAGTGTACTTTTTCCTCCTCTACATTTATGTGGCATCTTTAGTTACTATTTTCTTAACAGATTCAGGTTATTAATACAAAATACAATCAATAAATACACTGTGTGTTATTGTATTTTAGGGAAGGACAACAATATACTGTATTTGAAAGTTTACATTAGGGCATTTTTGTGAGCTGCAACACTAAAGTGATGCTTACTGCAGGCACACAACCATGAATGTTATAATCCAACAATGTACATTTTTTGATATATTTTTCTTTGGGCCAATGGCCTTAATGGGTATTTAAAAGTGAACTTTTAAACATTTGGTTTTTACTTTTAACAGAGTCTGTCTCATTGTGGTACTGCTGTGTTTACTTAAAGCATCTGAGTACTTCCTCTACCACTGTTTGCACCACTACCTTGTTTCAAGGAAGTTTTAGCTTGATGTAAATATCATTTGTCCAAACCCACCTCTGTTGCCAGGTGCAGTCAGTGCGAGAGGTTCAGAGAGCAGAAAGGAAGCGCTTCATGTTCGAGATCATCATGACCAATGGAAAGAGAAAGTTGTTGGTGAGTTCAGAAATAGTCTATGGGCTGTGAGAGTGGCAGAGCTGGTCAGCTGCGCCTCCAAACCACTCGTGTGTGTGTGTGTGTGTGTGTGTGTGTGTGTGTGTAGGCTGCAGAGACAGCAGCTCTTAGACAGCAGTGGGTTGGACACTTATGGCAAGCCATGCATCTCTCTACCTCTGGGGTCCCAGACTACAGAAACACCCTGTAAGTAGGAAGAGGACTTTTTCCTCATGGCATATCTGAGCTGAAACCAAAAATAATCCATTTTCGATCAACTGGACTTGAGCGCTCCACATGCACTTGTCTGATTTTTCTTGTTTTATGGAAGCTTAACAGAACAGCTGCACCTACTGACTATTTCTCTTCTCCTCAGCCCTCATATGGGTGAGCAGCGAGACAGAATAAACAGCAGTGCAGACACCTGCTCACAGAATGACTCAGTGATGGAGTCGCCGCATGCACGGCCCCTCTCTGCTCCTCCCTCTTCGGGAATCATCCACCATGAAACCACCATGTGCATCGCCCCCTCCAGCTACCAGCCTCAGGAGCTGAACAGTGAGGAAGCCACATACCAAAATATACTGCCAGCCTGTGACGTCCAGCACCACAGTGGTAAACCTTAAACTGAGCCATTTGCTTATTAAGTCTTGATTTTAGCTTTCCTTTCCTCTAAATGAGGTTAACTGCTCTGTGTTGTAGGTGACAGTCTCAACAGTCAGTGGTCCAGTGGCTTGAGCAATTCAAATGGACAAGAAGGAGACTATGATGTTTTGCCAGTTAGAAAAAGTAGGATCTTAAATATATATATATGACTTAAATATAGGACTATATGCTTATATGTACTAATCCAGCCTTATTGTGTTTTATGTTTTGCCTCTTCAGGGATTTCTGAGATCAGCACTTCAACAGAAATGAATGAGGAGGCAGTGTATGACGTTCCCCTCTCTTACAGGAAGTCAGCTGAACATCCGGGTGAGGCTGCGTTTTTTTCCCAGTGGCTAGCTTTTAAACATTTGGTTATACCAAAAAACAAAAAACAAAAAAAACCCCATAACATTTCTTTGTTGTTGACTGATGTTTTTCAGACCCCACAGAGAGTATCTATGATGTACCAAGCTCTCTCTTGAGGACGACATCAGATCACACCTCAGGTACAGTCTGCTTCATGTTATATTTTTAAATATTTCTGCATTAAAAGGCCAAAAAATGATGGGATCTGTCTCATATTTTGCTGGGTTGTGTTCTTAATTTTTTGCAAATATGTCCAGCAATGCTCAAACTCAGAAATCAATGATTTTATGATTTTATTCAAGGTAACGGTGCGTTTTATTTTGTCGCATATTGCGAACTTCCAGGGTAACACCAGTCAGAGAGTGAAGAATGAAGGCATCAATGTAACTAAACCTGATGTGAATAAAAACTTGTATGTATTGACACATCTGTAAACATGTCCTGCTGAGTCAGTCAGATAGATTTTCATCGGCAATGGTGGCTGTTTAACAATGAAATAAACGAATCCCACGATCCCACGTTACTTCACGTCATCAAACTGCATCTTTTGTTTTGATTGAGAGACCTCTAGCCTTAAAAGTTACACGTTGTGTTCGTGGATACAAATGTTTTCTTGTTTGTTTGTCTTAAAGATTTCAGCTCAGAGGAGCAGCTGGAGAACGAACTGTACTGGAGGATATGACGTCCAGTTTGAGGAAACAAGTGACAGACAGGAGGGCAGCAGCAACCCCAGACTCACCACACACAATTCTTTCTACACAAGTCGGACAAACTTAGATGGTTACTGTCACTTCAAAGTTTTTTAAGAGAGACAACATGCAGAACCACAACAAACAGGTTCAACTGCAGTATTTATTTTAACATCTTTTATACACAACTGAGAGCCACAAAGACATTTACATCACAGCGAACACTGAGGACAGAAATATCTACACATTACTGTTGTTCAGTTGCACGATAGCTCACTGTGGTGAAATGTCTCTTCACATGTTACCCAGTTCGAATGTAGGGCTGGGCAATGAAAAAGTTAATATATCATTATCAAGATATGTGACTAAATTGTCTTAGATATTGGATATCGTTAGCGTGATATGGAAAAAATGGGTGTTTTTCCTGATTTTAAAGGCTGCATTACAATAAATGATGATGTAATTCTCTCAACTTATCAGACAATTCTAGTTATTTAAATACTTGCATTTATCCACTTTGAATTGTTTATATTTGGAATTGTGTTAATATTTTTGGAAAGTACCGGTAGTGACCCCTACAATATTGTCACATCAGAGAGGGAATTTGGTCCAAATAAATTGTAATGTTCGATTCCATCTCCCAGTTCCAGCATTAATGAAGTGCTTTTAGGAGATTTAAAAAATATCAAGATATAGCCTAAAAATATTGGGATATTATTTTCAGCCCATATTGTCCAGCCCTATTTGACAGTATACATCACCATCACT